>VBSM01002608.1:63548600-63611036 GCA_008086735.1 Cheirogaleus medius
TGGGGATTGCACTGATTCTGTAGATCACTTTAGGTAATATTGACATTTTAACAAATTGAATCTACCAATCCATGAACAAGGTAGATTTTTCCACCTGTTTAAATCATCTGCAATTTCTTAATTTCTTATTTCTTAATTTCTTATTTCCATGGACTCATGGGGTTTTCTAGGTATAATATCCTATCTTCGGTGAAGAGGGAGAGTTTGATCTCATCTGCACCCACTTGAATGTGCTTAATACCCCTCTCTTGCTTGATTGCTATCGCTAGGACTTCAAGCACTAGTTGAATAGGAGAGGAGATAGTGGGCATCCTTGTCTAGTTCCAGTTCAAACAGGGAAAGATTTCAATTTTTCCCCATTTAGAATGATATTAGCAGTGGGTTTGTCATAGATGGATTTGATAAATTTAAGGTATGGACCTTCCATGCTTATTTTGTTAAGAGTTTTTATCATGAAGGTATGTTGGATTTTGTCAAATGCTTTTTCTGCATCTATTCACAGAATCACATGGTTTTTGTTCTTGATTTTATTTATGAAGTGAATTGCATTTATAGACTTGCATATTTTGAACCATTCTTTCATCTCTGGAATAAAGTCCACCTGGTTAATTATTTTTTTGATGTGTTGCTGAATTCTATTTGCTAAAATTTTATTTAGGATTTTTGCATCTGTATTCATGAGGGATATTGGTCTGTAATTTTCTTTTTTTGTTATGTCCTTTCCTGGCTTTCGTATCAAGGTGATATTGGCTTCATAGAATGAGTTCGGAAGGATACTATCCTTCTCAATGTTGTGGAATAGTTTCTGTACTATAGGTATGAGTTCATATTTGCATGTTTGGTAGAACTCTGAAGTGTAGCCATCTGGCCCGGGCTTTTCCATTTGGGGAGGTTTTTACTTACTGCTCCAATTTCTGAGCTTGAGATTGGTCTATTCAGGAATTCTATTACCTCCTGGGTGAACTTAGGGAGGTTCTATGAATCCAAGAATTTGTCCATTTCGTCTTCGTCGTGTAGTTTTTGGGCATATAGTTTTTTTTATAACAATCAAATATAATGTTTTGAATTTCTGTGGTGTCTGTTGTGATCTCTCCTTTTTCATTTCTTATTGAGTTTATTAGAGTCCTTTCCCTTTGAGTCCTTGTCAGTCTAGCAAGAGGGCCATCAATTTTGTTTATCTTTTCGAAAAACCAGCTTCTGGTTTTGTTGATCTTTAGAATAGTTCTCTTGTTCTCGATTTCATTACGTTCTGCTTTGATCTTCGTTATTTCTTTTCTTCTACTAGGATTGGAAATTGTTTGCTCTTCTTTTTCCAATTCCTTGAGCCTATTCATTAGGTTTTCAGTATCTAAGCTTTCTGTTTTTTGGATGTGAGTGTTAATTGCTATTAGTTTTCCTCTCAGGTAAGGTTTTGCTGTATCCCACACGTTTTGGTAAGAAGTATCACCATTATCATTTTGTTCGAGGAAATTCTTGATTTCCTTCTGAATTTCTTTCTTAACCCAATAATTTTTCAATAGATTGTTTAGTTTCCATGATTTTGTGAGGCGTTGAGTGTTTCTATAGGAATTGAATTGTAATTTTATACCATTATGGTCAGAAAAGATACAAGGTATAATTTCTATCTTCTTGAATTTTTTGATATCTGATTTGCGGCCTAGGATGTGATCAATTTTGAAGCAGCATCCATTGGCTGCTGAGAAGAATGTAAACTCAAGTTTATGTGGATGGAATGCTCTATAGAGATCTGTCAGACCTTTTTGGTCAATGGCTCTGTTCAGGTCCATTATTTCTTTGCTTATTTTCTGTTTGGAGGATCTATCCAGCTCATTCAGTGGAGTGTTGAAGTCCTCTTCTAGTATGGCAGTGTTGTGTAACATGGTGTTTAGATTAGACAAAGTTTGCTTTAAGTAATTGGGTGCTCCTGTATTGGGTGCATAGATATTAAGAATTGTTAAATCTTCTTGTTGGATCTTCCCTTTCACCATTACATAATGGTCCTCTTTATCCTTTTTTACTTTTGCTATTTTAAAGCTTATGTTACGCAAATAGAATAGCTACCCCAGCTTTCTTTTGATGTCCGTTTGACTGGATGATAGTTTTCCATCCCTTGAGCTTCATTCAGCCGGAAGGCATCTTTGTGGGTTAGATGTGTTTCCTGTAGACAGCAGATACTAGGCCTGAGAATTTTTATCCACTCTGCCAGTGTATGTCTCTTCAGAGGACAGTTTAAGCCATTTACATATATTGAAAGGACTGAAATTGGAGGAAGATTACCATTCATATTGTTGGGTGGAGACTTGTTGGTATGTTTTACTCCTTGAGCCATCATGTAGTTTGAGATCTAAGCTTTAATTCTTTGAGGATTTTACTGAGAGGAGTGTCTACAGCCCTGTTCGGTTAGAAATGCGGGTCTGAGAACTTATTGTAGGAATGGTCTGGACTTTGCAAATTCCTTCAGTGATTGTTTGTCTGAGAAGGACTTTATTTCTCCCTCATAGATGAATCTCAATTTTGCTGGATAAAGAATTCTAGGTTCGGCTTTGTTCTGTTTTAGAAGATTAAGGATAGGGACCCAATCCCTCCTGGCTTGTAAGGTTTCAGATGAGAAGTCTGCTGTTATTCTGATAGGCTTTCCTTTATAGGTCATTTGGTGCTTTCGTCTCGCTGCATGGAGAGTTGTTTCTTTCACATTTACTCTGGTCAGCCTAACTACCACGTGACGAGGTGATTGCTTTTTCACGTTGAGTCTCCCAGGAGTTCTGTTTGCTTCTTGAATTTGGATATCAAGATTTCTGGCCAGGCCTGGAATATTTTCCTCCAGTATTCCGTGAAATAAGTTTTCCAGCCCTTGTGAATGTTCCTCTTCTCCTTCTGGAATCCCTATTAATCTGAGATTCGGCTTTTTAACATAATTGCACACTTCCTGTAAACTTTGGTCTTTTCTCTTGTTTCTGTGTTCCCTTTCTTCCTCTGATTTGTTTAGAGTATAGGCATTATCTTCAAGTTCTGAGATTCTTTCCTCTTCATGGTCCATCCTGTTTTTTAGGCTTTCCACTGTATTATGGAGATCCTTGATTGTTTCCTTCATTGCCAGAATTTCTGTTTGGTTCTTGTGGATAATCTCAATTTCCTTGGAGAATCTTTCATTCATTTCCTGTATAGTTCTTGTGGTTTCTCTATGTTGTGATTCTATTTTCTCTTCAATTCCATTGAGTTTTGTAGCAATCCACATTCGGAAGTCTTCCTCCGTCAGTTTACTCATATCATGTAAGTTGGTGTCAGATAATGGAGAATGAATATTTTGCTTTGGAGGTGACTTTTCTCTCTTCTCCTTCATGTTTCCTGTGAACTTTCGCTAGTTCTTTCTCATCTGGGTGCTTTATCGAGGATCGGAGGTGCCGGGGCTGGATTATGAGCTAAAATCTGGAATTCTGGAGGGAGGATCCTTGGCCGATCCAGGGATATGTGCTCTGGACCTGTAATGTTGGCAGACTTTGAGCGGCCGGAGGCCACTGAGATGGTCCACTGAGAAGTGAAATGTTTCCCTTTTCCGTGTGACACCAGCAGACCTGTGGCCGCTGCAGCCCCCTGGGGAGGATCCGCGGAGGATCGTGTTCGCTCCCTCTACCGTTCCTTAACCGGCAAGGTTCTAGCAGCTGGGAACCACTGACAGGTTCTGCCGAGGGGTGGAAACTCTGTCCCTTCCACGCGTCCCAGCAGAGCTTGGGCCGTTGCAGCCCCCTGAGGAGGATCCGCGGAGGATGGTGCTCGTTCCCTCTACCGCTCCCTCCCTGGCAGCGCTTGGGTCGCCCGAGTCCACCGGACAACTCAGTCAAATGAGTGATCTGTCTCACTTTTCTGTTCCTTCACCAGCGAGGCATACGCCGCTGTTGTGTACAGATCTCCCAGCCAAGGAGTCCCTGCACCGTGCCCTGGAGATTTCTAATTGCTCTCTGCTCCTGCCTCCTCTCCGAACTGCCTGACACCCGTGTTACCTCTTTCACGCTGACTTCAGGCACTTCCCTGCTTGCGTGTGTGTGGAGGTCAGCGAAGGAGAAGTCGTCCCACTGTGGCACGGATCACACAGTCCCATTCGGCTGGCCACTAAGTGCGGCCAGCTTGCACTCCAATCCTCGCTGTACCACTCGGATTCTCGGAACTTCACGGCAAATCCACTGAGTCACTTTCCTCCTTTTCTGAGCACTGCTGCCCCTCAAAGCTTCCCTGCAATTCCATGAAGCCGATCCTGTGGGAGAACTACCCCCTCGAGTGATTCAGGTCGCCTTCTTCACCTCCCAGTCTGAGAGCAGAGAGCCAGGATGTCATCCATTATCCGCCATTTTTGACAATCTCTTTTTTTCCCCATTTTTAAGGGAAAAAAACACTTACAGAAATTTAAAAGTATATACAAAAGCAAGTTGTAGATTAAGTTATAGATTTTAAAAGATTGTATTGTTTGTTGTTTCTAGAATCTGAGTATGCAAGATATGCCACCCTGATCTAATCTTATCCCTAATGTCATACACCTTTATTTCGATTTGTATTTAAGTTGTCTGAATATTTGTCTCTAAGAGGTCTTTTGCTAGATACACTGCCTGCATTCCTCCATGTTTGATGATATATAATATAGCTTTTATAGTTGGATGATAACTTAATGTGCCTCAAATTCTTATATTACTTTTGCTTTACTGTCACTGGAATTCAGAATTACAGAGAGAAGTTGGAAAAAAATAGCCTGCTTTTTTTCCTGTTGTTGAAATTTATAACTTCACTAGGATATATCTTGGTGTGATGCTGCTCCGCCTATGAAATTTTTGTTTCCAGCATGGCACTTTCTATTCTTTGACAATTTGTGGGCTGCATCATTAGGATTACCAATTATTAAGCTTTTCATTGTCTATCACTCTTGTCCAATGCTCACACACTTCTACCTCCTCTGTGTCTAATCCAGGGCAACATGATAGACTAGAGGAAAACAGGTCTCATTTTAATTCATGACTCAAACCTCAAATGGGTATGCAGTCCTCCCTCGACAATCCTACTATACTTCCTAGTATGTCCACATTACCATTTTCTAAAAGGACCAGTACACATTGAGATACATAACACGGCTCTGCTACGAACCACCTGGCTGTGCCCTCATTTTCAACCTTCTGCCTTCTTCCAACAGCTGAAGTATCTTTGCTTTTTCTCAAAGGCCAACCTTTGCACTTGTACTCTGGATTGCTTTCCAAGTTTTCACAATGCTTCCTTTTCAAGGAATCACTATCTCAGCATACATTCTGTAGTTACTTCTGTCCTAAAAAAACTCCATCTCTATTAATCATATATTACCCCTCCAGCTATTACCACATTTCATTATTTCCTTTCAGGCCAAAATTTCTTGAAAGAATCTACTGTGCTGATCATTTTCACTTCCTCGTCTCTTATTCTCCCCCTAACCCACGTGCTCTGTCTGTCCACCGAAACTTCCTCAAGAGGTCACCAACTCTAATACTGCAGCAGTCCCCAACCTTTTTGGCACCAGGGAATGGTTTCATGGAAGGTAATTTTTCCATGGACGAGGGGCAGGAGGATGATTTCAGGATGATTAAAGCACATTACATTTATCACGCAGTCAAACCTCTCTGTAACGATGCTCTGTGTTTGCAGCCGCTCCCCAGCGCTAGCATCACCGCCTCAGCTCCCCTCGACCAGCAGGCACTGGATTCTCAGAAGGAACGTGCAACCCGGGCCCCGTGCCCGCAGTTACGCAGAGTTCCGTTTGGCTCCATGAGAATCTAGCGCTGCTGATGACCGGTCGCAAGGTGGGGCTGGGGACCGCAGCACTGCTACTTTTCTGTCTGTTACCCTATATCTCAGTAGCGTCACACAAAATGACCACTACCTAACTGTGGTCCCCAACCCCCGGCATGGACCGGTACCAGCCCGCGGCCTGTGAGGACCTGGGCGCGCAGCAGGAGCGGAGCGGTGGGTGGGCCCGCGAGCTGCAGCCCCCTCTGCACCCACAGCGGCTCCCCAGCTCGCACCCCGCCTGAGCTCCGCCACCTGTCACATCAGGGGCTCAGCAGAGTCTACAGGAGCACGAGCCCTACTGCAAACCGCGCACGCCGGGGATCTAGGCTGCGCTTCTTGCGAGAGTCCAGTGCCTGCTCGCCTGAGGTGGAGCTCAGGCGGTGATGCTAGCGCTGGGGAGCGGCTGCAAACACAGATTACCTTAGAAGAGTGGTTTGACTGCACAATAAATGTAATGCACTTGAATCACCCTGAAACCATCTGGCGGCCCAACCGCTCCTCCGGTCTGTGGAAAATTGTCTTCCATGAAACCAGTTCCTGGTGCCCAAAAGGTCTGGGACTGCTGCCCTAACTGCTAGAATAATCCATTCTGTTGATTCTCAGGACACCTCATAGACCTGGAGAGCTTCCTACCTTGCTGGCTGCTCTTTTCCAGTCTTTTCCTACTTTCAGTCACTCTAGATACTGAGAGCTCACAGCGGAGGCACTGCTGCTTCTGCTCTCTGTGATCTCTCTCTCTTGGTGTTCTCAGCCAATCCCATTATTTTTTAAAACACTATTTGCTAGTAATTTATACCTATGGCTCATAAATGCATCTGCCTACTTTTTAACACCTCTTGAAAAGCTAACACACATCTGACACTTAGCATGGTCAAAGCAGAGCTTTCCGTATTAGTTAATAGCACCATCAAGTAAAATTAATAAACTAGTTTACTTCTGCTAAGTCAAACTCCTAGCACTTTTATACCTGTCTTTCTTCATCTCCCATAACCAATCAATCCATCAGCAATGCAATCTGTTATTCCCCACATATTTTATGAATCTGTCCACTCCTTTTCCACATTAGTATGGCCTAATCTGAGCCTCCTTCTCTTGTCTGGACAATGAAAACAGCCACCTACTCTGCTTCCATTTGAGAGTTAAAAAAAAGAAAGAAAGAAAAAAATAAATAAAACAGCCACCTAAATGAAATCCTTGATTCTGCTCCCATGTCCTTAAAATGCATTACCTACAAGGCAGCCAGAGATATTTAAAAATGTAAATTATACAATAACAACAACTAACACTTAATTGAAATTTTACTATATGCCAAGCACTGCACTTTTCACATGAATTCTTTAATCCTCCCAACAATCCTATGAGGTAAGTGCTCTCATTTCTCCTATTTGTTTTCACATGCGGAATTAGGTGCACCGTAGTTAAGCCAACTTGCCCAAGGTCAGAGAGTTAGTAGATATGAAACTATTACAGATTTCTCATATACATGGTCCATCTCCAGAGCCCCACTCTGAATCACTCCGCCGTAAAACCAAATACTTTACCACGGCCGGCACCGCATCTGCCTATCTTGGGACCTCACTTCATGCCGCTCTCCTGCACAAACTCTAGTAACACTGTCTTTATTCCTGCCTTAGGGGTCTCTGCTATTGCTATTTCCTCATTTTTCATTTCTAGGCCCCAGAACAAATGTCACCTCATTTGCTTCCTTGAAACTGTATTCTAAAGTAGCTCCTACTAAAAAGACTTACCACTACATGACATCATCACATATACTTATTTGTTTGTTTGAAGTCTGTTTCTCCATGACCTGAATGTAAGCTGATTGAGAGTGGGGGACTTATTCATCTAGTTTGTTGTATCTCCACAAACATATCACACGTTCAACAAATATACTTGAATAAATGAATGACTCTTCTGCAACACTTTTTCATGGGACAATGTGCTCTTTTGATGTGGATTTAAATATTTTCTATAAGAATTTCTTTCACAAATACTCAAATATATTTAAACATTTAGTTTTTGATTTTTAGAGACTTTATTTATGTATATATTGGATTTCTTTGTCTTCCACCTCTATTATCTTCTTATTGACCACTTGTATATCCACATTTGTGATTGTGTTTTTAGCTTTTTCTACTTTTTATTACTTATTATATGACTTTAATTTCTATGACAGGTTTCTTTCGTTCCTGAGCTTCTTTATATTGTCTTATCTTCTCTTCTTCAATCTTTTTTATCTATTTGAATTTTTATATAATATCTCTTACAGATTATTGAAGCTATTTTTCCAAATTTTTCTTCTGTTTCCTGAATTGTCTCGATCTATTTCTTGTTTATTTTCCTTTCTTCTTCTCCGCCCCTCCCTAGTATGTATATATTAGTTGCAGACTTGTGTAGTTATTCATCTTTGAATAATTTTCTTTAGTTCTTGCTAAAAAATAGTGCAGCAGGTGATTGGTGCTGAACTTGGCATAATCTAGAATTTCAATTCATGCTTCTTGTATGAACATTCTCTCACCAAATCTGTCATGCTTTCTGCCTTTGGGCCACTACAAGCAGGCTTTCAGGTAATTTCGGAGGTCAGTGTGGCTCTGAGTAAAGTTCTTTGAGCCTTAGAGTTTAGAAATGTGCTTTACTTTTTACACATGGAAAATTTCTTATTTCTGTAACTAGCTGAATTTTATGGTATACTGCCATTACATGTATAGGTGTGTTTCCCGGGAAGAGGGGGTGAGCATTGTGACCAGGTTAAGAACCCAGGTTTCTGGTCCTGGATCTGCCATAAATGAGCTGGATGACTTGAAAGTGATTTAATAATTCTCTTACCTTGCTTCTTCCCCTCTTCCTGCCTTATCTCTGGCAGCCTCCATGTCCAGGAGACTAGTCTGTCGATAATTAAATAAAATGCCACTATTTTCCCTTTCACTACTACCTCTTTCGACACTGGCATGTAGAACTGGATTGCTATAAAAACACTCCATACTTCTCTCATTCCCCTGTGTCTCTGATGTTCTAATCAAAGACTGCTGGGTAAACTTTTAAAAATTTGGACCGACTCCCCATGTCTAAAAAAGAAAATTTAATGATCTTGGTAAAATTTTTCTATTTATTAGATTCCTCGATTTATTTATTTGTTTAAGACATAATTACGAGGGCATATTATATTGCATAGTCAAGTTTCCATTTCTGATTAAGTTTACAATTTTATTTAGAGAGGTTTTATATTTCCTGCATAACTTTAATTCCCTGGCCTGTAATAGTTCTAGTTTCTGTTGCAGTTGACTTTTTTGGGTCATTTTGTTGGATTCCAATATCATGTACTTGGCATTTTAATTTATTTTTTTTTGTGGTGTTACCATTCATTCCGACTTTTGTAAACACTTTTTTATTAATAACAGTATTTTGGCATTTTAAATGGAATTTCAATTGTAAAAATATATTGTCTGCATGAAACGTTTCTACGAAGAGTTTTCTGATGATCAAAAAATTTTTTTCAGACGTTTCAGCTATAAGCATGGTGTAATGAAAAGCTTGAGGATCAGAACAGTTTCAGAACCTTTATCTTTTGTATTGTTTTTTAACAATGAAAAAATACAAGTGTCGAAGGGTGCCCTGGATCTTTTCTTTGAAAAAGTCAGTTCACAGGATCATGGAATATTAGAGCTGCACCCCCTACGAATCATGTAGACTTAAGTTTCTCACTGTATACAGATGAGGAAATGGAAGGAAAGAGAATTAAATCACTTTGAAGTCATCCAGCTCATTTATGGCAGATCCAGGACCAGAAACCTGGGTTCTTAACAGGATCACAATGCGTATTCCCTCTTCCCGGGAAACACACCTATAAATGTAATGGCAGCATACTGTAAAATTCAGCTAGTTACAGAAATAAGAAATTTGCCATTTGTAAAAAGTAAAGCACATTTCTAAGTATTCTAGTCAGATGAAATTAGAGCACACATACACAAGTAAATAAAAAAGAGAAACAAATGAAAATGAGTTTCATGTACAGTAAGAAGACAGGATGGTTAACAATGTCAATCTACCCCCTTCTATATATGTTAGCATTTTGCCCTGTGCTGGATTTTGAGGAACATATATATTATGATTTAGGATTATAGGTTAATCTTCTGGGTTTACAGATGTTAAAAGAATGGTGTTTTTGAAAGAACCACTGCATAACTAAACCTCTGATGTAGGTCTATCTTTAACTTTATTAAATAGTATATTTAAATGAAATATCTAACAAATGAAAAGAAACTATAAAATCCAATCATAATTTGATAAGTTGTTGCATACATTTTAAAATGAATTTATATTATACTTGTAATTCAGGAATTTACTCTTTTGTAAAAAATGAAAATTGACAGATAAAGTTGAAATCACTTCAGACTAGTAACTTCCAATCTCAATATCTTCCCTGGAGGTAATTCTTTCCATGAATAGGGGTTTAACTCTTTTTAAATGTTTTACTGTGTATTTACCTGCTTGCATATGTGCCTACAGAAAACATATACTATTATTTACAATTTTCTTTAAAATATGAAACATTGCATTAAATTGTTCTATAACCACTTGTTCTTTCTGTATTAGTACATACACACATATACCTTATTCCTTTTAACTGCTGTATATTTCAAAGCATGGATATGCCACGTTTTATTTACCTGTGATGGACATTTAGATGGTTTTCTTTTCTTTTCTTTTTGTTACTACAAACATAATTGTAGTAAACATCTTGTATTTTTTTTTCCTGTGGTAGATTCGTTTTTTCAAAACAGATTTATTGAGTTATAATTTACATGCCATAAAATTGATGTGTTTTGACTGTACAACTTAATGGTTTTTAGAAAATCATAGGGTTGTGTAACCATTGCCACAATCCATGTCTGGAGCATTTCCATTTCCCAAAGGGATCCCTAGTGTCCATTTACAGCCACTCTATATTCTGACTCCTAGTACCAGGCAATCACTAATAGACTCATTTTTAAAAAATCTTATTTTCATATAACTTTCAAAAAAAAATTAGTAATCTTCAGATTTACAATCCTCTGAAAAACACCCAGGTTTCTGTAGGATTGGAGCTTAGTAGGGGAGCCGCAGGTTCTTAATTAAAGCAAGGAGGAGAAAGACTGTGGTGGGCTGCAGTGTCTCGGGTGACAGTACTTTGGAAAGAAGTGCTGCGGTAACGTATACCGTGCTCATCACCAGCTTACACGGCATAAGACTTTCGCACGCAACAGAAATCCCAGCCCTACCTCCTCCCTTTATAAATGTATTAACTGAGGTCCAAATATGTTAAAAAAATATGGCCAAAGTCACAGACATGTCCAGCCTAAAATAGGGGTCTGGAAATTATCTGCCTCTTTAGATACTCTCACTCTCCTCATTCATGAAATGACACAAAAACAAGACCATTACCTCATATTTTTATTTTGCTACATGAGGAGAGCTGTTGCAAGCAGTTTTTCTGTACTTCTAAATTTAGTGTTTTACATTTACAGGACATGACAGGATTATGAAAAAAAGGAGCATATGTTCTTGAGCAGGCATGACTGCCACAGTCCAGCACCTATTAGATTGGCATGGACCCTGAGACAGAAGAAAGCTAGCTACAGCACAGGCTTGACACCGCTGGAAAAATAACTGGCTTGCACTTAAGATGATTTGGGAATAGAGCTATTAACGTGGCTGGGGCGGGGCGTTACATAAGCCCACGCCGCCCGCACAGCTCACCTGCGCAGCCTTCTCCGTCGGGCCTCCGGGCCATGCCAGGGGGGCAGATGCACATGAAGGTGCCAATCAGATTCTTGCACATCATGCCTCTGGACTCACAGTTGTGTAGCCCTTCCGCACATTCATCTAGATCTGCAAAATGTTTTTAATAAGAGAAAAACAAAAACAAGAAATCTCAGGAGCAGGCTATTGCTTAGTACTTTTAAGTCATATGTTTGGTCTTCTGGCTTTTAACATGTGATATTACAGTGTGACAGAGAAAGGAGCAGCCCAGTCCTTTTCAACTGCTGGCTATTAATCCAGATGCATTATTTCGGTGTCAGCACTGGACCCAATGATAGGAAGTTCAGGGAAGGGCAATCTTTGCTTTAATAAGAGTCCAACAGTGAGAGAACAGCAGGTTCCTCAACCCATTTTCTTTTTCATTTGATTTTTCAAAAAAAAAATCAAGTCTTCTTACCTAGGTATAGAAATCTACCAGTAAAATGCTATCTCATATGCTTCTGTAAAAGTTCTCGAAGAAGCTAGCTTAGAACTATAAAATCATTAAAATAGATCTCCAGCACGGCAAATAAAGTTCTAACTACTCACTTGCCTGTGGCCTTACCTTTACACATCTTTTGATCTTCCCTGAGGGCATAGCCAATCGGGCACGTGCATTCGTAGGACCCAAACGTGTTCATGCAGCGGAAAGCACACAGCAGTGGGTTCTGGGCACATTCATTGATATCTGATCAAAGAAATGGACAGGCACGTGCTTAGCCTAGAGTTCTAATTATTCGTTTAAATAAACATGGATGTATTTATTTGGTATTCATACAGAAAGCAACAGGATAATAGAACTTCCATTTCTAGCACGTAGAATTTGGTAGGTAGTAAACTCATCCTCCAAGAAAGAACAACTATAAACTCTGGGAAAAAAATACAAAAAATACCTGAAGGTTTTAGCTGTGAGTTGAAACTCAGAGCAATGTTATCCAAGAAGTAATTCCACACTTATTTTTTCTTTTCCTGAAATTACTTTGCTGATGACCACTGTCCTGGCAGTGGCAGTACCTGGCAGCTAAATCAAACAGAAACTTTTGAGATTCTGTTCAGAGGAAGTGGGGGAGGGAGCCTTGGGGTAACCAAGGCTGGTGAAGAGAGGGGAACCCTGGGAAAGAGAGGGCCAGGGAAGGAGAAACACTTTTCCCCCATATATTCAGCCCAAGCTGTTGACTGTACCATGTGTGTGTGGTGCAAAATCAAGGAAACCAGTCACTAGGATTTAAAGAGCAGAACTGAAATATCAGTCATTACCCTCCACAGGCCTGGTAGTCTGGTATTGTGTGGACCCAATACTTAAGTGTCTGCTAAGCTGGAGCATCAACATTCTTCAGAGTAATAAAACTGATTTTAGAACATATCATTCATAATATCCAGGGTATAAATCCAAAATTAATCAATATGCTGAAGAGCCAGGAAAATGTGACCTAATGTCAAGGGAAAAGACAATCAACAGATGCCAACCCTGAGATGACCCAGATGTTGGACAAGGGCTACAGAACAGCTACTGTAACTGTGCTCACCAAGGCAGAGAAAAAAATATATATATAATCATCAGAAGAATATCAGAAGCAGCATAAATGAAGATTGAGGTGTTAAAAATACTTTATGTATCAAGAAGAAGTAATAACGCTTAAGGCAAAGATCACTTGCCTTCACAATTCATCATGGGCCCTGGCTCAAAGCCTTCATTGCAATTGCATTCAAAACTCCCAATAACATTTGTGCATGTACCATTTCCACATGGATTGCCGATTGAACACTCATCAGTATCTGAAAAAGAAGAATAAGAATGTGCCACGAGATGTTTCAGTTTAATAAGAGCTGCCCATGAACAGCCACACTAGCCCTCACATATTTCCAGGATTGCAGGAGAGCACATGTGACCCTTGCACCTCCTTAGCCTTGGCTGGCTGGCTGTTATGCAGTACAAAGGACCCTGAAAGATCAGTGTGCAGTGCTCTGATCCACAGGTAGCAATGCTTGCCCGACCTAGGTCACAAATCCAGAAGAGGGATGTGGTCTTCTGCTTCAAGAGCAGGCATGGAAAGTCATAAAGTAAAATGGATCTCTCTCCCAGATAGAGGTTTTGGCAATTCTAAGACTCTAGACACATTAGATTTTGTATATTTGGTTGAAAACAGAGGTTGGGCATCCAGTTGGACTGGAAAATATAGGCTGGGTGAAGAAAAAGCCATTACTAGCTATTCTCTTGGCTTTGTAAATCCCACCACCACCCAGGGTGCCTAAGAGACCTTTTGCTGAATCTGAGAAATAGAGCATAACTTCAAAGTTGTGCAATGTAGCACCAGCACTCACCCACACAGCGTACTCCAGTGTAATCAAGGTTGTAGCCCATTGGACACTCACAGCGAAAAGATCCATCGGTGTTGATACACTGACCATTTGAACAAATGCCTGGGCTCTCAAGACACTCATTGACATCTAAAATACAGAACTGCCCATGAACTTTCTCATATAAGAAGATACGCCAAGATTGTATATATCTATTCAACCCAGACATAAAATTAATATAACATGCAAATCTTTCTTTTGTTTGAGAAATATATAATGTATTTCATATATCATGTCATGATCTTATGATAGATATAAAATGCACAGGGTACATAAGTATTATGTATGTATTAATATATCAAATACAATATACTACTTTTATAATAAAATTAGTATAATTTATAAAATAAAGGCAAAATAATATGTTTGTATTAAGTAAGAATATAGGAATAAAATGTATCAAAGCACACCTTCACGTGTGTCATGAAGACTAGGGACAGTTCCGTGGCCGTATGGACACAAGTCCTGGAATGCAACTACAGAGAAAAATACAAATTCTCCATTATTTGAAGAGTCTCAATTATCAAAGAAGTTAAGAACTGATTAACAATATACATGAAATTGTACTTAATTATTTTTCCTCTGCAAAACTGCAAATAAAAGACACGAGTCTTTTATTTTATTTTTGTTATTTATTTCAAAAACAACTCTGAGCATATTTAGTAAAGGCCACCTGAGCTTGTCCTTCAAGGTTGCCACCTCCTGGTTCTTCCTGTTTGCTCATTTGAAGCAGAGGGACCAAAGAGCCCTTCCTGCCCATCATTAAGGGAAGCCACCCCTAACCTAGAGGACAAGCCTGTTTGAGCTTGCTGGGAACGATGCTATAATCCACCAGGGCTAACGAGGCCTGTCAGGCTGCTGGTGTCTTCCTGCCAACAGCTGTTGAGCTGGCTCAGCTTCTTGGAATTTTATGTAACATTCTGAGAACGACAGCCATGGGATACGATTCTCATGTGGGACTCGCACAGCAATTGGGTATAATTTCCATTCCCTTCTTCCATCTCCTGCCCTGCACCCCTCAAATTCATTCTTCTGAAAGCAAATAATACTAACTTTGAAAGGAAAAATGAAATTAAAGGTTAACTCCACCTGTATATATGTTGCTTCAAATTTGAAAGAAGTCCATCATACTAGGTTGCTCACTGAACCATCAAAACTTATACTCGAGAGGATGATTTCACTCTCAAAATATTCATAAATTACATGGTCAAACCGACTCTGGCAAATATTCAAAAGCCAGTGAAAAGTGGTGTTTCATGTGGCCGCTCTTACCCTCGTCGTCTTTGGGGCACAGCTCGCAAGGGTCCCCCCAGCCCTCTCCTGGCTTCTTGCTGCAGCAGCACTTTGCTTTCGTGGTGTTGAAAGCTTTGGGCACAGAACACTTCCCATTTTCAAAGTTCGTGAAGCAGAAGCTCTGGCGAGTATCTGATCAGGAAAGCACACAAAGCGCTCTTTATTGGTATTTAAAAATCTTTTGTGTATAAATTTATGTACAACTCTGTTTCGGACCGAACATTTCTCATGGACAGAACATATGATGCAGACTAGATTAGCAGTAAAAGAATTGTCTGGAAATCCTCCATTGCAGATTTCATTTGCCAATTTAACTTGACCTGTCTATAAAATTTTACTCAATTATTTAAAATGCTTAAAATATTTTTATAATGTGCTTGGCAAATTTGAGAAATAATGTTCAATATCAAAATGATTACCACAGGGAATTTCTTTTTTTACTGTTACATTATCATCTAATAAAAGCAATCTAGGTAACTTTTAGTAAGTTATGTGATGTAGAAAGCAACTCATACACCAAAATATACAAAAAAATATTTGCCAAAAACAAAAGGAAACAGTCAATCTGGAGAATCAGGAAAATAATTTTTCTTTTAGTATAAAATTAAAAAAAATGCAGTAACAGTGACAATAATTCAAAGAACTTTAAAAAGTAACCATTGCATATACTTTTGAGACCTGTATTTTTAATTTTCAGATGTATTTACCACAGACATGCAATTTGTCAAGACAAACACTAGCATGAGGATTTACAATCTAGCTTTGCAGTTTCTAAGGGCTAATTATGCCGGAGAGCCGTTCCAAAGCTTACCGAAGCACCTCCGTCCATTATCAGACAGTACGAAGCCAGGTGGGCAGATACACTGGAAGCCCCCTGGGGTATTGGTGCAAGAACCAAAAAGACAAATGTTGGGGTCTTCATCACATTCATTTATATCTGCAGAACAGAGGGAGAATGTACTAATGTATTAAATAAATACACCGTTCGATATTTGAAAATAATTATCCATATCACAATAGTCCACTAGCCAGTGGATATTTAATATGAGACAAGAGATAACATAAACATATATGTTTAACTTATTCTTAAAAAATGAAGTATTATTTGCTTAAAAAGTCAAAGAGTATATCCAGTTTCAACCAATCACATGCCAGAGAATCCCAAGTCCATTTCCAGCTCCCTGCCCTTGACCCCTAGCGGTGTGTGTGCCTACCTGTCTACCTGACAAGACCAACTCAACATTTCACATGCATCACAGATTTGCTGTGGCCAAATATGTTTTACTGACTGATCCCTTCCCTGATACTCCTCTCAGTAACCCCAATTGGGACCCCGAGTCACCCTTATTTCTTGCCCTGACCTTTTGGCCTCCGTTTGTAAGCAGAATGTGCCCTGCCAGTTCTACCTCCTCAGTACTTCCAAACCCACCATCATCTGCCACCTGGATCACTGTAAGTCTCTTAAGTGACCTCCTCATCTCCCCCTCTTCTCTTCACATTACCACTGGAACATCCATCTGACTGTATTTGAAAATCAGCGCTGTATAAAACTAGCAAGACTCAGACATTATTTTGAGAATGTTACCATTTCCCCGACCCCTGAATGGCTCCTTAAAATAAATAAGCATACCTTACCAGTGATTCTTGGCCATTTTTCATGGGGAGTTCCTATTTAATGGGTTATTTTAACTAAATGAATAACTATCACCCATGATTTCAGGCACATTAGAATGTACGCTCGGTGAAGACATGGCATGATGTCTGGCTTGCTGGTGCACCCTCAGCTCCTAGCATAGTGCCTGGCGTATACTGAGCTCTCAATTCGTATTTGCAGAAGTTTAAGGAATGAGTCATATTACATCCCTTTTCTTCAAAAGACAAAAAAAAAAAAATCCAAAAAAGCCCACAATGGTTCAACACTGACCAAAGGACTAAGTTCAACCTTCTGAGCCAGTCATTGGATGCCCTTACCATGCTTGTGCTACTTGCGTTTTAAAATAGCCCCATCAAAGTACCACCATCATTCTTTACAGACCTAGAAAAAATAATTCTTCACTTTGTATGGAACCAGAAAAAACCTCGTATAGCCAAAGCAATCTTAAGTAAAAAGAACAAACTGGGAGGCATCAGTCTTCCTGACTTTAAGCTGTACTATAAAGCAATAATAGTTAAATCAACCTGGTATTGGCACAAGAACAGAAG
Organism: Cheirogaleus medius; assembly: GCA_008086735.1. Lineage (NCBI taxonomy): Eukaryota > Metazoa > Chordata > Mammalia > Primates > Cheirogaleidae > Cheirogaleus > Cheirogaleus medius. The sequence continues at coordinate 63,566,031 of VBSM01002608.1, forward strand.
CATCGATATTTGGAATAGAACTGAGATTCCAGAGATGAAACCATCTGCATATGGTAACCTAATCTTTGATAAAGCAGACAAAAATATATAATGGGGAAAAGAATCTCTCTTCAATAAATGGTGCCGGGAAAACTGGTTAGCTACATGCAGAAGACTGGGATCCCTACCTCTCACTTCTCGCAAAAATCCACTCAAGATGGATAACAGATTTAAACCTAAGGCATGAAACCTTAAGAATCCTAGAAGAAGATGTTGGGAAAACCCCATCAGACATTGGTCTAGGCAAAGAATTCTTGAGGAAGACCCCCAAGGCAATTGCCGCAGCATCAAAAATAAACAAATGGGATCTGATCAAATAAAAAAGCTTCTGCACAGCCAAGGAAACTATCATTAGAGCAAATAGACAACCCACAGAATGGGAGAAAATATTTGCTCTCTACACTTCTGATAAACGTCTAATAACAAGAATCTATCTAGAACTCAAAAGAATTAACAAAAAAAAGCAAACAACCCCGTTAAGAAATGGGCAACGGAAATGAACAGAAACTTCTCCAAAGAAGACAGAATAATGGCCTGCAAACATATAAAAAAAATTCTTAATATCTCTAATCATCAGAGAAATGCAAATCAAAACCACAATGAGATACCACCTAACCCCAGCGAGAATGGCCTGTATCAAAAAATCCCAAAACAACAAATGCTGGCGAGGATGTGGAGACACAGGAACACTCTTACACTGCTGGTGGGACTGCAAATTAGTGCAACCTTTGTGGAAAAGAATTTGGAGATACCTCAAACCGCTATAAATAGAAATACCATTGGACCCAGCAATAGCATTGTTGGGCATCTACCCAAAAGAGCATAAGACATTCTATTATAAAGACATCTGCACCCGAATGTTTATGGCAGCACAATTCACTATTGCAAGGATGTGGAAACAACCCAAGTGCCTGTCAATTCATGAGTGGATAATTAAAATTTGGTATATGCTCACAATGAAATATTACTCAATTCTAAGAAACGACAGTGAACTAACACCGTTTATACTATCCTGGATTAAGCTTACTAAGATGATTCTTGTATTATTATTTATTATTTGTAAGTATTAAAAACACTAGACAATCTTACAATGGACTATATAAATAGTATAGACAGAAAATCAGAATGACTAGGGATACCCATAATATCTAACAATATGGTCTGAAATGTAATTAAATCCTATGAAGCAGAATGCTTCCTTGGACTCTGTCTATGTAAGCCCCTCGAATGTGAACCACAGAGCCACACATCTTTAGATGAAATCTTGCCAAGGGAGACAGAATTTTAAAAAAATGGATACCGTAAAGGCAAAAACATCCCTCACAATCCTTTCACATTAGAAAAACCACTCTAAGATGCTGTTGCTTCTGAATTTCAACAAGGCTGTAAAAAACAATTTGTATAAAGTGAAATAAAGTGAACTATAAGAAGGCCAGCCTTCACCGTGCCCACCAGGCGATTCTTGGACCCACATTTGATGTGGTTACAGTGTTCTTGTGAGCTGGAAGAGCTTCAACAGAAAAACATCTGTTATGACAAATGGATTAATATTTTCTGCTTTGACATGAGGCTTTCCCAAGGAAAAAATGTCTCAACAGCATTGTCAAGATTTTCTGCTTCACATTTCTAAGACCCCAGACACCTTTAATAGCTGTTTTAAAACTGGGTGTCAAAGATTACAATTTTTGTAGACACACTTTAAATTCAGCAGAAAGTCTCTGTTGACATTTGGAAAAAAGATTAGAGTATGCTGAAAATTCTCTGACTAGCGTAAGATTTCTGTTAATGAAAAATCCCACATCCCTAAGTTTTTCATTCCTGCCATTCCACCATCAAATCATTTCTGATGGTTCAGTAAAACAGATGTACGCTGCTCTATGTTTAAGTCCTTAGGTCAGTATGCTTGCAGGCACTGGGACTCGGTACATTTCCACAGAGTCTGTACCAAATCTTATTAAACTGAGCAGCTCATGGCCTCAGAATCAATGCCAGTCTTACCAATGCAGTTCTCGCTCTTCACTTCGTACCCTGGGGGACAGATGCATCTGAACGATCCCTCCAAATTCTGACAGGTGCCAGGAGAACAAGAGCCGGGAAGGGCGACACACTCATTTGTATCTTTAGAGAGAAAGGAGAGAAAAAGTAACTTAAACATGAGATGATTGTTGCATAGATTTAGCTGTCTGCCAAATGATATTAACATGAATTCAACGGGGGGCCTCTGATCTGCTGGGTCACCATGGACAAATATTCCCTGAGATACTCTTTTGACATCTTGGGTATTTCTTATTTGGCAAGTGGCTAATTTTGTTGATTTGTTTCCTTTGCCTACTTTTACTAACACATGGACAGCCTTAAGCCTTGTCCCCAATAAAAACATTGCCTATGAGACATTCCCCATTGTTGGCTTATACCTTATACCAAAACTTCTCATTATAGCTTATCTTGGGTATGTGATCTGATGACCAAATGAAATGTGAATGAGTTCCTAAATGGCAGGAAAGAGGAGATTCACATTGTCATTTAAAAAAAAACAAAACAAAAAAACAAAAACCAACACCATAAAGACTCCTTATTGTTTGGATACTTACCTATACAGTTTTTGCCATCTGGAGTGAGTTCATAACCTTCATTACATAAACACTTGAAGGAGCCAATTTCATTAAAACACCGTCCATTTCTGCACACCTGGCCAAAAAAGGAACTGCACTCATCTATGTCTGCAAACAAGCAGGAAGTAGCATTTCAGAAAGAGTTCCTACATGTTTCTTGTTTCACAAGTTGCAACTTAAAAACCTTTACTGTCATACATTTATAAAAAACCCTACATTATAAATCCTCATTAACACAGGTAAAAATGGCTCATATCATAATGATCATGCAACTAATAGGATCACATGGATCACTGTGGTGATTCAACCAAAAGATTCATTTTTGGTATTAATATAGCTCATGAATTTTGAAACTGATAAAAGTTAAGATTTAAGGTGAAGCTTTCCATGCTTTCCAAGTGAAAAATATTTTTCCCACAGGCAAGGGGCTATATGGGATTTAACTTGATTGCCTAATTTGTAGATACTTTATCTGGAGATAAGCTGACCACATTCAAAGGGCAAATAAATGAGCATATTGAATACAGGAAAATCAATTATATTTAAAACACTTTAGAATCACAGAGTATAGAATTCAAAGGAAAGAAGAATGTTAAGTCTTAGGTTTTCAGTTAAGCTTAGGGTTGATTACATTTGAGTAATTCCTGGCTTATGTGAAGGCTGTACTTTGATCAGAGCCATGTCTCTACCTTTTAGCTCTCCCTGACTGTACAAAGGGTCTAAGAAATTAGAGTCAAGAAGGTGACAGTTGAGTAAAATGTCCAATAAGCTCTAACTTTTTTTCATAATTGCAGAATTTCAAAAAATAAAGAAAACCAAGAGGAACTTATGTTGGGTTAAATTAGGAGGTGGGGTTGAGCTGTGATGGTCCCATAACGGCAGAAAACCTGAGATACACTGACATGCCTTGCAGGGTCACGTGAGTGACCACACCCATGCTGTGAGGCACCAGCGTTGTGCATGGCATGTGGTAAACAAGGAATTAACGTTCATTGTCGTTGCTCTCATTCTCTCTCCACCTACTTCATGACTCTCTCCCACTCACTTACCAGCTCTCGTCTCACATTTGTGTGTTAGTGTGGGCCAAGGGCTAAAATCCTCTACTGTGCATAAGAGAAGTTTCTGAGGGCTGATGTGGAAAACTATCACCATGCACTATTTTTGTGGGAAAAGGCATCTTGGCTTCAAAAGCTTATAGAAAATGAAATTTCAAGATGTGACATCTTTATAAGTAGGAAGCCACTGGTATTTGAATGTAAATCTACAATGGATTTATATAAAATATTTGTAATCACACTGAAACAATGAAAAATCTATCTTTGATCTCATCTAAGGGGTAAGAATACTGACAAACCATCTGTCAGTCCCAACATGTTTACTATCATCTGAATAATCTTTTCCTCTGAATTGATTATTTTATTGATAAGAGAGTTTAAAATAGTACATTGCCTTGTTATTATTTAGGCCAATGTTATGGTTTTAGTTAACTAGAAACCAATCAATGATATTACACATCTTTTGGCACACATTTGTAATTTAAATAATAAAAAATTTTTTGTTCTTTGGTTTCATTTTTTATTTTGGTATTTTGTGTGGAAATGAAATAGAAGCAATAAAGGACTGACTGCAGTACTTACCAAGGCAATCATTATTGTGAGTGAGTTCAAACCCTGGGTAGCACAGACAGTTATAGGATCCAACAGTGTTTTTACAAGTTCCATTTCCACACGGATGCCGCTCACACTCGTCAACATCTACAAAGAAACATTGGCTCAGAGGAATTCGATTTTTAACTAGGGAAAAAATAAGCTATTAACTCTTTTACATTTTTAACTTAGGTTTTCCTTGTTCAGTACTAGGAACTCATATTTATTTGAAGAACATGACTATGAGGTAGAGAAAAATAAAAATAATAAGAAAAAAAGTATAGTTTAATTCCTTACAGGCACAGACAATATCCACAAGTAGCCTAAGCAAGCATCCCCTCAGCAGAGATGTTTTAATGAGAAGGTTTGTTTATCAATCATAAATAAACTGATCTTTTGAAATGTTAAAATAATTTGTTCAATTAAGCATTATAAACACTCAGAAATTTACATCCCTTAATTTGATCAGGAAAACAAAGATAAATTTTAGTTTCCTTAATTTTATGAAGTAGTGGAATCCAAATTAGAGTCTATTAGAATTCACTGTTAGTCTTCCAAAAAAACTGAATTAAGAAAATATTTACAAAGTCATTTATCATATGAGAAGGCAAACTACCTAGACTATGAATTCCAGGCTGCTGAAACTCTATCATGCAAAAAAAAAAAAAAAAAAAAAAAAAAAAAAAAAAGAGGTATTGTTCTATAGGAAGGAAGCTCTGTGTAAGGGAGGTCTTGCCTAGGAGTCTGACTGATTTTTATCATGCAAGAACTGTTATGAGTGGGGGCAGAGTTTCCCCGTATAAATTTCTGAATCATAAATCTCACATATTTTCTGGCAAATCAGATTCTCTCAGGGAGTACAGCAAGGAGAAGCATGCGTAAGCAGGCATTCTCAGAAAGTTCATGCACATAGGACCAGATCCTATATTTTCCTTCGCCAAAGTATCACCTAGAGAATTTTTCCTGTCATCATGGAAGAAGTCCAAATTGGGGGGGGCCCTCTTAGGAGGCAATGGATAAATTGAGACATTCTCCAGGTGTTCCTTGTGGTATGTGTATGTCATAAAGGAAGTCTATTCTGCAGTACTAAAATCTGATTTTAAAATTCACCTAGATAGTATCCTGAATATCAAAAGAGTAGATGCACAACTCTAGCTTTTTCTACACTGAGAACATGCTAATTATCAATAGCCAAGTTTTAAATTTAATTTTCCTCCTTCAAGTGCAGAGCACAGTGAGAGGACTCTGGCAGAGGCAGAGCCAACTGCTGACATCAGATGTAAGGAGTCACACTCAGGCCCATTCTCAAGGCATCCAGCCCATCTGCCTTTGGAAACTTATTAATCATCAGCTCAGCAAGTACCTACTAAGCACTAGTATTACTTAACTAACCGTTATATTAGCTATGGGGAATTTTTAAAGAGTTTGGCCATATTTGCTCCTAAAAGAATTTTAAATAGAACACAAAATATGCAGATAAATCCAATGTATTAAATTATTTGTGTAAAAAAGTATATATGTATATAAAAATATTCATTTTAATACTGTCACTCTTACTACTCCCTTGCATTTCAAACGCTTTCTTGAGTGGGAAATTAGAGGGGTAGAGGGCAGCTGGTACAGCGGTAAATTCCGCATAACCCAGAGTGCATGTCAAGCCATGCAAATGTCTTCTGGGGAAAAAGGTTGAGAATCAGTGAACTCAAGAACATACTGTAGTATGTCCTTGCTTCCAAATTTTACATTGAATAAAGACATAGTTAACTTTTTTCAAGACTGTTTCTGCCAGAGACAGGGTAGCGACTCATGGCACGTGATAGAATTATAACCTATTCTGGAGTCTCAGTCCCGCTTCACTCCCTGCAGCTACGTGTCCTTACCCATGCACATGGTCTGGTCCTGAGAAGCCTTAAAACCGTTGTGACAGATGCACTGGTAACTTCCTTGCAAATCAACACACAGGCCATGACTGCAGACATTAGGAATTTCTAAACATTCATTGCGATCTAAAACGAAAAATTAAAACACATGTTACATGTATCTGATTTTTATTAAGATTTCTTCATTATTCACAGATGTGTTTCTCTAACCTGCTATTAATTATTACAGACAGGCTGAAAATGAACCATAATAACAGATGAATCAAACTAAGCAAGGCTTTAAAGTACCCAAGCCTCCTTTTTAATCATGTAATTTTTTTTAGTGTTTACTGGTATCTCAAGTATACTAATTTTTTTAGGTCCAAATCCTAGGGAAATCCATTGAAGAGATTTCTTTTCTTAACATAATACTCTGAAAGATATGGTCAAATAGGTTCACTATAAATAAGTAGATTGAGTTAGAAAACCTTTTCAAAATTATTTTTGAAGTATTTTTTGATAGGAAAGCTCTGGATACCTTTTTAGTGTGGGAAATCTAAAAAATCTTGTGTTCAGTGCCAAAGAACGAGTCAGCCTCTTGCTTACCTGCACGGGCCCCACAGTGCTTACCTGCACGGGCCCCACAGTGCTTACCTGCACGGGCCCCACAGTGCTTACCTACACAGGCCCCACAGTGCTTACCTGCACGGGCCCCACAGTGCTTACCTACACAGGCCCCATTGGGTGACAGTTTGAAGCCTGCAGCACACTCACAGCGGTAGCTGCCAGGACTGTTGATGCAGTCTGCGTTCCGCTGGCAGAGATTGTCACCGTTGCTGCACTCGTCAATATCTGAAAGAGCAACAACTCCATTTCAAAGTCTTTCATTATTGCATTAGGGTTACATTCACTTCATCACTTTGATGATCAACCCTTGAATAGTTACAGAAGAAATAGTAAAACTCAGAAAACTGTCTGAAAGCCATTTATGTATACCAAGTTTTTTTTTGACAAAGGACATATATTATTCAGATTACCTTCACAGACCAAAAGCAGGTCATTGTAACTGAATCCTGTAGGGCACTCACAGCGGAAGCTGCCAATTTGGTTAATGCATACACCATTTGCACAAATGCCTGGAATCTCTTTACATTCATCAATGTCTGAAAGTGAATAGATTTGGTCAAATATATGTGGCTCTGCTTAATGTAATTTACCACATAACCTCAAATAATGCTATGTGTACTCTGGAATGAGAACATATTCAGTGTCACAAAAATCAATTATATACTGGCATAAATGATTTTGTGGTTTATGAAAACATATAAACCATAACATAGATTAGTTCCTCTAAACAGTGATGGAATAATTTAAGTAGCTGATAAAAATGCCAAGTAATTTTAGTGTCAAAATGGCAAATGAACTTCCTAGGGACAAGCCTCTTCAAATTACATGTCAGGTTACCCTAATGGTGGTCTGTTCTTCTGATAAAGAAAGCTATGTTTTTTCATTGTGTGTATTTTGTTATATATATATTCATAATGAAGACTTAAAATTATACTGTTTACTAGATCTTTGAGGAAGAAAAGTAGAATGAGCAACAAAGTACATTCAGAAGGAATTAATTTATTTGAATAATAATTCTGCAAATTCATAAGTAGACCAGTAGAGACAGATACTACAAAAATACACCAGAAACTTAAACATGTACTTATGAAAATAGCAACTAAAGATTAAATAAGGTAGATTATTTGAGTCATGTAATATACCATGCATGACAAGGAAAACTGAAGTTTTAGCTTGGTATGTAGGAAATATTGGGATAGTCACGTAACTATCATAACTCAATCACTAGACTATGCTGATGGAATATTTTTATCAATACTTGGTTAGAGGCTTTAAGTGTGTTATTTCTTTCTTATCTAACTATATTAAAATCAAATCCAGATTATTATATTTTGGGGTACCCTTGAATTTTAAAAACATTTTATAGATTTTTACAAAATGCTATATATATATTAAAATAAACATAATCTGGAAAGACTTACCAACAGCTTTTCCTGTGTGAATATCAAAGGTGAACCCAGGAATATTTCCACATATGGTTTTAAAGTCAGCTTTAAAATGTAAACAAAGCAAGGCACTCTTAAAATTCTCAAACTTATTCAAAATAGCATTTCATATATTACTTCCACAAAATATGTTTTATACTGTTCACAACCAGATGTTTTAATATCTATCATATTTATTTATTAACAATGCCAACTTCTGCAAGGTGTGGATCCAGGCATGCTTTACCATTATTATTAATGTTATAGTTATTACTACCACTAACTTTTTATTGCTCTGATATTAGAAGGTAAGAACTCATTACAAGATTCAAAACAACTACTTACATACTTAAATTGGTTTTCTTCTTTTGATAGTCAGAGCTATAAAAATGATCCAATTTATACAGATTGAAAAAACATATTACAGTATAAATTTTAAAAGGGAATATGGATTGCACATTGGCATAGACATACAAAAATAATTTTGTAGTGGAGAAACAGGTTAATAATGAATAATGAATGAGATGTGAATTTTGCCATTTTTTTTCACCGTAAGTGTACTATTTGTTGGGAAGTGAAATTTGAGTCATCAAAAATACATCATTAAATAAAATTGATGATAAGAGTTAGACATAATTCACCAAATTAATACAAAATTTGCTTATCAAACACATTTTTTGCATATTTTTCATGATCGAACTATAAAAAGATCCTTATTGAACTCAGTTTTTCTCAAAATATTACAGTTTTCATGTCTAGCACAGTGAGCATGGTTTAAGATAATGAGTTTAAACGGATCAATGCTATAAACTCTAATTCTTCAGCAATGGATTCTATTTTCAGGATTCAGACGACATATTCAATGTATGTCTCAGAAATTAGTGTTTGAATCCCGAAGAAGGCCACTTGGGAAACCGAACTATATGATGCCCTTGGATAGTTTCAGAACTGAGCACCTCTGGTTTCAGTACACACTGACTCTGACTCTACTGTTGCACACACGTGGTCTTCAGCAGAAGAGCGAGCTGTGTGCTCACCAGTTCCTGGTGTTGGGCACGGTTCACACGGTTTGTTCCAGGCTTTGCCCACATTATATGTGCAGCAGCACATTCTCTTTGTCACATTAAAAGGCAACTCATTCTCACAAGTGGTTCCATTATAGCTTCGGTAGCAAAAGCTTTTCCTCATGTCTACAAAGAGAAAAACAAACAAGTTAGTCACATCAGCAAGTGGTTGGTAATGAAGCCCACACAACTGCAGACAACACAGTTCTGAAAAATTTCTCAGTTACTTGCAGCTATCTTTAAAAATAACTCTTTAAGTTGAACATAGATCATTTTTAGATTAACTCTCTACTGTTTTTAGATAAGAGATTTCATTTATAATTTTCTTAGGAGAAAATGTTAATACATATTTGTTTCTCTACTCAAAAGCATTTATTTAATTGAAAAAGTATTAAGCATTAAATTTCATATGTTCTTTTACTTGCATAATAGCGTTCATTTTGCATGAATGGAGAAGAAAAATTAAATATATACTAACGTTTGATGAAATTTTCTACCTTAGACTCATGCTTTTTAAAATTGTAGCTATATAACCAAAGGTCAAAATGTAATACTGACCCAGCAGTTTATAAGACTCTGAAATGCTTCATCATTCATAAAGACTTAATTTCCAAACATTCTGAACAATAATTCTGAGACATAAGTGCTTTCTGTGTGAAGTCAACAACTGAGACTAATTTTCATCTAGGAGATCTTTACCTACCCATGCAGTTGTGGCCGCCATTGACTTGCATGTATTCAGGTGGGCAGATGCAGGTGTAATTTCCCAGGGTGTTGTAGCAGGTCCCAGGCCCACACACACCAGGATGTGCAAAACACTCATCAATATCTAGAGTGCAGGGGAATATCGTTAATTAATAAAGATATTTTTCAATTAATTTATATTACTTAGACTACTGAACAAAGTATAGTTGATTCCCCAAGTCTGTATTTACACAAAATGTAAAAATACAGAAAATACCCCAAAATATGCACTTACATGACATAGGGATATCTTTCTTCAAAAGAAAAAAAAATCCCAATACTAAAAAAATATAAATCATCTGAAGAAATTTTTCTAAAGTGCCCCAAATAATTTACATGACACCTATATGCATATTTTTATTAAAATTAACATTCTTCAAATGGAATTTCTTTAGAAACCGCTTTTTATCTTATGTCACTTAAACTACATTTTTATGCCAACTTTATACTGAATGTGGCTTAGGAAGCCTTTATCTTTGTAGCTCCTTTGAAAAGAGTCCCATTCAGAGACTCTAGAAGCAGTTGCTGGTTGTTCTTATTAAATCATATTTCTTCCAGATGCATTTAACTAACATGTTCCAAAAGAAAGGTTATAATGGAAATAGTTATATTATATGTTTAATGTTCTTTTTTAGAAGCATTCATTCATTCCACAAATAAATATTGAGATCCTACTGCAAGCTAGAACTTGGAGCTATAAATGTGAATAAGATGTGGACCCTGCCTCCAGAAGCACCCAGCGTGGGGAGAGACAGCCCCAAAAGAGGACTGTGATGCCACGTGTGAGGTGAGGGGACGGAAAAAGAAGGCCTCTGCACAACCTCTGAACATCTTCACATCATGTAATGCAACATTTAAAAATTAATGAAAAACATTAACTTAATACTAGCATTTAAAGCTTGCCTATTTTTCCTATATAAAATAGAATTCTTATCAATATTTGAACTGATAACTTATTTGATATTGTATGTTTCACACTATTCCATTTCCCCCCATTTATATTTAATCAATCTTCCAAGAAAAATAATGGTAAATTATAGCAAATGTGCTGTAAATTAATTTAGCATCAAACAACTTAGCAACATTGATATGAAAAGAAAAGAGTGATGAACCAGTCAATAGATCCTTTGACAGAATTTGAGGATGGGGCCTTTTCCCCAGGCCTCAGCAGTCACTTTGTTTTACACAGCCTATGCATTTTTAGGGACCAATTCACCTCACCTTCACAGATGCGGGTTTCCTCGCTGAGGTAGTAGCCTTGTGGGCACTCACATTGGAAACTCCCAAAAGTGTTGATGCAATTTCCACCCTGGCAGAGGCCTGGTAACTCCTGGCATTCGTCAATGTCTACAAAAGGGGAGACATTTCATTTACCACAGACACCAACATGAAAGTTAAGAGTTAATACCAGAGCTTCCAAAAGGGTGATCTTGTGAGACCAGCAGACTTCTATGCATCCAAATGAATGCACATTTAGATGGTGGGTTTATACCAAACATGGATTTTCTTGGCTTTGTTGTGGAATTTTGCAATTACCTGAGAAGAGTAATAAAAGTAAGTTTATTGCTATCTCAATTTGGGAGATAGCAATAAAGAAAGTTTCTCTGCAGAACTATTAGACATCAGATCAGTACAACGGATCGGATCCTTACTTCTTAATCAAAGTAGCTCTTTAACGTCCTAGTAAATGATTGTCCATCTGTAATTTTACTAAATAATTTTGTGAGGATTGCTCCACCCTAATTTTTCTACCAGCTTTTCTCTAAAATTAACTCTTTACCTTGCTTAAATCTGGTGACAATAAGAGATTAGCTCACCTTCTAAGATGATTGTGATGGGGTTAGGTCTGAAGCCTTCACCTCCAGGACACAGGGTATAATATTCAGCTACAAAACAATGGAAAAATAAGAGATGTGATACCTTGTCCCAGTGGCTGAGATAAGGAGCAAGCATTCAGCAACTGCCAGGCTCAAAGCACCCATCCTAAGGGGTACTTAGGATTTTTTCTTAGTGTCCTTTCAAATATATTTAAAGTATTATATATTACATTTTACATGAAAAAGATAATTACTCCACAAATCATGTATAGAGTAGAATAACAAAAGCCATGTTTTTAATTAAAAAGAAAAAAACTCCCTCACAACTCGTTCGGCTATTAAATAAAAACTAAAAGACACTACAGTGTACAGGTTTCAGTTCATGTCCATTTTCAGAACGTGTTTCAATTTAAGGCATTCTATGATTGACTTCAGGAATACAACACACCTATGGACCTGAACTAAATAACCTTTGAGAGGAATCAAGAATGGCCTTTGTCTGTGATACCATGGAGAATTGATATTACTACTATTCATATTGGATTGTGGTTAAAAACTGTTTTTTTAAACATATCATGAAAAACATTAGGAAGAGAGGAATCTGAATTCCTTTCATATAACACTCTTGGCTGGCTTCAGCACAGCCACTGAAAGTAGTCCAAATTCAATGTGTTTTTGGTCCCTCCCCAGCCCAAGAATAAAACAGCAGCCAGTCTTCAGGTGCCAGTCTGTGTCCACTCACTGCTGTTGACGGGGGGGCACGTCTCGCAGGGGTTCCCCCAGGCCTTTCCCAGGGAACAGCAGCAGGAAGAGCGACTGACGCCCACCCCAATCTCCGTGTTGCAGGAAAGACTCCCGTCGCCTCGAGGACCGAACTTCAGGTAGCAGTTGCCCACGCGATTGTCTGCAGAGCAACAAAGGAGCTTAAAATTGCCCTCGCTGTACTGAGAATTCCTTTTCAGGGAAAAGTCACTCAAAGGATGAAATTCGAATGTTGTACGTTAACATGATAGGTTCATTTTAATCCTTAGTACAAATCAATCTCTTGCTTTAAACCTTTTCAAGATTGAGTCACATGAAGCAAATTATGACAGACGTTCCTATGTTTAGAAATCCATATACATCACATTTCTGTCTACTCACCGAATAAAGAAAATAGTAAGAAGTTTCTCCTCTGGCACATTCTGGACCTTCAATATTATGAATGCAAGAAATTTTTGGTATAAACAATCTATATCATGAGTTTATGAATAATGGAAACAAAGCTAGGGTAATTTAATTTAAAACTATGTATCATATCAAAGAAATATTGACAACCCCATCTCTTTTCTCTCCTCTCCATGGTCTCCATTCTCCAATGGTTTAGTTTCAATTTGCACAGCTAGCTTTGTAGGTTTTGGAAAAGACAGTCTGTAACAAATTTAGAGAAGATAGAGATCAATGAATCTAAGACTTTTTCTCGTTTCTTTCTACAGTTACTATCTAGAGCACTTCCATTGATTCCATGGGTTAAAATATTACTATTCTGCTGAGAACTCAAATTCATGGTTCCATCTCTCATTTTTCCCCTGAACTCTAGACCTTCTGCCAACTGCCAATTTGTTTTTTCTCTTACATATCAAACAGTTAATTCAAAGTTAACATGTCTAAAATCAAACTCTTGATGTTCTTCCCTCCAACTCCTAAATTTACTCTACTTCTCCCCCAGTCGACTGCATTTTCAATAAAGGGAAAATTTTCAGTTGCATAGGCCCTAAGCTTTGGTGTCATTTTTAGCTTCTTACTGTCATTCCTTATTCAATCCTGTCAACTTTACCTTCAAAATGTATCCGGAATCTGACTACTTAGCACTGCCTCTATCACCACAATCTCAGCTCCGGCCACCATCACCCTCTGGACTATTTCAACAGTTTCCCACCTCGTCTCTTAACTTCCATCCTTGGCCCAGCTTTAGTGTATTATTTTTCTCTCCATTGCTGGAGTAATCCTTCAGAAGCACTGCCTTAGTCTGGGCCACCTCCAATAGATTCACATCTCAATCAGAGTAAAATCCAAAGTCATTACCAATCAACAAAGACATTTTCATCCCTGGCTGCCGACACTTTTTATTATTTTATTTTATTTTTTTCCATCTTGTTCTCGTTGCTGACTCTTGGATGCAGAGCAGTTAGTTAGCTCACGGTCCCTCTCCTCATCAGGTCTGCACTGATTCACACCTTCTTCCTCTGCCTTTCCTCTCTCCACTCACATTCCCCTTCCTCCACCAGACCATCTGAATGTATTTAATGTTATTATTTTTTTACATGTATACTTGCAAAATAAATATTTTTCTTTTAATGTGTTCATTTTGTATTTATATAAATGGTTCTTTGTCATATATCTTATTTCATTTTACAACTTTTCCAGACATGTCTGCTTTGTAAACATCCAGTGTGTCAACTCCATGGTCTCCATGCCTGTTTTTTGTTAAAAAGAAATCTATCTACTCTCCAAAAAAAGATTTCTAAACCTCTGTCACCACAAAGAATGCTGCAGTGAACATCCTATACCTGTCTCTGTAGGGGCCTGTGAGTTAATTTCTTTGGCATGTACAGCCAAGAGAGGAACTGTTAGTTCACAGAGTTTGCATATACTTAGCCTTCAGTATCAGGAAAAGAGTCATCATCATTTACCATCTGCATCCAAAAAACCCTTTAAACTTTTTATATTTTTAAGTCACTGTAAAAATAACTTACAAAAGAAAAAAGGCATAGTAGAAACAACTTTACTAGTAATTTTAATAAGAATTTCATCACAGCTAGCTAAAATTTTTATTTTATATTTTCTTGGTTTTGAAGATATTGTACCCAAATGGTCCTCTGAATGCAACTAGTGGCTTACCGGGGCTCATACATTTTGTACAACTGACTTCAGATTTCAAGCACATGTCTAATAGGTTCTAGCTTATCATTACTCTGGTCCTTCTTCTTGTTTTTGCATCATAAAAAAGAAAGCTTTTTAAACAGCAGTAGCTCATTGGTTTGCTGATGAGAGGACAGCCACCTTCTTTGCTCCTCACAGGGAAAGCATTTTCAGGGTTAGATTTATCAACAACAATAAGAATCATCAATGCAATGATTTTCTTCTATTTCTACATCACATATTTCCTTCTAAGAACCTTTTATACATACCTGCCTTTATGGTTTGTCCACTTTTGAACCATATCAATTAAATTTTGGTACACAGACTGATAAAATTTGAAAGAATACATGAATCTGGGATGGTCCAGGTTCTTATTGTCAAATGCTGTGTGTTGAAGTTTTTTCTACTGACTAAGTGGATGAGAACACCGTATTTCTTCTGTCTATAGAAATATAATGTTCACTCCCTATCGATTCTCAAGTGTGAAAAATTTCATGTAGAAAATTGGTCTCTGACAACTCCTGCCCTGGGATAGTGCTTAGATGATCAATTTCACCATCATCTTTAAATCTAGACAAGAGCTGTTCTGTCTCTTTGCAGTCATCTTCTGATTCATCTAACAACTGTGAAATTGTTTTCACTGCCAATTTTTTTTCCTCTTTGCCATGATGGCCAGAAACCAATGACTTGTGAAATTCTCAAGTGTGTCTAATAAACGCTGAAAGAAGATTTCAAATGAGGTGTCTCCAGTCCTCTTTTGTATTTTCTTGAAAGATGATAAATTCTTTGGGCAACATAATAAGAAAACTAAAGGATGAGACCACAGTAACATTTTATTTCACTATTGCCTCTTCCTTCTAGGTGATGCCAAAATTTTCTGTTTTCTTATTGTTTTATTTTATTTTTTTAGTGATAAGGTCTTGCTCTGTCACCCAGACTGCAGTACAGTGGCACAATCATAGCTCACTGTAATCTCAAATTCCTGGGTTCAAGGGATCCTCCCACCTCAGCCTCTTGGGTTGCTAGGACTACGGGCATGTGCCACCATGCCTGGCTAACGTTTACATTTTTTTTTGTGGAGATGGTATCTTGCTATGTTGCTCAGACTGGTCTCCAACTCGTGACCTCAAGTGATTTTCCTGCCTCAATCTCCCAAAGTGTTGGGATTACAGGTGTGAGCCACTGTAACTGGTCTTTCTTATTATTTTAAGCTCTGTTTTAATGTTATTGGGCATAAATGATGAATATTGATGAATTAAAACCTAAGATAATAAAATAGCAAAATATTTCAAGATAAAGGATATATTAAAATCACTAGCATCTTATAATGTATCTTAGACTTACAAAAGGGCCCAATGGGCCCTTATGGTATTTCTGAGATAGAAGGAGTCTTTGTTTTCTGGAAGACCACTTACAAAGAATGAAACCCATTAAGTGTCAATCCATACAAATGGAATTTCCCCAAAAAGAAACCACAAAACTAAAATTGATTGCTGACAGTTAATCTGAATGCTGTTGTGCAAGAATATTCTCCACAGAGCTGCCTTGGTCTATGCTTCTACCCTCGGAGCAGAGGGTTCCACGTCCCACACTTCACATTTTCCAGGTTTTCTAATTTTGCCAGTATATGAGGTGTAAAGTGATATTTAACACAGTTGTTTTAACTGGATTTTTTCTTCTTACTAATGATTTTGGGCATTTGTTTACTTTCATTTGTTAACTTTTGGCTACTCTCTTTTATTAGTTGCCTGTTCACAACCTTAGCTTCAAGGAAGCTTTTAAGAAATACTGAGGCCCCAAAGAATCAGAATTTCTGGGAGTAGGGCAGACATCAGTGTATTTTTAAGGTTCTAAATGGGGTTTTACTGTGCAGCCAGGGTTGGGCATCACTTCGTGATCTGGGTGACTGCTCCTTCTCTGACTCCTCTCCTCATACTCTGGCCTGGCCCCTGCTCCCTATTCTTGCTACGCAGCCTTAGGCTGTGTCTCTGACACCAGCATTCTCCTACCACAGGCCCTTTGCACTGGCTGTTCCTTTTACCTGGGGGCTTCTCCCAGAGGCCCAGTTGACTTGTTCCTTCCTTCAAGGCTCTGACTCCCCCTTCCCCAGTGTAACACAGCACTACTCCTCCGACCACCTCAAGTGTCATGATCTGTTCTTGCTTTTATTTGTCTCCCTGCCACCAGAATGTAAACACAAAAGCAGAGAACCTGCTTGTTTTGTTCACTGTTGGAGCATTAGCCCTTAGATAGAAGGCAGTCAATATTTACTAAATGAATGATTCTGAATGGAAAAGGCAGAACTTGGAGTAGCCATAAATCATAACTAAACACATTCTTCACAACTTGAAAACAATATATAGATTGTGTAAAAATCATACCAGCAAATATCCCCTCCATTTTGCTGCAGGCCCATAGAACTGACACTGAAGACAGTAGGCAGATTTCTACTGAAGCAAGGAATTTCCCCTTTATTTGCCTCTTTAAAATTTTCTGTATTCACTCAGGAAATTCCCCAGACCAAACTCCTTTAGGTAAACACTCACTAAGATACACGAATAGGGTTGATGACAAAAGATGGGCAATTATTTTTTAAAGATCAGCAATGTCAATGACAGATTCTGATCCTTAATTATCTCCTCCCCCTCCTCCCCCTCATCTCCCACCTTCTTTTACTCCAGTGGTTTGGTTCATGAAACCCATCTCTCTAATTCCTTTCTTCTCATTCCTTCATTTGTTTCACTCCTATATGACCCTTCCTGCAGGCAAGAGAAATGGCTATTCCAATAGCTGTACCCCTTTGCGCTGTCTGGCCAAGTCCTGGACATGGAGTCAGGCGGAACCTGGGACACTGCCCCAGCTCTGCTGTCTGCAGGCTCTGACACCTTGAGCACATGAATGCACCTGTCTGCACCTTGGTTCCCAAATCTGAAAGAGGAGGAAGTTGGAGATGTCTTGAAAATTCTTGTCTCTAAATGCAATTTGGAAGATAATCACAATAAAGGTGACCACATATTATTTGGTAATGCAGAGTTCCTCAAGGGAAGGGATTATTTTGTTTTTAAATTAACTGTAGCAGACATTCATCACAGTTCACTACCAAAAGCGTCTGAATATTCAACTCCACACAATTCTATTAGTTTTTTTCATATAGCTTTACTTACCCACACACCCCACACCAGTGGGGTTCAGCTGAAAATCGGGTGGGCAGTTACACTCATAGCGACCAGGCGTGTTGACACACAAGCCGTTTACACAGTTTATGGGATCTGCACACTCATCGATATCTAGAAGTATTTAAAATGCCCACATTACCATCTTTACTTTCTGTGCACACGCTGCTGTTCCAAAGAATTTGGTGGATTTTTTACAAGTCAGAAGATTAAAGATCATTATGAAGGACTCAGCACAATGAAATAAAAATATTAAATTCTTGTAATATGCCTAAAACAGGTTCCAAAGATCAAGCACATGATGCTTCTGATGATGTCATTTAATATTCTTAATAGATACATGTAATTAAATGTTGCTAGTCTGAGGAAAAAAATTATGTCACTATTTGCTTAACTAAATTTATATATTTATACATGTATATATGTACATATATGTACATATGCATATAGATAAAGAGATACTTTAGTAGTTTCGTGTTATATATTTAATATTAAGTTGTTTACATAAAATGGATCAATTCTATAGTTAAAAATAAATGTACTGGGATGTAATTTTATGTTTTAGAAAAATGCATAACCCAATGCACATATTAACTAAGCAGAAATTTGAGGAATTTTTATACTTAGCATAGAACATTCATTTCAACTAACTGGAACACACTTGGGCCCTTAACTGGCCATACCTGTACAGTTGCCTCCTGTTCTGTCCAATTCATAACCATCATCGCAGATACAATGAAACATTCCAGGCAAATTATTACATGTTCCAAAGACACAAATATTTTGGAAGGAGCATTCATCAATATCTGAAGATTAAAAAAAAGTAATCTCTTGTTTACAAAAAGGCATTTAAAAATTTTGATTTAATGGATAATATTAATGGGATTTTCTAAGTTCTCAGATGTTTCTATGCAGTAAAAAATTTTTTCTTTGGCTAGGCAGGTATTGAAAATGACAAGCAAATAATGTCCATCTATGAAACTGAGATATAAAAGATATATTGTTTTCTTGGTAAAATGTGTGTCTAGTATTTTAACTGTTTTGGATTATAATATACTTAAATTAAAAAGGATTGGCTTAAGGCATAAAAAAGAATACAAAAATTAAATATAAACATGTTAAAGGAATGAAATTATGAAAAATAAAGATAATAAAAGATTCTAATTTATTAGTACAAACAGCAGATGTTTTACAATTAGTAAATTAAAACAAAAACATATAAAAATTTTTAAATATTACCTTTAAAATTACTTAACTTTTTAGTTTTCATTTCTCTTTTATTCCATAATTTATCTGTCATTATAAAATCAGTTATACACAGGGAGGGAAATGTTTTTCCTAATACCATGTAGTAAGATGGCCCACTGCCCCACATTCTAACAAATTTCATTAAAATATCTCTACTGAATTGAATTAAGAAATTCAGTTTATGAAGGTCTTCCATGAGGCTTTAACTCAAGGTCAATACACGTGTCCTCACTCATATGAAAATGAAGGCATATATGTGTATGTTTAACTATGGAAATAATCTGTATTTCTACTCATAAAAGGGGGCTGCACATTTTTGTACATAAAATGCCTAATATTCTGAGAATGCAGACCAGGCATGTCATTTTAGGCTAGACTAGACAAGCCATTCCTAAACTGCTGTCTTGAGACAGTTATATCTTAAGTTTAAAAGGGTTTTTGGTCATTCATGATAGTTAAAATGACTGGTTTCAGGTACCTTAGATTTAAGGTTCCAAACATGTTTAAAAGTTCAACTGATGTGCAAAGGTGTCTTTTCTTGTGTCAAGGGGAATAAAGTTATTCTCTTTATATAAATGAGCAAAGACTCATTTAGAGGAAGAAAGTGTGAATTGTGTTAATCTATAAGTGAAAATGAAATTGTATTATCAGCCCTCTGAATATACATTTTACTTAAAAAATATCTTTATTAGAAATATCTTCCATTAAACAATGTAACAGTTATATAAAATAAGGTGTTTTAAAAGAATACTGTCTTGACTTTATAAAACTGATGCATACTAAAAAATACAAAGAATACAAAAAAGTATTGATAGGAAAATAGAAAAGAGAGCAAGCAATACACAAAATAAGAAACTAAAAGCAAAATTCACTCAAAAGTGTTTCCACCCAGAAATAATCATTGATGAACATCATTGATTGACATCATTATTACTGATGATTATTATTCCAGGTGTTTCTACATGCATATTTATGGATAGTGAAGCTGAAACAATTTCCATTAATCAGATCAATTTTTCATTATCTTAACAGTTTATAAAATACTTTTTTAATGTCAAAAAAGAAGGAAAAACACTAAAATTTTACCATCTTTTGGTTTTATGCTAAAGTTCAAATGTAATTTTTAGATAGTATTAATAGATTCTGTACAATGAATGATAAGAAAATTAGCACTCACCTATCCTTCTAACTCCTTATTTTTGTTATCTATGTTATTTTCACTTTTCAAATGTTTATGGCAGTTTACTATTATCTTCACAGTATTTAGTACTAATTCTTTACTTAAGGGGATCAATATGGTTTTGCTACAACTTCTCCATTTATTTCTTGATTGGCTGTGTTTCATTGCTAATTAGTTCTTTTCCCCTCAAGAATGGAGGAAATTGTATGATAATATAAGATTTTTTTTCTGAATTATTTTACTTGTATGAATATCCCTATTGTTTTTATAATTAACCAACTAGTCATGTTTCCTCAGAATTTTGTGGGCATTGATTTAATGTCTTTGGTACTGAATGTTTGTTTAGCTCATGACTTGTCTAATCTATCTGAAGTCTTGAATCCTCTATGAGTAAAGTTGACAAGTGTAATGAGGCTAAGGTTTTCTCTTATAATTTGGCCTTTCCCTGTACATTCAATCCTTTCTTCTAGTTCTGGAAAATGTTTGGTTCTTTGATACTTTCTTCTATTTGATTTTTTTGGCTTTTTACTCTGGAGCCACTAGTTATACTAATGTTTACGGTTTTTATCTTTTCTTTAACAGTGTTAATTTCTCTTCCCCACTTTTCTGTTCCCTGTGATTCTCTCAAGCCCTTTATGCTAGTTAATTACATTTTCAACTGTGTCTTTTCTGATTTTTGCTGTTTCTATTTAATAGTTCTCCAATTTTACTGTATTAGTCCCCATTTCTTATTTGTCTTGACTCTGCAATCTCCTTTTTATTAAATACTGGATTGTTTTTATAATCTTCTCTTTGAACTTGTTCAATCGCATTTATATTAAGGTCATGTATGCCACAAAGAACTTATGGGAAATTTGCTTTTGCTTCTGGGGTAGTTTTCTTCTACTCTGGGTTAGGTCTTTAGCTGTTTTTTTGTATACTCTTTTCTTTTGTTTCCATTGGATGCCTGCATAGTTGTTACTGTTATTTTCTGCTTGTCCACACACTACTTGGTCTTCTCTTTCAAGAGCCTGTATTTACTTCCATACCGTCCAGATGGAATCTCTTGACATCTTTCCTTCTTTATCAGAGCTTTATTTGGAAGACAGCTTGGGGGTCTGGGTTTTGTTAAAACTGCTCTTCAGTAGCCCAGAGATTCATAAGGTGGAGCAAAAGGGAAGCGAGGATGGGAAGAGCTCCATGGGGGCTCTTAGAGGATGGGCCTGGCCTTTGCTCTCTCTTCAGACTTTATACAAAATGGTCTGTGTGTCAAGGTTCGCTCCATCTAATGGTGTCCTGTATCTTGTCCCTGTGGCAGCTCCTCCGGGTTTTGTATTCCCCCATTTTGGTGGGGAATATTGGGAAATGGCCAACTCCAGCAATTATTTGGATTCTATAGAAATTCTGAGAATTTGTGGTAAGAAGTAGATTCTGAGTAAAAAATGTTGATCAGAGGGTACTATATTTATAATAAGATGGGAAGACATCAAGGGATTAAATTAGTAAAATCAGGAGAAATTGTCCAGGTGAGCCAGACCTTATGGGAAGAAAGAAGAGAAAAATTAGAACAGGCAGAAGCATGGAATTATACTTCTGGGATCTCAAAAGTGGGTGTTCAGATGAATGGGGCAGAGGGTTTAACTGAAGATAAACTCCCTGTGTGCCACCCTGAGCTGCCTTGTCAACAGGCATTTCTCTTTGTGGTAACAACATATTAGAAAACTAAATGTGAAGAAAGTACAGTAAACAGTAACTTATTTAGCGCCACCTTAGGGGGAGAGTCTGGGGAGAAGTTCTGGAAGGGCCTATGCCATCCACAAAGCAATAATTTATAAAGAAAAAATTCTGTCTAGGTATAAAGAACTCATGTTGGCAAAAGTGTCTGGCTACTGCTGACTTGTTCATTCTCCTACTAACTCCTGTCAAGCTGATGTAGATACTAAATCATGCATAATGATTCCATATTCACATTGACTCACATTTTCTACTAATTAACTTCAGTGCTTAGAAGAAACCAGGATTGAGAAAAAAAAATGTTCACTTTACAGTTGTCTTGTATAAAATGGATTAGATTCTGCCCAGTCCAGAGGGTCAATGTAGATGCATGAATGCTTTTAGTTTTTAATGTCATCTTTCTTAGGGCCGGCTGTTCAAATTGGTGGCTCTTTATGAAAAATTTAATGATCTTTTGGCACACTTTCTTCAGTGCCACCTCTGGAGGTGGGACAGAGTTAGGCTCTACTCTGAGGTACCCCAGATTGTATAATCTGTTTTTGTTTGGTTCAGGCTGATGAACTGTGTGCGTGTGTGTGCATGCGTGTGTGCGTGAGCGCTGGTACTTACCATTTCTGTTCATTTGATTACACACTAATGTCAGGGAAATATTTGTTTCCATTTTATCATCTCTACCTAGCAGTTAGCTTGAGTTATTTTTTTAAGGTATTCTGTGAATAACAAATTTTGTTGAAGCCCTTTGGCATATGAATTATTTTTAATCTCTTTTCTTTCTTCCTTCACATCTTCATGTGTTCCCTATTCATCACACAATCATGGCCCACACTATATGCAATGTGAATTGAATCTGTAATTTAAAAGCAAATCCAAATTCTTTTTCTTGTAAAGAGACCATACTAGGCACAAAGTCCCATTTCTATGAAAGAGGGATAATGTCATAAATTAGAAGAGGAGACATTACTATTAAGCAAATGTGAAGTCCCTGATGAATCCCTGAACAGGACTTCCAGTCCCAGACATACAGGGAGCAGACTCAAACACGAAGGCAAATGTCAATATTGAACTGTTTAGGTCTTGATAAACACAATAAATAGCAGTGATTGGAGTAGGTGATAGATCATATTTTAAAAGCTGAATAGTTTTCCACATGTCATTCATTTAGTGATAAAAAAAGAAAAAGGAAAAAAGAAATGGTTAAAAAAGGAAAGAAAGAATGAGCTAAACTTCCAATTATTGGCTCTTGGCCAGGAAAACTTCATAAGAGATGAAAGCCGCCTTCATCATTATTCATTCGGCAAAATAATCCACGCTTAAATGAATGACTTTTATATGTGCAGCATGTGCTATGTGTTCAGCTTCCAGGTGGAGCCTGTTCCAGACCTTTTTGTGGTTTCATTTACTGTAGTTGATCCAACTTGAAAATGAGTTGGAACCCTAGCGACCCACCTTGGCAGGACCTGCTGTCTGAGGCTGGAGCGAAGCCCATCTCACACTCGCAGCGGTATGCACCTGGGACGTTGAGGCACTGTCCGTTCTCACAGAGATTGATGTTTTCTGCACACTCATCAACATCTGGGGAAGAAGTAAATTACATCTCTATTAAGTTCCAAATTTCATGACACATTTTCTCCTTGCTCTGTAACTAAATCAATTTTACTGGCTTGACTTAGTGCTTATTAGCATGAAACAACAGTACATCACATTCACTGAAATAAGGATATATGAATGATAGAAGAGCTATTTAACCTGCACTCTAACATTCAACTATAATATAGTTAAAAGGAGAAATGCAGATGTCTCCCACATCTGTCTTGGTTCTTTTTAATGCCAATTTGTGTACAGAATTATACCAACATCATTTAGACATGACCAAGAACATTGGACTTAATCTTAAAATGGTGTCCATGCTTTTGAAAATGTTATAGTATTAGAATACACAACTCACTTTTTCACTAGTCCAAGTATTTTAAAGCAAATTAGAGATACTATGAGAATGGAGAAAGGTTCTTTCATGTCATTACAATCTTATAAAAATACTCCTATCTTTTTTTCAAATTTCAGAATACTAGGGGGATATAAGCATTTTGGTTACATGAATTGCTTTTGTACAGTTTGAGTCAAGGTTATAACCTGGATGGAACTGGAGACCATTCTTCTAAGTGAAGTATTTCAAGAATGGAAAACAAACTCCTATCTTAATTACACAAACAGACATCATTCGTTGACCTTAAAGATCATTTACTTAATTCTATCAAGCAGAAAAGGGCAAGGAGGGCAGAAACCGATGTCTACTGAGGGCCTGATATTTGCTAAGTGGTGTGCTGGTTGCTTGACATGTGTTTTCTCCTTGAGTCACCAATTCCTTGAGGTTCAGAAGAGGAAGAGCCTGAGGCCAAGAGCAGCAGTGAGCTATGAGGGCCGCAAGGAGCTGAGCCAGGATGACTGCAGCTGTGTCTGACACCAAAGCCATGCTCTTTCCTTGATACCATGGTGCAGAGAAATGCAAGGAAAGATGCAATATCCAAAGCTTAAAAGTAATAAAGCTATAATACTGAGTAATTATGCTTTCTTAAAGAGGCATTCGAAAATGACAAGTCTGCATTTTGACCTCAATAATTAAAAAAAGAATTTTTGGAGTCTATCATTTAATTCTGGGTTTAAAGTGTGTACTGCAAATCAACAGAGAAACACCTGTCTTACAAACTGAAAAGCATTCAACTTTACATAAGGCAAGATAATCTAGTTTTATATATGCATATGATGAGAGGGTGCTTTATCCTCGAGGAATGCGGAATGAAGAGAAGCTAAATAGAAGCTAATATTTACTCAACTTTTGTGATGTGTTTTCCTAAGCTCTTTACTTGTATTAGTCCATTTAATCTTTTTAATACCATGTGGCAAACTACTGAGACTTTGATAAATACATTTAACAGCAGTGATTGTATAGGTGATATAGTCTATTTTAAAAAGCTGAATAGTTTTTCCCTTTCATTCATTTAGTGATTAAAAAAAAAAGAAAAAAGAAATGGTATTATTACCATGGCCATTTTAAAATGGGGAAAATAAGCCCAGATAAATTAAGTAATTTACTTAAGTTTAGCCAGGTAGATGCTGCATAGGCAAGATGTGAATCCGGGTGGTCTTTTCCAGACAAAGCCTGTGTTCTTAAACCATTATGTTCTAAATGAGTAAGAGAAAATGATAGTCTTTAACAGCATGTACTATTAATAAATGTCATCATTTTAAAACGTCCACCAATATATTTGAAAGACCGTTCAAGTTTTTGTGTTTAATGTAAGAGAAATACATATTCACCTGTAAGCCAGGCGTAAAAATAGGGGCGGTTATTTTAGCCTCCTTTAACTACAGGTTTCTTCAGATAAGGAAAGCATATAAGACATTCCACGCCAATCACGTCAGCACACACCTCTCGACGGTAACCCACCTGAGCAAGTAAAGCCATCTCCAGTGAAACCTTCGGAGCAGGCACATCGGTACGAGCCTGGGGTATTGACACACTGAGCATTTATGCTGCACTGGTGGGTTCCATTAGAACATTCGTCCAGATCTGCATGCCAAGAGAACATAGCAGTAAAGTTCAGAAATAAAAATGAAACATGTAAACACCCAGAAAGATTTTCATCTGTCTTAATTTAAATATAAATTAGCCAAATGTGTTTTAGTTTGTAGGGTCACAGCTCCAATATTCTAAGATCTCAGACCCATAATCCAATGTCCATGCCACAAACATGGACCAAAATTATGAATTCAAGCATTTTATGAGGCATTAATTAACTAGAATTTTAATGGTTAAAAGAAAACCAGTGTTATATTTTATTCTGACTTCTACTGAAGGTAGATTCTATTGCTGGTTCCATTATCACTAAAAAAGGATTAATTCTGAAGATAATACTGAATTTTAGCATACAGTTTTCAAGTTTATTTTATAGACGACGAAATCGAGATATGATTCTCGATCTCATGGAGCCCACAGTCTAGTGGAAAAGACAGACGTTAAACACAGAAAAAAAAATTAAATACTGTTATATGCACCATGAAAAAGTTACAAGGTGCAATGAGAGAAAAAAAGGGGCTTCTAATTTGGACTGCAGGAACAAGGAAGACCCCACTGAGGAAGTAAATTTTAGTTAATTTCAGACCTCAAAGATAGGAAGCGTTAGCTCGCTGAATAGAAGTAGGGAACGGTAATCCTTGCAGAGGGAACAGTGCATGTATAGACACCAAGGAGGAAAAGAGTTTGATGTGACAAGAAAAATTAAAAGAGGCTAGAGTGGCAAAGCACAGTGCAGCAGACAGAGAGAGGGTGGTGGAAGAAGAAGCCAAAGAGACAGTGGAACCAGGCAGGAATGGGGAGGAAGCTGGAGTCTATCCCGAGTTCAATGAGTTAGAATGACGAAAATATCAAATCTATGGTTGAAGAGTTTCCTCCTGCTGCTACGTGGAGAACAGATTGTACAAAGGCCAGAGAGGGAATGAGCAAACATAAGCAGGGGCTCTTTTAGTGTCCTGCAGAGGGCGGGGGGGGGGGCAGAGAGGAGGGAGGGGGGCAGAGAGAGAAAGAGACTGACTGGTTGAGGCCAGAGCAGGGGAATGGATAAGGAAAGAGGAGGACGGACGTGGATGCCACCTTGGAGCACAGGATTCTGGACATGGCTGAATCTCTTCTATCAGAGGCAGGCTGTCTTGAGACAGCTAACCAGAGTGACAGATGGACAAGAAGTATGCAAAGGGAAGGCTATAAAGGAGAAGAGGAGATCTATGGGATTAGAAAATTAGAAACAAGGATATAGCTGACAAGTTGTGAGATTAACTATAGAAAGATGGCTGGACTAGATGTAGCTAGTAAGCTTAATGAAGTCATGGCAGGACGTTCAGCTTGCTTTCTAAATTGACCTGGATAATTCTCACCAGTTGGGAAAATTCTTTACTTTAAGGCATGTAAAACACTGAGCATATTAACAGCACTGTGAATGACACCAAGAGTATGCTCCAGTGCCTTGCCTCTCAGCTATAAAGACAGCTTGTTATTAGACTCTGGCTGAAGAACTATAAAACCCAGAGAAACTGTCTTCCCATTATCTTTTCTTCAAATCAGACTTCTTAGAATCCAACAAAATATTTAGATTTTCCTGTAAGAAGAATTCTATTTTCTAATAAGACACTGATATTGACCATTTACTATAGACTTAGGCTATCTGAAAAAAACAAAAACAAAAACCTTTTTGTTTCTTCCATTTATTTTACAGGCTTTTAAATCTCACTGATTACTCTATGAAAAGACTGGAAAAACATATTAGTCATTTTTCATCACACAGCTGTTTGGATCACCAGCTGCATATCGAATATTTTTTACTGAACAAACAACACATTAAAAAGCAGATGCCAAGGCATACTGTTGTAATTTGATCATTTATATTAAGGCTAAAGGAAACTCTTATGCAGAAATTATCTTACCACTAAGATAGCCTTTGATTTACAAAAACATAAATGAAAGTGAAGAGTATATTCCTATGACTGTGCAAAGAGCCTTTAAAAATGTCATGCTTTAGCAAAAGATTACATTCACAAACTCACCAATGCATTTGATGCCATTTCCAACCCAGCCTTCTCTGCAGCTGCATTTGAAGCTTCCTGGGACATTCAGACATGAAGCGTGCATGTCACAGTTGTGAGCACCAATTTCACACTCATCCACATCTGAGAAACCATAGTTCATATGAAAAAGATAGAAACACAAGCTAAGTAACTCTACTTTCAAATATATTTCTGTATAGGTAAAATTTTAAAATAAATACAAAACCATACAGAGAAAATATTAACATCAGTTTTATGTTTAATTTTTGTAGGCTTCAACAAGATTTGGAAATTCATGATCTAAATAAAACAAGTCCTTCCCTAGAAAAAATTGTTAGTCACTTACCAGCAAGAGTGAGATGTGGCAGTTGTTGCCCCCGGCAGGTATGTGTGTCACCCCTTGCCCACCCCAGGGGCCTTACTCCCTGCCCAGAGCCAGGTTAAACTCTATGTAGAGGACATCGGATCATAGATGTCAAGAGAAATATTATTTCCAAAAAGAAGCTGTTGTATTTCTTCCTATTAATATTTATTACATATTTTTCATGAAGATACAAATAAGCCTAACGTTTTTTAAAGTCCATTCTCTTTTTAAAATTATACAATCATTTTTAAAATCAATATATTTTATAGTTTTTGAAAACTATAATTTAGGTTTGTATTTTTATTTCTTCTATTTGTTTGAGGATCTAAAAAAATATTCACTGGAAATTTTATCTGGAAAGTGACTAGATGCTTTTACCAGTGTGTATGTGTGTGTGTGTATATATAACATATATACACACACACACACACGTATAGACATACCCTCCCACATACATATATATATAAGAACTATGTAGATATGGTTCCCCACAGTTCCTAAAATATAAGAATAACCTGTCATATCCAGTGCCATGATTACATATTGTAGATGCTGAAATCATATATACACTACTGCCTTTGCATGAACGCTACTAGTGGTGAACATGCAGAGGACTATACCTTCTTTCATTACTTGCCCTTCCCTGGAGGGGTCAGCTTAAGGGCTGGGTTGCAGCCTAAGCCACCCACCTTTTGCCTTGAGCAAAATATCTTACAGGGGCTTTAAACTGAGTACTAAGAAATACCAAAACCAAAAGGCCAAAACCTTGACCTTGGTACTTCCTAGACCCACATGTATGCCAAGAGCTAAAACTATTTACCATGTTTCCCCGAAAATAAGACAGGGTCTTATATTTATTTTTTCTCAAGAAGACACCCTAGGGCTTATTTTCAGGGGATGTGTTATTTTTTTTAAGTACGGTACAACAATCTACATTTATTCAAATATGGTTAAGTCGTCTTCTTCTGGAACATCATCATAACTCTCCAAACCCCGAATTCCATCCTGAATTTCTTGCGATTCTATTTCCTTTAGAACCATTGGCCCCAATCTCTCATGTTGAGCACTAGAGCTCTCATGGGGCAGATGAGAAGGGCTGCTCGTCTTCTTTACCGCTCCGCGACGAGATGCATGGGTCGTGCAGATACGCTGTGTAGCCACGCCCATCACTAGGTCTTATTTTCGGGGTAGGGCTTCTATTGCGCAAATGCTTACAAATCCTGCTAGGGCTTATTTTATGGGTAGGTCTTCTTATTTTCGGGGAAACACGGTAGTAGAAAAAGGGAACAAGAGACAAAATGGATAGGATGAGCAAAGAAAGAAAGTAAAGAGGGAAAAAAGAGAGAGGTAATTTGAGCAGAGAGAAGATAAATGCAATTGGAGAGAGAAGAGAAAAGAAGGGAGGAAAATATGGGGGACAAGAAGGAAGGGAAAAAGTCTAAACCGAACTTGAGATGAATTTTTAGTAGTTTGGAAGAACTGCAAAGACAAAGAAAAACCGGGACCCCCCTGTGTCTTTCAGTGCTCCTTTACGTGTCTTCCATTTGGGCAGCAGTCATTCTCAGAAAGCAAATGCTGCTCCAAGAACCACCAGCAGCACGTCAGAGCTGTGGAACCGACTCCACTCCCCCCGCCCCGGGTGAGTACCCACAGCAGCCCGCTGTGGGCGGCTCAGACAGTGTGCTACCACAAAGACCAGCCAAACGCAGCACACGCTACGGGCCAGCCTCTCATCACACACATGGTCGTGGGCCTGGGTGTGGGTAACTGGTCCAGAGATGCAAGAGGACAAACGATGTTGAAGGTTGGCCTTTGAAATCTAAGCTGAAGTATACAGGAGACAAGCCTGAAACCTACCTGTGCATCCTGTGGTCCCTTTCTTCACTGAATAACCCAGCTGACAGTGACAAATGAACGATCCCTTTGTGTTCTCACATTCCCCAAACATGCAGATGTTTGAATTTAGGTCACACTCATTCACATCTAGAAAAATTATTTTCAATATTTGGTTAGTATTTGTTCATTATAGTAATTAAAAAGCTATCTTCTAAACTGAACAGCATAATACTGAAATACACAGGTAAAATCTAAAATATAATCCATTTGCAAGACATACTATTGCAAATAAATGAATCATCTGTCTTTAAAGATTTTTCTCCAAATAATTATTCCTTTTAAGGTTTTATAGTTCTAGTAAAATGGTTTAAAATTTTAAAATACCAACTGAAAAAGCCTTCCTCTCCTCACGGTTTTGTGTGTGTGTGTGTGTATAAATATTTATCCTCTTCTTGCGATACGCACCAATACACGTTTTCATGTCCACTGAAGCCATGAAGCCGTCATAACAAAGACAGCGATACTCTCCAGGAATGTTGGTACATTGGCCACCATCACAGATATCAGGATTGTTTTCACATTCATCAATATCTGATAATACAAAATTAACATCAAATGAAAACAAGGATGCCTTTCATCAATATCAAATGTTTTTTTCCATCCAGTTCCACTCAATAATATCTGGAGCCACATTTGTAAGATAAAACTAATTAGATGCACAAAGTCTGTGTGGATTCCTTTCTATACCTGCACATGATCTCCCATCTGGCATCAGGGCATAACCCTCATTGCAGCTGCATTCGTAGCTTCCTTCTGAGTTAGTGCACTGGGTGTCACAGCCTCCATTCATTATCATGCATTCGTCAATATCTGTGAAAACAACATTGCAACCACATTACCCGTGAGGCCTACTTCCTTAAAAATAAAACATAAGGAGTTTTTCTTGTTTTTAAACAGATACTGCTCATATGGTTTGGATTTTTCTCCCCACTATTTATGTTGATTTAGTACAATACCATTATTCTTTCTTAGTACTTTTTACTGTTTTTAGATAGCATTCCACGTTTAACTCCAGTGCTGTAAGATTAAAGAACTCGGGAATACAACAACTATGGAATTCAGAGCATTTTTTACAATAAGACTAGTAAGTGCTCTGCAAAACCCACAAACCATCTGAGATTTGCCCCCATTCTTAGATTCATTTTTGGGGCAAAGGACTCACTCACATAGGCTTCATTATATATTTAGTGCAAAAGTTTTCCTGGACTGACTTGAGACACATGAGTTTCAGACTTGGCCTCTCCTTACCTGTACAGCCCTGGCGGTCTGGTGTGGCCTGGTACCCAGGATTGCAAGAGCACTGATAGGTTCCAATCATGTTCACACATTTTCCATTTCTACAGAGATTGTTGCTCAGGGAGCATTCATTAACATCTATAAAAGATATACAGAATTAATGTTTTATGCAATAGGCAAACTCTAAAGCCATTAAGAGCATGCCTCACTGGAGCAGTGGTCTCCAGAGGGATTTGTGTACTTCAGGGGGAGGTAAAATGATCTCCTGGGGTGTTCAAAGAAAATGCTAGAAGTTCTGTTATTTCTATCTACAACAGTGCTGTAAAGCAGAACTTTGAACAATGATGAAACTGTTACATATCCATGCTATCCAATACATAACTGAATGTGGTACTGAACACTGGAAAAGCGGATAGTATGACTAAGGAATTTTTAGTATTATTTAATTCTAAGTAAATTTACATAGCCACATGTGACCAGTAGTGACTAGCATGTTAACCCACAGATTTGACATGTTCCAGAAATGAAGCTTCCTACTATTTAATATATGACTCTGCTTGGCATGCTCGTCTGGCCTTGATTAGATGGCCAAGAGCTGCCTATACAACTCAAAGTCTCCTGAAGGAAGATGGCAGGTTCCACAGAACAGAGGCGTGACAGCAGGGCCCTCGGCCTGTTCATTTGTTTTCACCGTGCTGTGTTCAGTGTGCCTGGATAGGAGGGTCTACAGATTCTATTGTCTCCGTTCTAAATCAACTAACCCTTCTAAGATAGGCAGATGGCTTAAAAAAAAAACCAATCAAAGATCTGTGGAATAAACTTAGGACTAATAATGTAATCACAAGAAAGCAACAAGAAAACATATTTCCTTATGCAAGCTACTTGGCAGACACAATCTCAGGTAAAAACAATGATGGTATTATAAGATATAACAAATTCTCAAAATGACTGAGAAGATTATATGGATTATGCTAATGATCATTACATGTATATTTTATATTGTACAGAAATACATATTTTATATTGTGCATTACACCTTTGAAGGGTATTTTTTTTTTAGCTATAAGATCCATGAAAACTAAGTAACAAAATAAAATGAACTTAGAAACAGATCTCTGAATCACTGTATCTCAGTATGTTCAACCATGAACAAACATTCTCTAATTAACAGTGTGGAAAAGCTTTTTGTACCACTGTTAAAATGAAATAAAAAACATTTAAAACTTCTTCATTCATCTTTTTAAAACATCTGTTTAGTCTATCACTGAAGATTCACCTCATACACTAGCACAGCAATACATATGGCTTATAAATAAATATGTATGTATTGGGCAGGTATGTTCAAATTATTTTTTAAAACGTGGTGTGTGATCTGCTCTATTTCAAGCTGTTTTACTTGCCTACAGTTTCAAGACAGAGTTCCTGTGGAGCAAATGTGTCCTGGCTACATCAAAGCTTTAAAGCAGGCACACCGGAGCGCAGGAAGCCCAGAGGCCGCCACGTGCTACGGAAAGCAACAGGCTGGGAGGCTCAGAGAGCAGCCATGGGTCTCCTTGAGTCCCTTTGCCACCCCTGCTGGGCTCAGGGCCAGCGCAGAGACCGTGTGTCTCTGTGAGAAACGGGTTGAGGGAGCACAGCGGTCCCACGCTGAGAGCAGGTCCCCGGGTGGACTCTGCCTGAGAGGACGGGGAAGCGGCTGGTGGAGGACGCACGAGGCACAGGGGCGGCTTTTCCATTCCAGCCTACTGCGGGGAATGGGGCTACCTGGCCCTCACACAGGAACCAGTCACATGTGCTTATAATGAAAAAGAGGCCGACCAGAATAACGCCAGCTCATTTGAACGTGTCACTGGAGCATGCTCTAAAGAGACAGCCTGCATCCAGATGTAGGTAATCTAAATTTCTAACTCTTGATAAGCTACATTTCATGTGCCCCCAAACAACACGTTTGTTAGAACTGATCCCTCGTCTTTACCAGCTGTGCTCAGCGGGCTGATGTGTGGAGGGGACAGACTCACCCACACAGTCCTCACGTGATGGTGACAGCTCGTGTCCCAGTGGGCAGTCACACTGAAAGCTGCCCTCAGTGTTCACACAGGTGCCACCCCTACAAAGGAGAGGGTTACGTTCACATTCGTCAATGTCTGAAAGGTAAAAACGTGAGATCGATTAAACAGCTCTGAGGAAACAATATTCACGCACACAGCATGGGAGAAAGAATATTATCTGAGGTAAGTGTGTGGCTCAAATGTTAGACATAAGCTTCATAGCAGATGGGAGAGTGCTCTCCTCATGTGTCCTACTACTAGTAGAAAAACTAAAAATTCTACCCTTAAAGATAGTAAGCTATCAACAAATTTCCTTGCATGAAGTGAGCAGGCTCACAAAAGGTAAAAATAAACAACATCTGCTTTTTATCATCTTAGACTCAAGATAGCATATATTATTGTCAGTTATTCTGGTGTCTATATCTCTAATCAAAGTGAAAGAAAAATCTTAGTCTCATAACCTACTACATTCTAGGAGGTAAGTCCCATAAGTCATAGAAAAACAAACATGGGATGAAAAGTTGGGGATACCAGAAGGGTTTGTAATAATACACAAATAAGGAAAATAACATGAGATTAGCATGACTGAATACAAATTTGGGGCCCATCACACAATGCCATGCATTTTTACTGTTTTGTTCTAGGTTTTTTTTGTAGAGACAGAGTCTCGCTATGTTGCCCAGGCGGGTCTCGAACTCCTGGCCTTAAGTGATCCTCTTCCCTTGGCCTCCCCAAAGTGCTGGGATTACAGGCGCGAGCCACCACGTCTGGCCTAATGCCATGCATTTTTTAAGTGAATCCCCTCTGAGTGTTGATTTTAGATTCTATGAATAAACAGGATCCAGTCTCAATATCTCATCTCCATTGAGGCACCAAGAAGTTAGGGCTCCCTGAGAGCTACCCCAGAGCGGATTTCCTGTCTGACATTTAAAGCTCTTGTCTGCATCACCACAGATCCTGGCCAAGCACGCTGTCCACGACCTGAGATAAGCACAGGGCAAGGGCCGGCCCTGTGCCGGTTTCAAGACTGGCGAGGAAGAGCTAGCCGCACTTACCCATGCAGCTCTTCATCATCATGAACCCGCTCTCATAGCCTTCGAAGCACTCACACTCGAAGCTGCCTGGTGTGTTGACACAGATCCCGCTGCCACAGAGGTCGGGAGAAATCCTGCACTCGTCGATGTCTGAGTCGCGTGGTTTAAAAGAAATAAAAAAATAGAATGAGATGGCTTTGGCCTCCCACGTGAGGTGCCACACATGTGAAATGCTGGGGAAATCAGTGGCTAATGGCATGATGATGAGATAGAGGGGACAGGGCCTTAGGCACATTCCTTTTCCCAACTGCCAAAACTGCCACAGCCAACAGGCAGGTGGCCCCTTCTTGCCTTTAAGAATTCTGCATTGTGGATTTCTCTTTGTGGCTTAGAAGTGGTAACAGAAGGATGAAATCAGCAAGGGCGGTACGTGCTGAACGAGGCAGCTGGCCAGTGCGCAGTGTGCACACACGGAGCGAAGGCCCACATGCGACTGCAAGACGCCGCTGTCCTCCTGCACTAGCCCGTGCCCGCCCAGGTGGCAGTGTGTGAGGACAGGGACCTGCCTCCCAGCAGGGCCTGCTGGCACAGACAGACAGACAGTCTCTGAGCAGACACAGCCCTGACTTTGAGCCAGAGAGCACACAGACGGCGGGGCCACGAGTATGCCCCAATTTGTGTTTTTGTGTCACATTCAGATGTGAAGAGCTTACTAATCTATTTTTTTAAAAATAAAGAAAAATGGTGTTTGTGTGTTTGACACTTTTTATATATTACAGTAAAAAAGAATCTTCAATAATAGCATTTATATTCTCAAAAACAGTATTCTCTAAGAAATCTCTCCCATGCCTAAAACAGAGATTTTTCAATAAATATTTTTCATTAGAGAAATTATATTTATATAAATATATTTGAGAACACATGACCTACAAAAATTTTTTTTAGTTTAGAAATTAAAAATTTTAAATTTAAAAACTTATCAGAGTGGGGAAAAATGTTTCTGCCACTGTCTCTTTACCTTGATGAATTTAATTTTTCTGTGTTTCTATTACAGGATTTAGTCAGTGCATAACTTGTGCGTGTTCTCTTAGGGGCCTCAGTTTCTGTTTTCTCCCAGATTTATGTCTTTCTCTATTAATTTCTCCAATTACAGCACATATGGAAAAAATATGAGCACTTTCTTTTAATCAAACATCTTAATGGAATTCGTTGATTCAAGTAAGCAGCTAATGGTGCGCACATTAATTCTCTTACTTTCTATCTCAGAACTGCTGGTAAGAGCCACAGGAGGTACACAGAATGAATCATATGGTGCAGTGAGGCTGTTTTTTGGCTAGTGTGATGTAGTGTGAGCTTCACAGTGTCGAGTGTGTGCTCTAGGACCTGATGCCGGGGTGCAATCTCAGTCTGCCGCCTACGTATAGTGCCTCCAGAAGATCATTTAACTTCTCTGTGCCTCAATTTTCTTCTCTGTGATAGAGCCCACCTCACAGAATTTAAGTGAACCAATATTTGTTAAGTGCAGAGAACCATGCTCGTCTCATAGAAAGTGTGACAAGTATGTTAGCTATTCTCTGCTAAGAATTGGTCTTTTGGAAGAGGCGGCTTTTGAACTGGTTCTTGAAGGCTGTATTAAAATGCCAACTTTACAGGTGTGGAATAAACAGAGAGGCAAGAGGTAAAGTGCACAGGTGAAGAGAAGCAATGCATCTCAGAGAGCATGCAGTCACAGAGTGTAGAGTGGCCTCACTGCAGAGTGAGTGAAGGTGGGCGGGGTCCCCAAGGGCACCCAGAACGGGAGGGGATGCTGGCCTCCCACTCTGTGAAGAATGGGAGCCAACAGCTTTCCAGGGAACTTCACACTGCATCCCAACAATGCGGCGCTGTCAACCAATCTCTCTCTGTTACAGCTAAAGAAGGACTGTGTTAAGTGACTTGACTAATTTCACACCAAAAATAAGAGGTGAGGTCAGAACAGAAAGAACCCTGAGCTTCTTTGTTCAGGTCTAGGATTGTTTGAGCCAATGGGGGTTGTTTTGTGGGAAGTTACACAATCTGAGCCCTGCTTGAGGATGATAAACACGGTGGTTATCACAATGAAGGATTGGACTGTGGAGACTTAACAGGCTGGAAGGTGTTGGAGGTGTCTGCAATGTAGCGGATACTGTGATATGTCACCCAGGTCCCCATTCAGGAAGGAAGGACGCCCTGCCCCTTCTCCCTCAGCTGTTGACAGTGTTGTTGGCAGAGCCCTCATTGGCCAACTGTCCTAAGAGGACCTCTTCTCCCCTTCTCTGGGCAGCTGTATCCCATGATTGGTCACGCAGGTAGATAACTACCTGGCCCTACTCAAGACA
Organism: Cheirogaleus medius; assembly: GCA_008086735.1. Classification (NCBI taxonomy): domain Eukaryota; kingdom Metazoa; phylum Chordata; class Mammalia; order Primates; family Cheirogaleidae; genus Cheirogaleus; species Cheirogaleus medius. The sequence goes on from VBSM01002608.1 coordinate 63,602,608, forward strand.
GCCCTGATGGCGTGGGCTGAGGACGTCAGTGGGAAAATATCACAGCCCAACTTCTCCCTCTGCCCACTCTGCTTCTTTCCCTTCCCTTCTGAGGGGTTGATCCCAAGAGGAATCCTAATAACCTTCTGCATGCTCATTTCTACCTCAGAGCCTGTGTCCTAAGGAGCTTAACTTGCATTTTGTCTAGAAGAGACATACCGTAGGTCCCTGAAATAGCCATTTTGATGGAAGAATTTGCCTAATTTTTCACTTGTCCATTAGGACAGGGAGATGTCAAAATTAAATTGGGAAGTTTCAATCCTGAGCAAAATTATACTACTAATAGTATAGGTACGTAAGTTCCTAGTAGGAGGAAGTTAGTGGTGGTGGTAGGGGTGGGGAGTTGGGACAAAAGGAGACTAAAACAGAGAGAAACTGTCCAGATAGAAGTTAGAAATGTGGGAGTGCCACTGAGGAAGAGTAGAGGGGCAGAGGGTGAGACGGCACCTGGGAAGCAGGTCCGCAGAGGCCTGAAGTCCTGAAGCTAGACGAAACCCCAACAGGGCAGAGGACTTCAGCAAATACCCAAGGGAGAAGAGGCAAGAAGAATCTATAAAGCTCAGAGAGGAAGCCCTGTAGGCACAGAAGGATGACTGAGGCAGGAAGTACTATGAAAACTCAAAGAAAAGAAAATCTGAAGGAGGGGTTTATGCGGCAGAGATCCAGGAGAATATGTACCAAAAGAAAACTGTTTTTTTCTTTTTTTAACTTGACAAAGATGTTTTGCAAGAATATGCGGGAGGGGGTAAGGAGAGGGAGAAGGAGGGGAGAGAGAGAGAGAGAGAGACCAGCTGAGACAACCCCTGCAGCGGGAGGAGGCTGAGAGGGAGGAGTTAATAAAAATGGAGGGAAGGAGGGAGGAAAAGACTTTATCACCAGAGAGGAGGCTGTGTGAGGAGAGGACTGGCGACCACAGTGTTCTCAATACAGAAGAATGGGAACAGACGGGGTAGGAGAGGCTGAGCGGGTTGGGGAAGAGGTTTAGAAGCGGAGCTGAGAAGTCCGGGAGTGGCCTCAGAGGCGAGCGCGGGCGGCGGCGAGGGCGTGCAGGCCGCGGGAGCCCCAGGCGGCTGTCCTTACACTGTCCCCTGCAAAGCGCAGCAGCCAGGCCGCAGGAAGCAGGCGCGAGGGGCCGGCGCGCTGGGACTGGCACGGGCAGAGCAGAAGACCAGACAGCCTTGAGATGCTTGGGCAGACAGGGGAGGGAGTCAGGAGAGACATGGCGCTCATGAAGGAGCAGGAGGGAGGGTGGGAGACGAGGGGAAATTCTAAAGAGAGTATGAATAAGGAGAGTTCTAGAGTGACATCTTGGAGATGCAGTTCAAGTGTTTGGAATAATTTGTTATATTATCTAATAAAGAAATTTGAAATTTCGTATCTTTTCAAACTCAAGAGAATGGTTATGGGTACGGGCATGGACGTGGGTGGTGACAGAAGCCTAGTTATTAAGAATCCTGTTTATAGACGAGAAAAGTTAAGTCATGATTTCTCTATTACAAACTTTACAATCTTTAACAGTATACTGCTCAAGTTATATAATTGTTGTGGATTTAACGGCTATGTTCTTTAGTACTCCTGTGTTTTGAAAATCATATTTTTATGCCATTCCTGCAAGAAAAATAGCATTTTCATGCCATTTTGCAGCTCTCTCACAAGAAGTTTATTTGGAGAACTGATTTAAGTGTAGGGACAAGAAATAAAAATAAAAACTTACGTTCTCAGCCAGAGTTTACCAAATAAACACCAGAATCATCTTACCTGTGCAGTTTCTTTCCTCCATGTCTAGGGCAAAGCCACTATTGCAACGGCACTTGAAACTTCCAATGGTATTTCTGCACTTTCCATAGGTGCACATTCCCGGAAATGCTTTGCATTCATTGATATCTAAAAGTAGTATAAAGCCAAAGCGCTGAGCTGGTTGATATGCAAGAGTAGGCCCATCACTTTAATTAATTAGTGATGGGAAATAACACACCCAATAAAATGAAGGGTATCAAATTTTCCAATGATCATATTGATACCACACAAAAAGTTTCAACTGCGAGAAAGATTCTATATTCTCAATAAAAGAGCTGTGATCCTTTATTTCTGCCCATTTGTTTTGTAAAGGCGAGTGGCAACAGAGACCGTACTGCTGTAGGGGCAGCTATCAGGCTACACCTCGGGTTGTACGAAGGAAAGCAGAGGAAGGAACAGCAGAAGAGCAGTTTAATAGTCTGTTTTATATCTTCACTTTAATACTGTCTTACGTATTTATATTCTTGGGCCATAAGATGGCCACAAAACATGTTTACTCAAGACAATAAACTGGGAAGTTAAAGGTTTAAAGCAAAGCCAATTTTCAGAGAATGCGGAAGGCGTCCTGTCGGTGCAGAGGGTCCCAGTTCCGTGGGCAGTTACCTTTGTAGAACGGCCGCCCAGTGAGAACATCTCCTCTGTTAGCAAAGCCGGGCCCCCGGGGGCACAGAGCCTCGTACTCCGCGGTGCCAGGTCTGGGGCACTCCTCGCACTCGGTGCCCCAGGCTGCCCCGACAGCACAGCAGCACGCGTCCATGCGGGATTTTCCGGGAACAGCGTGGAGGCACTCGTCTTCATCCCACTTCAAGTAGCACGGCTCCATGCGGATATCTGCACCAAGAGTGAAGTCACAGTGTGGGAGTGAGTGGAAGCACTCACTGGGCTTTCTCACCTGGAGCGTCTGCTCAGCACCGGCGAGCGCTGGGCCTGGATGTGCACTGGGGGGCGAGACACGTCCCTGGCCCTGGAACGGACTCCACAGCAATAGTCATTTGAGAGAGCAAAGTGGGAGTTCCCTCGGTGTCACCTAACTCTCACCAGAAACAGGAAGGAGAGGAGAGGTCCCCTCATGACATGACTGCTTCATGTCCTCCATCGCCTGTGACCCTTTCTGTACTGCTCACTCCAAAAGCAGCAGAATGATTTTAGTGATAGATTCTTCTTGTTCATGAATTGCTTAAAGTGGGTTTCGACAGCCCTGCCAAACCCTAGTCATAAACAGTAGATGACCAGCTGTAATCTAGTTGCCAATTTGGTACAACTATTAAAACTGCTTTACAAAAGGAAAAATGTTATTATCGCATTTTAAGTTTTTTCTTTTTGCCAAATTTACCTTTTGCATCATGGTTTTTCCCTGGATTATGTGAAGTTTCCCTATTAAGGGGCCAAATTATTTGTTTTAATGTTACATTTTCCCTTCAACTTCATAATATACCAACGTTTCTGTGCTTAGCGTGTGCTAGCCAGGACCTTAGAACATTAACAGTCACAAAATAAGGCAGACCAGCATGATCTCTAAATAATATGTTCATCTGTTAGCCAATAGATTTGTTTTCAAACTCATCAAGCATTTTGCTGTTTAATTTACACATGTCGATGATGAGTTCAGAAAGGATTTTTCTTAATTAAATAACATGATTTATTTGATAAAAGCACTTCAAGACATTAAATCCTTTTTGAAACCTGAAAACTCTTTAACAGAGGGAAAGAGATTTCTGATGGAAATGTGCACATAAACAGATTAGTATGTTTACTATTTTAGTTACTATCAATACTGATTCTTTCATGTTGTAAACCAAAGGTAACATCAACTTTAGCAACTGCCTTTAAGCCTAGAGTTATATACATTTCTAAGTACTGTAATTAAAAATTTCTATTTTAGAGAAAAAAATAACTGTGGCAAATTTTTATTTGATTCAGTAGAATGAATATAGGTATTCACAGAATATGATTCCCCTTTCTATATGTACACTAACCCTAACCAGAAAGTCACATTCTTTGCCAGTGTGAAGTGTGACAGTGATCCAGGGCCTGAGAACTCTGGTCTAGGTCACACTGTTTCTGAGGTCACTGAAGTAATTTGCTCAAGAGCCATTCTGGGATAAATTGGGGGTAGGGGGCACGCATTTGAACTAAGCATTTAAAAAGTTATAATAGCCTGGAAAAGTAATCCTGTGTCTTTCCTACTGAGATTGATATCAATATTTACATCAGGAATCAAACAGCCAGCACACTGGCCACGTGAGGCCTACAAATGCTTTGCCTGACTTGCACAGAAATCAAGATATGAATTTGGAAGCCTTTGCATGGTGCACGCACTGCGCAGTCTGCTGCTTCCCCATCACTTCATATTGTCACTTTCCTCTGCCTGACCTCATCACCTGCCTGACCTCTGCGAGCAGTGTGAGTTTGGGATTTCTGATTTAGATGCGGTTCTTTCAGAGCAATTCACCGCAACTTTTGTTCTCAGAATATTTTACATTTTCATACGCCAACTGCTTATTGAAACTTTCTCACATCCCCAGACAGAATGAATTAATGTAGCATAATTCAAGTAGTGACAAAAACATTTAACCAAAGTAGAAGGATGAAAAATTCAATATATCCTTTTACAGTATTACAAAGGCTTTAATTCTGAATGATGTTATTGGAAATTTATTTTGCTTACTGATAATTTACAATCAATGATATGTCTTCATATATTATATATCCTTTGGTTACTGAAGACTCCTTGATTTCTTTAGTCATTTGGCATACTGATACTATTATTTTGTCATTTTCAAAAGATACATAATTTTTTTCTAAACATTGTAGATAATTTTAAGATAATTTTAAAAATAATTAAAAACCTGAAAAGAATTGTCCTTTATTTTTATATTTTGGATATTATGCTTTGTAAATCATTTCATATGATTCTGTGGTCATGCTTTCTGTCCAGATTTAGATATGCTGTCAAAAGTTATAATAACTACATAGTATTGCAAACTTTTTTTCTTACCACTAATTTTTAAAAAATCATTGATGTATTTAAATACTTTAAAGATCACTGAATATAATACTACCTTTGCTCATGCTTTGTCTACATGCTTAAATATGAACCTATATAAAGTTGTTTTAAAAAAATATATTGTTCTATAGCTTATTGAAAGAAATCCCTTTAAGTAAATGAAAAACTATTGTTTATATAGTTAAAAATTAATAGAAATTTCTTTTTCAATCATGAAATTCATGTCAATGAAATATGACACTGATAAAGAATAAGACCAAATCATCATCCCTATATTATGGTGTTGGAAGAAAGACATTCCTCAGTTTAGATTTTCAAAAAATAAAACATTAAGAAAACTTAAACTCTAAAGGTGGTAAAGGAAAGATCAGGATTAATGTTTTCAAACAGAAGAAACATAACTTTGCCCATGGCTTTCCCCACTGTCTTAACGGTGCAGCTGCAATGAGCTTATAAATATCAACCTTTCAAATCCTATTCTCCAATTTTTCTTCTATGTTCAAATTATAGTTTTCTTACACCATTAACGCAGTTTGAAAGGCTGAACCTGCCACAAGTATCTGATTGAAGCTTTTGAGCAGTAACAACTTTCTGTATTGAACATACTTTATTTCACTTAAATACATTCATTTTTAGAACATCCTCTAGTGATTTCCCCCAAAGTATCTCATTTAAAGCAAGTTTTCCCAAGTATAGGCTCAGTGGTTTTGGACTAACAGCCCAAAATGACAAGAAAATTCACAGCTTGTTGTTTCATACATAAAATACACAAAGGCTTCAATCTTACCCAAGCACACACGGCCAGTTCCATCCAATGTGAGGCCTTCGGGGCACTCACAATGAAAAGACCCTTTGCTGTTGACACAGCGTCCATTTGGACAAACGCCAGGAAACACCTCACACTCATTAACATCTGCAGGGAAATGCAGCAAGCAGAGGGATAAAGATGTTACAAATAGAAAAAGCAGGTGTGGCTCTACTTCCTGTATAGCATGTTCAATCTGCAGTACAATGTGGATTATTACTTGAGTTAAGCAGAAATATTCCACAGCCCAGCCACCCGCTTTCCTAGGCGCCAGCTGTGAAACGACCGCAGCCTTGCCTGTCCATAAAACACAGCCCAGACGTGCTTCCGCGCCAGTGTTCTGGGCCTTAAAAGGCTAGTGATGTCCTTACGAAATTTACCCAACTGCATAAAGAGGAGAAACGGGAAACTCCAAACTGTTCTCTAAGAGTATTATGCTAAAGCATTTTTTGATTAGTTTGAGCATTCTTATTGAAATTTCAAGGTTTTTGAAAATGATAAATATCTCCAAAGTAGCACAGTGACTATTAATTTTACATACTGCTCTGAAGATGGACACTATCATCCAAGAATACACTCACCTTCACAAGTAACACCTTTAATCCTGGCAAACCCTCTTGGGCAAGCTGTGTCTGTAAGAAGAACGGGATACATTTTTACGTGGTTATGAAAGAAAATACAACTGTCTTGAGCTCAAGAAACAGTATAATGAAATCTAAATGGAACTAAATGAAAACCACAAGGTGGGGTTTCACAGCTGGAGGATTCAGCTGTCCTTACTTCAGTTCAGTAGGGCACATGGCTTGCAGTGGCAACTCCATTGGTGTTGACTCATATTGAGAGGCTCAAAATTTTTCCTATAATTCCTTTCTGCTCTCACATTGACAACTGAATTACCAGTACACCAAATATTAAAGTCATCATGTCCTACAGGACATGCAAACACGGATACTGGAGGTTACGGTTATCTAGTAGATAGATTCTAGCTGATTCTTCTCCTTGTATAAAATACTTAGAAGATCTACTAACAGTACTGGCATAAACCAAGTACACGTTTCAAGAGGTGAAAATATTTAGCTAGAGAAGATAACATTTTAGTGAGGGTCAAGACCTTACGGGCAAGATTCTTACTAAGGAAACACAGAGTGAAGAAGTTGCCCTAGTTGAGGAGGAAGTTCTCCCAGGAGCAGCCCCCAACCCCAGCAGGCTCCTACCGAGCTCGCACCGCTCGCAGGGGCTCCCCCAGGCGGCTCCGAGCGTGGCGCAGCATTCAGATTTCAGAGTGGCCCCGTTAATGTTCACCTCACAGCGGTTGTCCTGGATGTTGAGCCAACACGTCCCTTTCAGGCTGTCTGAAAAGGAATAAGAAAGGGTGGGACTTGACTATACCAAAGGCATGTGTTATGGTATTTAAAAAAAACAAACCAAGAGGATGTTAAAAAAAAATTTTTAACAGCATATTCTTTGGACATACTTCCATGTACATGCATTCAGATATGGCATGTTATTAAGACCTGCGTGTAAATCAAGTACTGCACTATGTATCTCTCTCTCACATGACATGGTGATGAATACAACTGCACCTGCTGACATTCTGGGAGGAGCTTCTGTTGTCCAATGTTTATGCTGGTACTTAGAAACACACTGCACTGCTCTGATAAGACCATTAGATACATAAAAATGTAGCCCAGAAGGGCTAAACTGATGGCTGCGATGCTCAGCATTTAGTTCTAACTTCCCTCACCTGACTGGCACTACTGTTGCACAAGGCTGGTTGGCGAGAGTTTATGGGGGTCAAGTATGCCAGTCTGTTACCAGCTTTTGACAACAGTGTTTCTGTTTGAAGCGGAATTTGTGACTACGGCTTGACAGTATTTTTTAAGTCTGTCTGCTTAATAGTCCATCATGTCAAAGAAGACCAAGAGAACACTGAAGGAAGAAAACATATTTTTTAATGAGGAGTGGGAATTGCAATATTGTCTTGTTTCTGCTAAAGACAAGATGACTTGCTTGCTTTGTGATACTACTATCAACATTAAAGAAATTCAATGCTCATCAACATTATAACACTCATAAGGACCATAAACATTTTAAATTAGAGGGAAAGGCGCAAAAAGTTGTATTGCAGAAATTAAAAGACGACAAGCAAAAGCAAAGACAATTCTTTCAAGCAGCAATAAGACCTTGAAATAATGCCACTGAAGCAACTTATAAAATAGCTTATATACTTGGGAGAAAAGGGAAGCCATTCAGCGATGTAGAAATTGTGAAAGAATGCACTGTCCAAGTTGTAGGATGCTTAGACCCTGATAACATTTCAAAACATAAACAACTGCTTCTTTCAAGGAGAACCATAACTAACCGGCAGCATAAATTAGCCTTCAACTTAACAGAACAACTTCATGCAATACTTCAAAAGGAAAATATATATTATTCAAGCACTTTGGATAAATCAATTGATACTACTGACTCAGCACAGGTTTTATATTTCATTTGGGTCATAACAGAAGATTTTCTTTGCTATGAAGAGTTACTTGTTTTGGGCACTTTTGTGAACAGAACACAAGGAATAGATATTTTCAACAACTTTCAACATAAATGTCGTGAAGTTGGACTGCATTAGTAAATTTAGTGAGTGTATGTACAGATGGTGCACCTTCCATGACAGGAAAACATGGAGGGTTTAATGCACAGTTTAAAAAAGGTATTAATAGGTCCAGATGCTCCCATTTCTTTTCATTGTATCTTGTATCAGCAAAATCTCTGTGCTAAAGCTACTAT
>VBSM01002608.1:63611136-63647899 GCA_008086735.1 Cheirogaleus medius
AATCAGCAATGTGAATTATTGAAAGAATATTTCTATAGGAATGCAGCATTTCTGGGTGATATCATATCAAATCAAAATGACTTGAATATTTCTTTGCAAGGTCAAACTAAGTCTGTATATGATATGTGGCAAAAAAATCCAAGATCATCTTCAAAAGAAATTTTGGATGAACATTTTCCCCAGTTAGCAAAGGTCACTGATGAACAGGATGATATATGCTAATCATTTGAAGAATACACAGCTATTATAGACCAATTAATTGGAGAATACAATGAAAGGTTCACTGACTTTGAGTATCATGATATCACACTCAAATTAGCATTTCAGCCTCACCTAAGTTGGTATCACCAAGGCACCTAAAGAACTACAGATAGAACTGATTGAGCTCTCAGTAGATGACATTTTAAAGTCATTGATGCTAAGAAAGTTCCACCTGAAATATGCAAAAATGCAGTAGAATACCCATACCTTTGGCAACATTCCTGAAAACTGTTTTCTTGCCTTTCAACCACTTATTGCTGCGAATCTACATTCTCCTACCTAACCCAAGTGAAGACACCCTTAAGGTCACAAATGACTGACACCCATCTAGAGGATCAACTGAAACTGCAGACCTCCATGCTGCAACCAAATATTCAAATGCTTTCCAACAAAAAGCAGACACAACAAACTCATTAAAAGGTTAACTTTAAAAGAAACAGTTTCCATTTTTTGAAATTATCAAGTACATAGTAGTTAGCATTTTACAAAATAATGTACATTTTTAAGTGTATCTAATTGAAGTTTCTTGAATATGGCCGTATTTGATTATAGCTAAATTAATGTGGCCTTCCAACATGAAAAGCTTCCCTAACTCTGACTGGACTACTTGCTGACTTATCAGATTTGTCACCTTGGTTGTTGTCATTTTAAGTAAGATAAATTGTAATAGTCATTGCAAAGATTTATTAAGGTAGTGACAGGCACTATTCTAAAGGCTTTCTATGATTTAAAACGACCCTATGAGTTATATACAAATTATATACAAATATATATATTTTACTTGTTAAAACAACTCTATGAGTTATGTACAATTTGCAGATGAGAAAACTGAGGCACAAAGAAGTCAACTAATTTGCTCAAAGTTACCCAACTTGTATAGTGAGAGCATCAAGATTCAAACCCACACAGTCCCTCACTCTCTAACACCATGCTTCTTTAGGCTGCTAACTGCATCGGCGCTTAAAAGTTACAAATCTACTGACAGATACCTCCCCCCACCCCCATCTCTCTCTCTTTCTCTCTCTCTGTGTCTTCTCTCTCGGTGACTGCTGTGTGCTCACATACACACCCACACAAACACACAGCACAATACAGATGTAGATAAACAGTCAGGTGTTAGTTAAAAACTCTGAAGAAAATGAAGCAGGGTAAGCAGCTTAAGGGTGTAACGGGGAGGAAAAGCCTGCTATTCCATCTAGGATGGTCAGAAGTCCTGACTTATAATGTGGCATCTGAATAACAAACAAACAGACCCTGAAACCTGGTGGAAGAGCATTCCAGCCAGAGAGCTCAGTGCAGCGGACTTCAGATGGGCATACCTCTGACCCACAGGAGTGAGAGTGGGCAGTGTGGCTCAGGTGGAAGTGTGGGAGGCAGAGCAAGGGAGACAGAGTCACAGCAGGACAAAGACCATGAGGGGAGCACAGGCTTTGGCAAGGACCCCAGCTTTTACTCTGAGTGAACTGAGAAGCCGAGGTTTTACAGACAGGTTCTTAGACAAAGAATGACATGCCCGGACTCATGTTTTAAAGAGATCACCTGGCGGCTACAGTTTGATGGTTCTATGTAGTCCAGACTGGTTTCCCTCACCTTGGGAGCAGGTCTGCCCTCTGTCCTCAACTCGCATGGACGTGACAAGGGCAGTGAACTCCCTGCTGCCAAACCCAGTAATTTACTCTCGTTCCTCGTCTGAGATTATGAGCAGTGTTTGGCACAGTTCATTACTCACTCCTCAAGAAATTTTGTGTTTGGGGCTTCCCAGGCACAACTGCCTTCTTCTCTTTCCAATTTTCTGGTAAGGTAGATGGTAGAGTAGCAAATATGAGGGAAAAAAGGAAAGAAAGAGGCTAGATAAGAATCAGGAAGAGAAATGATGGTGACCTGGATTCAGGGTTGGTGGTTATGGTAAAGAAGGGATTGCAATTTGGATAAAATTCAAGTACAAGTAATAGGTTTTGCTGATGAATCTCATGTGCAGTTTTAGAAAAAGGCATCAAGGATGATGCCAAGGTTTTAGCGGGTGGCAACTGGGAGAACGGATGTCCCATTTGCTGAGATGGAAATGTTTCTAGGAGACACAGGTTCAAGCCAGGAGATAGGAATTTGGTTTTAGGTATGTTAAGTTTGCAATGTCAATTAGACAGGCAAGTGGAGACGCCATGGAGACAGTCAGAAACACAAATCCAGAGTTAGTGGAGGGACTGCAGCTGCAGCAGCGGCTGTGAGAGGCAGCGTGGAGGCCATCAAGCACAAGCGCAGGCAGAGGAGCGGGAGGTCCCAGGATCAACTGGCGGCAACTGCAGACTGAAGGGCAGAGGACAGGGAAAACTTAGCAAAGAAAGCTGAAAACACAGGCCAGAGAAGTAAAAGGAGGAGAAGACAGTTGTGCCTGGGAAGCCAAAAACCGTGTAATACGGGAAAGATTAATCAAATTTATTGTTCTATTACATTTAGTCTTATCAACCAGAGTATGATGGTCTTTCTAAGCAGTTTGCATAACAGTTTGAGATTAATTTATATTTAGGAAGTCTGAAGAACAGATTCTAACTCCTTAAATATTCTTAGTATCCAACTAATTGACACATAATCTGAATTAATTTTAAATTAGTAATTACATCATGCAACTTTTATTCAGTTAAAAACGTAAGAGCCCTGAGCCCTGTGAAAGACAAGGCTGCGTGCTGACCGCCACTCGCAGCCACCGACAGTCCTGTCGAACACACACAGTCATAACTTTTCCTATATATATTTTACTATTTATTAATCCTTTCTTCAACTAGAATTCTCTTTTTAATAAAAAAGTAGATAAAACAATGTCTAAAATTTAAAAATATTAGGTACATTGCGTTTGGAGCAGCTCTATGCTGGGCTGTTCAAATCTGATCGTAATGAATGGAAACACACACAGGCTAGCTGAGGAAAACACGGTGGTGTTTAGTTGCTGGCAATTGGAAGAATGACATAATGACTTGGGAGTAAAAGTCTTTTTTCTTCTTTTATTAATAAATATGAAGACAAAAGGCCAAAATAGTAGAAGTCTGTATGATGAAATAAAAACTGAGATATCTTTGATGTTCAAGTGGCATACAGATTTGGTTTCCTGAGACATTAATTGACTACTGCTGAATTCATTTCCTTTGTATAATAAAATGATTCCATCTCAATTGGAAACTGTGGACCCGTACTGGATCCAACCCACCCCCAACCTAGAACTCTGTAAGAGAAAAATTGGTGCCCCAGGTACACAGCAGTCTGTTTACTGATACGGCAGTCAGGCAAGGCTCGCAGCTCGCCGGCTGCGCCTCGCTGGGAAACGAAGAGCTGGCGTTTCCAAAGAGAAGGTTTTCATTGATGATTTGGACTTGGCCATTTCTCTTCATCTAGCAAACAAATACTCTAGTGTCCAGCTAAATATGGTTAACATCAGACATAATACTGAAAATACTGTCGTCTTTGGCAAATACAAAATTGAAAATTCATTTTGGCTAGATAACGAACAAAACCTGCCAATTTATTTGGCACCATGTAAAAATGAAATATCTTCTTATTTGGAATGTATATTTAGTTCACCATAAAAGTGGATATTAGCTAATGATTTGGGCTGTGTACACCAGCAAACGGAGCCACAAACACTAGAAGCAGGGAAAAATCACTGGGACAGTTTTTCCCATTCACATGCTGAATTTTTCCTTACAGATCAGACTATCTCCTTTGATATACCTCCTGTGTCATTATTAAGAACTGGCCTTAAATGTTTTGAGACATATGAGAAGATGTTAGTTTAGAAGTTTTGAAATCTTTCTCCCTAGAAATTTCCCGAGGCAAGAAAACAGTTATTTTCTCTTCCTTGGAGCCCATCAATGTATGACTGATGGGAGAAAAGAAAAAAATAATAAAGTCCCTCTATGTGTTTAAAAAGCTTCAAATTCTTGTCCTGCTAAATGAATCCAAATTTCATCACATTTTTGTTTACCATAGAAGGTTGTTTGTAAAAAGCATGCAGTAGAGATTTGATGGTATCGATGCCTACGGTATTTTTAGGGTAAAGAATATACATATGTGTGCGGTATGGAAATGCATATAACTCCCAGCATAATTTGTATACTGATATGAAAGAAAGATTTCTAGAATCTAACAAAATTTAAGCGGCTGCTTAGTTTATACTATTATGTTCACTTCTATCTTGATACTGAGAGAAAACAATGTAATGTAACTCCTGATTATCGGCTTCTTGTACTCATGTTCTGTTTTCGCCCACAGCAGGGCCTGAGGCGTGTGCTCGTCTTTGCAGTGGAGCTGAAACGTCAGCACCACGTGTGGATCTTACCGATGCAGATCAATCCTGTGGGGCTGAGCTTGCTGCCAGGCGAACACTCGCAACTGAAAGACCCAAGGTTGTTCCTGCAGGCCCCGTTGACACAGGGGTTGCTTTCACATTCATTTACATCTACAATCCAGAAGGAGAAGATTCTGTTAGAACTGCCATGTGTTTCTGGGAAATATTATTCCTACAAGCTATGCTACGCCAGAATGTCTGGGAAAGTTGGCTCCTGTAATTGTAATATGGATGCATGAGGCATAAAGTGAATGGGGAATAGAGACATGCACTTTATGGCTCACACACCCACAGGCCTGGGGCTCGGTAGGACACAGGGATCAGCCTATTGGGAAAGGGTTCAGAATGTGCTGCTTCAATACATTATTACAACTTTACATCAATGGGATTAGTTTTCCCCCCTTAATAAGATGTAATTCCAGGTGCAACATGCTGTGCACAAAAGTTGATTGTTTCTGTCATTTATGGTCCTGTGAGGCTTTGATGAATTGAAAAAAAGTCTATCTTAGAAGCAAAATGTCAACAGTGCTGGCTTTAATTCCAAACTCTTGGGTACAAATGAGGAAAATGGGGACTGAAGCTTTCATACTGGGCACAGAATTCTCCTCTAGTCCCTATCCACCTTCCTCTCTCTTTAGCTGTTCACATTTATATGTTTGGTCTGCGTAGTTTTTCCAAACACAACCTATTTTGGTAGAACAAAAATTAGAAAAACGTGATGAAGTATAAGTAATTGCTTTAAAGAGGTCTCTACAATTGTTAATTTGAGTCCTAAATCAAATCATGTACCAGAATCTAAACAATTCCTGTTAATGGTCAGAAGTAAACACAACTGCAGTATGCCTGCACTCTCAGGTGGCGACCAGAGAAAATGTAGACCCTGTAAAGTTAAATAGTTTGACACATGAGTTAATGAAAAATAAATGAAAGCTTCAGGTAAAGTACTAGAAACAATATCAAAGACACCTTCAGTGTAAATTCAACCACTCAGTTTAAAGAACTGGCACAAAGATTACTTTCTCTACTTGGTTAATTATCTGAAACAGGTCAACATATCTCAAGACATTTCATGTTGAACACCAGGGTTTCTGAGTTCACAAGAATACCTTTCTTCCTCGCTAAACATTTGTGTTTATTATCAAACACTTTAGTATATTGAGGAAAACATGCAAACAAATAACTAGAAGACTATAATGCTTACTCTTGAATGTCTCATGTCAAATATAAACTAAATTAATCCTGAAAGATCAGGGCTCACAGTTGATTTTCAAGTCAGTGGACTTGAAATGTCAATTTAAAAATCAACGTGGAAAACAAGTATACTTCTTCTTTGCTACTTCAACATTACTGAAGAAGTACCCAGGTGCTAATTTAATTCTTGAAATAGAAATTATTTGAGGAAATATGAATGCATTTTGCTTTCAGATTATTGTAGTGAGAAAACCTCTTAGAAGAAAATATAGGAATAGGTTTTGTAAATATAGCATAGGTTTCTAATGAAAGCATCGATTCCACAGTATTGAAATTCTTTCATAAAAACACAATGTAAAAAAGGAACTAGATAACCAGAAAAGCAAATAACTAATCTGAAGACAGACCATATATAATTCTCCAACTCTCCTATTAATTTCATTTGTAAGAAGCCTGAAAAAAATAAAAATGTCACTATCTTGTGTTTTTTTAAAAATCCCTATTTTCAATGAAGCAATTATGAACTCAAAAACTATAAACACATGAAATGACAACTACAAATATCAACCATTTAGTCTTCCTTTAAATAAAATGTTTTTATGTTATAAATGTCATGGAACCAGGAATTGAAACAGTTCACTGTACATTCCTGGAAATAAACTTCAAAGCACATCTGGTTTACATTTAACTACTTATGTCACTGGAAACACAATCTAAACCACTGTGCTTGCTGTAAAAATTTTAACTTTCACAGACTCTCAGAGCTCAAACAAAAAAAGTAAAATAAAGCTTTTGTAACTTCAGTCTGGAATACAGAGAAACTTTACTCTCTTTACTATCACTGCTATTTGTTATGTATTTAAAATTGCCTGTTGAAAACATAAACGTCAAACAAAATTAGCGAATATAGCAAATATATACAGAGAAAGCTAAAATCCACAATGAATCTGCTAATAATTCCCTGTCTAGTCTGTGGAAATTAGTTAACAAAGAATAGAATGAAGAAAACTGCTTCAGACAGACAAATTTACTGTTTGAATGCAATGGTGGAAATAAGGAAGTGACCCAAAGGAAAAAGAGATTAGTGGCCTTCAGGTCTATTTTTTGCAAAGCACTTAATAAAATGCAAATAACATAACAGTGCGGAAAAAAGTGTAGAAATAATGGCTATTTGGTTAGGTTTCTCATGATAAATCATTTTTATTTCCTTGAATGTTATAAGGCTGGAGCCAAAATAGTTGTCTACCATTTCTTTTTATTTATGTAACAAAAATTTCTTTTCTATAAATGACAGATATAAAATAATTTTCATATTAAGAAAAGGCTTAAATTTATCAAGAACATGTACCATTTGAACAAAATAGGTGAAGATTACTGTAACACTCACTGCTGCCTTATTTGGTATTAATGTGCCTTAATATTGATGTAATCACCCAACCGTATACAGTTAAACACCACTGGCTCCTACTTGTCTTAATTGTTCTTGTGAGCAGGTGGGTCTCTGACTTTTATTTGTTTGGTACTTCAGCTCTCAGTACCTTTCTATTCCATCTTACTAGTTAAAATGGAGAAAATGTTACAAATAATCACCGACAATTCAGTATATACAGCAAACAGAACCAGACACCGTCCATTTAGTTCCCCACTGGGGGTCTCTCACAATAAAAACAAAGGGTATTGTCTTGTAGACAGGGAACCGAGTCCTAATAATCATCAGCTTCCTAGTTAAATAGAGATGATAAGCTGCTTTTGCTTTCAAAGTTTCCCGAGATTTAACAGAAGTTAACCCTCCAACAGACAATAGAAAAAATGGATAAAGGGCAGTGAGAAGAAAGTGTAGAAGAAATACAAAAACTTCTGAAATCCCTTCTCCCAGCCCTCCAAAAAAATTATGGAGGGCGGAAGTACAGCTAGAATGCCTTTTCACAAAGTAGGTTTTTCAGAACAATGTTGAAGAACAATAGGTGTAAGAAGTGGAAGGAGGATCTAGAAAATAGAGACTCTGTGGTCTTTGAGAACCCTGAGTTGGTTTAAAAGAGAGCTCTCAAAACCTAAAGAAAGATATTCCAAACTTTCTGCTCATGTATGGGGACAATGAATTTTCAAGTACTTTCACTGGGAATGGGATGAGTGCTCCTCTTTGAGGAGACCTGCAAAGATGTTGGACAGTGGGGCAAACAGTTACCAGAACTGAATTTAGAAAAAGGGGACATGCTCATGTTAAGGTGCTCTTTTTCCTTTATTTTTTTCTTTAGGCTAATTACTGGTTTTCAGTGGTCCCTCCAATTGAACCCAAACTTAGCACTGCACGTTGTGATTGCATTTCATTGACTTCAGCAGTCATTTCTGTTTTGGCATTTTGTTCAATAGTCCTAACTTGTTTCTGTTCACAAGAATGCTTTGAAGTTAACAGTAAGATGAAGAGAGAATGTCAACATCTTTTTGTATAATATTACTATTGCAGTTTTCTTGGCTGTGGAATCACTGAGAAGCAAAAATACTTCAACAGATAAAGAAAAGGCTATTCCACAATAATTAAAGACGAAATATTTTTTATTTCCTATCTGGAAGTGGTAATCTGATTTGAGACTATTAGGGGACCTTTCTGTAGGCCCACACAAGTGAGCATTCCAACAGGAACAACGACTAGTAGTCACACAACAGATTATTCTGAAATATACAGTCCTTTGATCAAGACACAAAAACATAACTGAATGTGCTCACTGCTTATCCAGCCTCTCACTGAAAGTAAGGACTTCCCTGGCATTTAACTCATTCATATAAATTCCACTGCAGAAAAATGTGGCTAAAAGAAAAGGAAGAAGTTTAAGAAGGTTTTAAACACTGGTTCATGATCTATAAGCCCGCATGGCAACTTTTAAATCATCAAATGGAAAGGAAAATTTTCCTAGTCTATAAATTTTACTAACATGACCATTTTTAGTTAGGCCCCAAATATTTTCTGGGCTAACCTCTTGGGTATATCAATCATTTCATAAATAAAATGCCTAATATTTAACTTTGTCACTATAATTCCAATTCCCAGGTTAATGTATCAGAGTGGTTTTAAACAGGTTTTAAATACTGGTTTTAAACAAAGTAAACAAAAATCTGACACTGTATTTCAGCAAGCAAAATATGGCTCCTTCCATTTTTTTTCCACTTCAAAATCTTTGTTCCAAACGTATGTTCATATTTTATCTGAGTGGGACAAAACCAACAGTGTCTGTAAACTGCGTTAGGTGCATGCTATTTCTAAAGCCGGCAGATTAGGGGAAAGAGATTATAAAATAAAGAAAGTACTCGAACAAAATTCTTTTTACTACATTGCTTCTTCACTGTCATTGACGCTTACACACCTCTAGGAACTTACTATTCACAACGAAGGCAAGGACGCCAGCACTCACCTTCACAGGTCTCTGTCTCGGTCCTGAACACATACCCAGGTGGGCATGTGCAGCTGTAACTTCCCGGTGTGTTCCGGCACAATCCGTTGTCACAAAGCAGTCTGTTCACCAGGCACTCATCAATGTCTGAGAGCAGCCATTGGGAGACAGAAGATACACGTACTTAAATATGTATCACAGTGACCGGCAATGTTTTATTTTTGCTATTTGTTTTTCCCCTCACCTTTCTCTCTGAATTAATCTTCTTCATTCATTCATTTATTTATTTTTGTTGATACATAATATTTTACATATTAACGGGGCACGTGATATTTTGTTACATGCATATGATGTGTGCAGTGATCAAGGCAGAGCATTTGAGGTGTTCATCACTTTGAGTATTTATCATTTCTATGCTACTGAGAACAATTCAAGACTTGGTCTCTTTGTACTCCATCACATTCCTTCATCCTCAGCAAAATATATTTAGTTTTATTCAGAAGGGACATTCTTACGCTGGGGGCTACTTATAAGATGTTTTGAAGTCCCTGGAAAGCATGTGCTAGTTTGGAAAGGGCACAGTACTACTTTGTTCTCTTTCATTTGCTTTTCGTCCTACAATGGCATTATATTAGATATATTTTTTCTTTGTAAAAATTTATGTTTTAAAGCACTGATGAAATATATCAAAAGGTTAAACTCATTTGCTTACATACTTGCTTATGTGTCAGAAAGTAACACATGGCATTTTTAAATTTTTTTCCTGATTAAAATTCTAAAAAGAATGCATTAAACAGAAGTTACACAAAAAAATATTCACTGAACTTTTTCTACTATGTTTTTACCTCAAAAATTAGTTGTTTCTGAGGTGACTAGTGGAAAATTAATGATGTAGTTTGTATATTCCTTTAGCAGCCCAGAATAGCCTAGAGCATATCACCTAAACCTCCAGTTTAAGAAGTTCACATTGAGTTTTATCTTCATATCTATAATCTCGTTCTTGTACATTTAGTTAAGGACAGAAATAAAAATTCTAGTTTGGAGGGAAGAGTTCCTTTTATTTAAAGTTACATTTTTTAGTGTTGCACATAACAACTGTCCCTTAACAATATACTGACACTGTGAAGATTTGGGAAATAGATATCAGAAAAACATCTCCTATAATTCCATCACCACTGATAATATTATCTTTTATGTTTTATCTGATCTTTTCCCCTTTAGATGTTAGGTTTTTCCTCCAATTCCAAATCATGTAATTTTAAAAATTAACATTATGCTTTAAGGATTGCCATAATTTTTCCTATGATTGTACAACATGTGTACAAATTGTTACTGCATCACTATTTTCTTACCCATTTTTCCATGCTACAGATTGAATTGTGTTCCTCAAAAAAACATATGTTGAGGTCCCAACCCTCAGTGTCTCAGCATGTTACCTTATTCGGAAATAAGGTTTTTACAGAAGTTATCAAGTTATAATGAGGTCATTATGGTAGGTTGTAATCCTGTATGACTGGTATTCATGTAGAAAATGGAAATTTGGATGTAGAGACAGACACACACAAAGGGAAGATGGTGAGAAGACACCCAGGAGAAGAGGCCATGTGGCTGCAGCAGGGCACCGACAAGCCCAGGAATGCCGAGGATTGCACCAGAAACTGGAAGAGGAAAGGAAGGATTCATCCCTATGGCCATCAGAGAACATGTCCTAATGATACCTTGATTTTGGACTTCTAGCCTCCCAGACTATGAAACAATAGATTTCTATTGTTTTAAGTGACCTAAATTTTGGGTACTTTGTTATGGCAGCCCTAGCAAACTAAAACCTATTACTGAAAATTGGTTTCACTTGTATTTTTTAAATCTAGTTTTAATTTTTCTCAAAATCATGTATATACCTACTTTAAAGAGTAGGCATGGCCCATGTTCAGTGTGTGAATGCTCACTGAATCTTCCTGTTTTCAGTAGGGTACTCATATTTTCAACTGTACTTGGAAGCTAATGTGGAAGTGACTTTGCTCCTGGTGAATAAAAGCTAGCTTGGTTTGCATACTTTTAGAAATGCTCAATAATTTTTGGTTGGTATGCTTTCCTGCAGGCATAAAAATCTATTTTGTTATGAGTACACAATACTAATATAGCTTTATATATTCATCTGTATGTATCTCCAACTTAAGATCAAATGAATATGTTCAAGAATAAAAAAGATTACCAGAAACACAGAAAAATATATTTCTTTCTAATTGTAATCACAACACTTGATTGCAAAAGTCATCAGTGATTAGTTGTGAAAATTATCTATCATGAATGTGGCTACTTATTGAATCTATCATGCATAATGATAGATTCAATGACGTTCATTTTATAAAAATAGATTCAGGAGCTCTATGGGAAAAATCTAGATTCTTCTCAAATTCTTGAATATATGAATAGAAAACAATGAAACGTTGCCAAGCCTTTTCATCCTCCTCCCCTTCTTTTGTTAAACTAAATTGCATAGTTGAGTTTTTTTCCAAACATTCTCTTATAAATTAAAAAAGGAAATATCTTTGTCTCAGTTATGTTTAGATATGTTGTAGTAACTGGTTGTTTCTTTATAAAGTCAAACTTCTTGCAACCTGTAATGCTTTATTTTCTTGACTTACTATTATCTATACTGCCCTGTTAAATTTGAAGTCAATTTCTTAGTCAAAAGTTAGAGATCAGGATATATGCAGGAAAACAATAGGTTCATAACTGAGTATGTGTTCTTTCATTTGGGAAAAGAATATTTTAATACTGAATATAATAGCACCACTAAGAAGTCTGTTACTATCCAACAAAATTTGTTTTATTCTGGTATTTTTTATATTAATGTATACTATGAAGTAAACAAGAGAAAACTGTAAGATCTCCAGTTTTAGTCATTTATTTGTATTTTTACACCTCTCATTTATGGGATTAAACAACACAAAAGGCTCTTGTATACGTATAATAAATAACTTACCAATACAGTTTCTTCCAGAGGCATCTTGTTCATAGCCACTGTTGCAATTACAACGGTAACTACCACGTAAGTTTTCACAAATTCCATTGGCACATATATCAGGATCCAAAGCACACTCATTGATATCTGCATTAAATATTGAAAGTTTAATGATCCCAGACATTTTATTTTTTGTTGATAAATGCAGGCCTAATAAACCTTATTCAACATATAAAGTGTTTAAGTCAACAAACCTACAATTTGCCTGCCTTTCAGAAAGGAAAAGGACATGAAAATAATGAGTAAGAGAATAAAACTGAGAAATACAGGACACTTCACTAGTATATCAAAAGAAAAATGAAAGGAGCTGGCAGAAATTCAAAGAATTAAGCCGTGTAATATACCTGTATTTATGATAAAATAAATAAAGAAAATTTATAGCCTATTGGCTCAAAATCCAAAAGAAAATTCAACTTGATGGGTATTATAACTATCTAATTGAAAGGCGGAGATTTATTAGGGTGGCCTATATAATTTTATGGTCCCTGAAGGCACAGAATATTTCTATTTTATTATCATTTTTTACTAAGTAATATGACACTTAATAAGTGTTTCTCATTGCTGATAAGTTGAAATTAATAGAGAGGATACTTTAAACAGGGATGCTTCAGAACATGATGTTTTACAACGAGCCATGAACGTGACTATTCTCTGCCACCCGTGGGCAGTGGGTGGACCTGTGGACTGATGTGCTTATATGAATAACCAAGTAGATTCTAACAGGTGGTTGGTTCTGTTGGGGAGGCCACACTGACAAGGAATAAAAAAAGAGTAGGCCCCAAATCAAATTTTGGTCACTATGATCACATTTTTTATTGCATTTATATAAAGTTTATTTATTTGTACAAATTCATGGAGTACATGTGAAATTTTGTTACTTATATATAATGCACAGTGATCAGGTCAGGGCATTTAGGAAGTTCATCACCCGAGTACAACACATTTTTGTTAAGTATGGTCATCCTACTCTGCTATTAAACACTGAATTTATTCCTTCTGTCTTACCTTATGTTCCTGCCCTTGAACCCATTGCTCTTCATCCTGCCCCTCCCCCACTCACCCTTCCCAGTCTCTACTAGCTATCTTTCCACTCTCTGCCTCCATGTGATCAAATTTAGCTCCTATATAAAAGTGAGAACATGCCATATTTGTCTTTTTGTGCAAGGCTTATTTAACGTAATGACCTCCAGTTCCAGCCATGTTGCTGCAACTGACATGACTTCATTCTTTTTTATGGCTGAACAGTATTCCATTGCATATATATACTGCAATTTATTCTTTTATCCAATGATGAACACTTAGGTTGATTTTGTATCTTTGCAATTATGAATAGTGCTGCAATAAACATGCAAGTGCAAGTATTTCTTTCATGTATTGATTTCTTTTGGGTAGATAGATATCCAGTAGTGGGATTGTTAGATTGAATGGTAATTCTATTTTTAGTTTTTTGAGAAGTCTTTGCACTGTTTTCCATAGTGGCTGTGCTACTATGCTTGAGCTTTGATGCTGTTGTTTTCAAGAATTTAAAAGACCTTCTTAAATACTCCAGGAATATCTTTCATTTTATAGTTTGGAAAACCATCCTTATAAAAGTTTACTCTTTACTCTGGGTTCGAATATATTCATTGTAAAGATTCAACATTACTGACATCTACAATTTGTCTAAAGCCTTCTCAAATACAAAAGTAGAAGAAAATATACATAAAGCGAACATTAACAGCACCTTACAGTTTTATTTAAAATACAGATGAATCTATATAAAATATAAAATAACTTGAAAATTATAAACACATATGTACTTAAATGTTCAAGACTCCATATTGGAATTTTGTTAATCATAATACTAAATTTAAAATAAGAGAATTTTAATGAATCTTTCTTATTTGGTTGCACAGAAACATTTTATAATATTATTCTTAGGCATGAATAGTCTTAACAAATTATTTTAGGGCAGTATATCCTGAACTTGATCCATATCAAATATATCTTAAAGACAGTTTTTTTCTAATGCTATCTGCAGCATTATTTAAAATTTTCTCTTAAAATTGACTCCCATTTTTTTTTAACCTAAATACCAGCTCTAGCCTCTTCATAGACAATGGTATCCATAAAAGCATGGGTGTAGTTTGTTAATGACAATATTAACAATGCACGTTTAACAGATAAAAATTTATTCAAGATGAAAAATGAACATCTACATACTTAATATCATCTAGCTTATAACCATTGCTCTAGAAGATGATTTACCTTATTATTTAACATTAATATATTTTCATATTAAATATAATATTAATATTATAATTATAAAGCTATACAATTATATCATATAATTGTTAAAAGACTGAGAATTGAATAAAGTTACCTCTTCCATCCACAGTGATACCTACTCCACTACTACAAAGGCCATGGAATTCAGCTGTATGATAAAAGTAAAGAGAAAAATTAAAAAATCTAAACTACTTTTTCTATATACAAGTCACATAACTACAGAACTATTATTTGGAAGAATTATGTGCATTAGTTTTTAAAATAAAAAAATTACCAGTTTCTAGCACATAATTATTAGAATTCTGAAATCACAGATAAGTATAAAAAAGTAACTAAAATCACTTATAATTCATCATCCTGATTATCATTAAATTATTGATAAATGTTATCAACATTTTTTATATATGGAAACCTTAAAAAAATCTAAATTATATTACAGAGGTTGCTTTTTACCTTTGTTTTCTCTCTCAGTAATAAAATAATAACAGCCAAAACTTATGTTATGGTACTTATTGCGTACCTAGTATTGTTCTAGTGTTTTACATCTAACGCTTTATTTAATCTTCCTAAAACTCAAAGTAGGTACTATTGTTTTCTCTTTTTTACAACTAAGAAAACTGGAACACGGAGAAGTGCAGTACCTTGCCCAGTAACTTGTCAGGGAAGTTGAGAGTGGGGAACTCAGGTGGTCTACCACAGACATGTCATATTGATGTCACATTTAATAGACTACTGAATATTTTTTCCTCAATATGTGGAAGTACCACATTTATTCAATCAATTTCTTACTGATGAAATTAGGTTCATCCAACTTTTAGCCACTACCACAAATAATATGAAGTTTAATTATATCACTAGAATAATCTCTTCGATGTAAAACTACTCAAAGTTAATGCCCCTTTCAAGGCTTATGATAACCCTCACCTCCTTAAATGCCTCAGATCACACTTCCATCAGCAGTATAAAAGAGTACCCATTTTTGTATGCCCTCACTATGACTGGGAAAAATCAATCATCGAGGCTGTACCAATCTGATAAACAAAAATGGCACCTTATTTTAACTTTTTTTAATTTTAGAGAGTGGGTATCTTTTTATATGATAATCTTCCATTTATATTTCTACTTTGTGAAATCCTGTTTGTGTACATTGTACTTTTGTTTATAGAGGATTTCAACTTTCCTTATTGATTAATGTAAATGCCATGAAGATTAAGGAATGATACATGAAAATATTTTTCCAGTTTGCATGTGTATTTTGGTCTTTGGTGCCTGCTTTAAAAGTCCTTTACCATTATAAAATAACAAAAAATGTATATATCCCATATGAAAATTATTTTAATGTAGAGACATAACTTCATATTTTATTTCAAAAGTCATCAATATTCATTACTTAGATCATTTTTTTCTTCGCTGTTCTAATGCTGTCTTTATTATATCTCACGTTCCTATTTATATCCAGGTCTGTTTCCAGATTCATTTTATTAGTTCAATTACATTTTTTTCTAGTCTTACACTGATTTTTATACTTCTTTCATACTATGCATAATTCAGTTTAGTATATTTTAGTGCAAGATTACCTTCACTACCTTTCTTTAAAAAAACGTCATACTCAGTAATTTTTCTAGCTGTATCAAACCATTGTTTCCAGGTTTGAAGACTCCATTTAGGATTTTCAAGGGAATTATAAACCATTTTCTCTGTGGGAATGACTTTCTCCATCTTCCATGTGAAAAGTTCTTATTTCTTTTATTCAAGACCAAACTAAATGTGCCCCCTCTGTGAGGTCCCTTTTAAGGCACTAATCATAGTAAACTGTAATTTGTATGTTTGCCTGCCTATATTCCCAACTTTAAGGAAAAATAGAGACTGTGTTTATTTTTGGATCCCTATCATACTTACAGGTATTCAAAACAGGTTTAGTGAAAGTACGAATTAACAAGAGTCAATCTTATCAACCCGAGAGTCTGGAACTACTGATAGACTGCAGCCTGAGACCATTTGGTATCAAGATTTAAAAAATAAAATCAGGTCCTCATGCATTTATGACTTGAAAGTGGTAAGTAAGTTTTATGCCATTTACCTTCACAATGACATCGCAGTCAAGGAACTTGAGGCTAATGTATTCATGTGAAAAAGCTGCTGCAACAATCATAACTACATCAGCAAACATATTTTCTTATTCACCATGAGTTCTCTCTCTGCCTGGAGATCATTCATAAATACAAGCCAATCTCTTTATCATATACCTCACATATCAGTATAGAATTGGATTTCTTTTCTTCAATTACAAGTAATGACAAAAGCTTCAGAGCTGATGTACTCTTTGGCCAACTATGTAATGCTGCATTTCTTGATTCTTTATGAGGTGCCAGAACGGCTCATTTAACTACCTGAGTTTTTCGCAGGGCATGGCTGGCAGGGCTCTCCGAAGCCATAGTCTGGATTGGCACAGCAGCATTCGGACTTGGTCACTGCTCCGGGGAAAGGACGGACACACACTCCCTTCTTGATCCCACCGTAGCAGGTACTGCGCATGTGAGTATCTAAAGGCGTCAGAAGAACAATGACTTAAAATAGTGATAGAGACAAAGAGATTTCAAAACTGAAGGTTTCTTTTAACCTAAGTGGCCATTAGATTGGAAGCTTCTAAAGGGAACCTGCCACTTTTATTCTGCACCTTTAGCAACTAACAGGGTTAGGCAATTAACAAATGTTTGCTGAGTGAGGGAAAGAATGAATGCAGATCACCAACTCTTTTTTTCCCTCCAAGTTTTATGTGCTACGCAGGTATTCATCATCCCGCTTACCCTCGCGGGCCTCACACTGAAGCAAGGATATTCCCACAGTTATAAACAACACTTTGAGCTCTATCTCATCACTGGCTATGCTATACTCAAAATGACACTTCTTATTATTTCTATTCTGGAAGTTCTCGTGAGCAATGAAATATTATACAATGAAGTTAAGCTACCTTGAGGTGCCTCTCGTTGGCATGAGATTTCTTACTTCCACTTTCTGAGTTAGGACACTTTTCCTTTCAATCCCCAGGATACTGCTTATGACTGTTGATCTCAGATGCTCAATAAATCCAGTGATAAAAATAATAACTACCACTATGTTCCCTTGGCATTGTGCTAGTTGCTTTACAGACATTATCTCATTGAATAGTCAGGTCAACAACTCTATAGGAGAGTGGTCATTATCCACATTTTAGAGATGAGGAAGATGAGCTATGAATAGAGTTCTGTAAGTAGCTTGAAGTCCTTGAATATCCAGTGCCTGAGTTGGGATTCGGACGAGGCTTGTGTGACTTACAAAATCCTTCCTCTTTCCACTATGTCACGCTACATCCCAAAGCACCATATCCTACTCAGTTCTCTCACTCTCAATTCTCATGAAACATATTACAACTTTATGAGACAGTAAAGGGTGAACTATAAAAAAACTCAGATCATCATGAAGGCCAGAGAAGCAGTACAATGTTTAACCAGTATACTGACATGGTAACGTCATCAGTGATAACCTCTATTATTATTCACAACTTGTTGGAAATAATTTAATCTGCTTGTTACACAAAATGAGTCATCTTATGATTTCTTATAATCTGGGGTGTTTCTGAATAAAAGAATGTGATTTATGGTTGCATTAAAAATGAGATACGTGTATGTTCAAATGGAAGAGGGCCAAAGGATTCACTACCCCCTCCTCTGAGGAGTTAACTTGGAGACCTTTTCTGCTTCTGCCATGGCTGAGTTTGGTAGAGTTTGCTGTGAGTTACACACAAATGCAGGGCTTGATGCAAAAAGACAAGTTTGCACGAATACAACATAGTTCATGATTTCCAATATGATTTTTGTGAGTTCTTTGGACTCAAAATATTACCAATTAATCTCAGAAACCATTAGAGGAATGGTCAAAATTACTTCTGTTTTCATATGCCATGAACAATTTTTAGAAGCATGTAGATAAAAGACCTATGGAACTTACTGGAAGAGTGAAACACATTACATGCTGGTTTGTATTTCAGGTTAACTAATCTGTTTAGAGTACCCAATACCAGAAGTTCCATGAAAGAGAAAGTAATGTAATCTATGTATGGGTTTTAGGGACATAAGTTGTCCTAGGATCAGAGCCTCATGGGATGATGTTACATAAATTATTTACCACCTTCTTTATTCACTAAATAGGATAAAGTTTATATAGTAAATGAAGTATATTTGCTAAGCATTAAGCACAGTGCCCAGGACACACAGGATATACACCGAAAAAATGGTGGCTACCTTATTTCCCTCTTCTACCTTTAGTGAGGACAGTCAACCTTTTCCCATTCAAAGACCTCAGAAGGGAAACCTGGTTTACAGAACACTATTCAAATGTAATGACCACTGTACACATGTGGATAGGGGAAGAGGACCAATACCGTAGCACCATTAGAATGTGCTCATATGAAGGCCTTGGTGGGGGATTAGACCTAAATGCTAAGCTATTTCTTTTCCACATGTTATCAAATTTCTGCATGTCTTTTCTTTCTTAAAAACATGGAATTGTTTTAGGACATTCTCAAGTAATTAGTAGATTCTATATATCATTGGTAAAATATATATGGATGTAAAATGCTAATTTTATTTTATTCTTTCTTTAGTATCAATTTTTTTTATTACGTAAAGCAGCAACTAGATATGATGCCACTATTTCTAATTTAATACAAAAATGATAACAGTGATAGTTAACTTATTGGGCATTTGTTATGTGCCAGACACCGTTCGAAGCTTTTTACAAATAAAGTGTCTAATATTAACTGATCTAATCCTAAGACTAGCTAATGAGCAAAGAAGGCACACAGAGGTGATGTATCTTGCCCAAGGCCTCACAGCTAGTAAGTAGCAGAACTGAGATGAAGAAAAGAAAATTAACCTTTAACTGGCAGAAATGTTCATAAAGATGTTGAAATATTCTTAAACCAACGTAACAGGATGCTAACAAGGAAATTTAAGGTGAAATCCTATAAATATCAAATAACAAGGTGAATTTTGAGACCCCATCCTAAAGGAAGCAACTATCAGAAAATCAGTTACCTGATTCTTAAACCCTTCCCAACACTGAGGATATAAATAGTTTAAGAGAGGATTTTTTTGAGGAACAGTTTTTTTGGTGAGAGCTGAGCTGAGTGGGGACTGCTTCCCTCCTCGCGTGTGGTGACGAGAACAGAGCCTGGAGAGCACCTGGAGAGCGCTGTGCCCGCTGCTGCACAAGCGAAGACCGCGGCTGCCATTCCTGCTGCAGGAGGGAAGGAGCGGACAGTGGAGGGGGTTCATGCAGGTGACAGGACAAGGGTGGCTGTGTCCTACGGACTGGAAGTGCGTCACAGTAAGAGGGGGTTCCAAGACGACCATCAGAGGAAGTCTCTGTGAAGAGGAGTGCTGAATGAACGCTCAGAGCTGGGCGAGGAGCGTGCCGGGGAGAAAAACGCAGGCTCTGCAACTCAGGCAGGGCAGTGGATGCCTCTGAAGGACTCACAAAATTGCCCACAAGGAAGAAGTTGGCTTTAAACATCTGCAAACACCAGAAATCTTGAAGCCAGTCTAGGATAATATCAGTAATAAAATTACTTTTTTGTTTCATCTTCTAAAATCCTCTCCTCCTCCACTCTGATCCTGGAAGAATGAGGAACCTTCTCACTCATTCAAGATTCGAGCTTGGAAGAGAAGTTGTAACTTAAAATCCAGTTCAAAGTACTAATTATTATATGGTCCTGAGTATTCTAATTTCTAAATTCATATTATTTTCATTACATAAAGTCAGAAATTTTTTGTTATCTAAAAATATTCATTAAAGTTATGGGGAGGCTTGAGTCTCCTTCCTTACTTATTGAATACACTGCCCCCATTGAATAAATTTAAAAATTAATTTTAAAAGAATGGGAGAAACAAAAATACAGTTGCCTTTTGTTTATACCCTGCTTGTGAGTCATACTTCTTTAACATACTAGTTAAAATCGTAGCTTAATTTTCTGAAAATAAAACAAATCTTAATATCTAGAGAAATAAAAATGAATATACAAAAAACAGATTTAATAAAATGTTAATCCTAATAATAATTCATAGTAGTGATTCTAAGCCTCACTAACAATCAGTGGACCTAAAAAGTGACAGCAAGGCAGAAGACATGAATACAACACACCTAGCACATTATAGGAACAGCAACATGTGATTTTACACACATGACGAATGGTGTTTTTATTTTAAGAAGTTTAAGTGACTACAATGATGAAAAACTGGAGCTGGCTTTCTGATAATTTCTGATATGTTTCCTGGATGTGAACAAGAGAATGAATTTTTTTGTGTTTGAACACTGAATTCCTAACAACCACTTATATGTTGGTCGCTTAAGAGAAAAATAATTTCTCCTTCAAAAGTTGGCTTTGTACTCACTGTCAATTTCAACAGGATCATTTAGGCAAAGGAAAAAAGCAACCAAGTGTATTAAAGTAACTGAAAATATTCTGGCTCTGTAAGTAGGAAGAAGCTACATTCTTTTAGTTACTGTATTTGAAATATCCCTGAGCAAAGTGCTAACAACCTCATGGAGTGACATAAATCCTATATTGGATAGAGTAGATGAATTTAAGTGAATGGATTATTTCCATCTGCTGATTCTTCATATTTTTTTCCTTTTGAATCCAAATGTTTTGATTTTCATAGGTAAGAGTAAAGTATTAACAACTATGCCTAAGAATTTCATTTCTCTCAAATATACTTTTAAACCACTAAGTATTTCTGAGTTTTACTATACAACCTGAAAAACAGAGGGCGAACAAAGGCTAATTAACTCTATAAGTCTCACAAAAACATTTCAAAGAGAAATTTGCATTAATTAACTGCATTAAATTTTACAACTTACTCTGCGATCCTTGTCATGAGATCACATTGTTCGGGTTCTGAAATGCCAATGGCATTTCTGTTTTGCCTGCCTCTTCAAAGCTGATGCCTGGTAATTCTGATTGATTTTCATGAAATCCATTTGACAAAGTATCCAAGAGGAATCTGAATGGCTTAGAATAAAATATATATTCTTTCTAATACTCTTGCCTTACTTCTACAATGAATTGCACGGTGATGAGTTACAACTAAAAACATTTCTAGCTTTGATATGTCCAAGTTCTATGGCATTAGTTATTTGCATTTCACATTTTTGTTTGGGTAAAAGTAAGAGTTTGCTTAAATATAGCTATAATCCCCATTTCATGTCTTATTTGCTATTATTTACGAAATCTAAATCCACTGTGTTTAGAATTCAGTTACCTAATATTGCCAAGGATACTGGTTTAAGGACAGTATTTTTTTCTTCTCCAGCATTTTTGACTTGCATCTCATCAGGGCCTTCTGAAGATGCCTATCTGGGGGAGGGGGCTCTCTGTCCATTTTTTAAAAAATAGCTTTATTAAGGTATACCGTACCATAGAATTTGCATACCATAGAATTCACCATTTAAAGTGTACTATTTAATAGTTTTGAGCATATTCACTGATACGTACAGCCATCACTATAGTTTATTTTAGAACATTTTCATCACCTCATTTTTACCACAAAAAAATATTTTTTAACTATTATCCCACTCTCCCAACAGCCCCATACTCTCTGCCTTAGCAACCATGAATCTATTTTGTCCTGATAGATTTTCTTGTTCTGGACATTTCATATGAATGGAATCATATACTATGTGGTCTTTTGTGCCTGGCTTCTTTCACTTAGCACAATGTTTTCAAAGCTTATCCATGCTCTAGTATGTATTCTTTTTATGTCTGAATATGATTCCATCATGTGGCTGTATCTCTTTCCATTTTTAAAAGATCATTTTGGACAGTGCGGTCATTACAGAATGTTCCACTTACCAACACACACACGTCCATCCATGCCCACAGCCAGGCCTGGGGGACAGTCACAGCGGAAGGACCCTTCATTGTTGACGCAGTGTCCATTCATGCAGATTCCTGGGGTCTGGCATTCATCAACATCTGCCCAGAGGGTGACAGGAGCCAGGCCATTACTGGGTAAATTTAACTTTATTACAGAGTTTACTGGTTGCCGTCGCTCTATACTATCAATTTCTTGTTTTTAACTTTATAACTTGCGGAAGAACACAATCACAATAACTGATCTTACACTTATAAATGCAATTCTTTCAAACACATTTTCAGAAAGACGAACTGAGTGAAAGTTGCTTTACTTTTTCCATTAAGAAAAAAAAACCTCACAAACTCCTTTTCCATTATTTATTTGGCAATCCTGTTTAATATTAAATATTTAATTCATATTAGTTAAATGAAACAAATTATTAGGAAACTAAGACAAACTTTTGTAATTTTTCACACAAAAAAAGTTTAGAGGTACATGTTATTTTGATGTTAATTTGATCATTTCATAATAATAAAATCATTTGAGGTATCTCTTCTAATTTTTAATTCACTTGAACTCATCAAATGTACCTTAACATTAAATGACTTTCCCAAAAGATGAAGTAGACTTCAAATACAGAGCTGCCAGCTCACGAACATTTCAAGACTTATGAATCATAACATTTGTAATAAAAAAATTAATAAAAAATAATTTTCAGAAAGCAGAAACTGGTGAGATCTAAGCCACTTTATATGTTTACTTAAGTTTCCTAAGGAATGCTGAAATAAAGTTAGATACGGTAACATAATGATACATACTGGAGCCTAATGGTAATCTCACATCTTGTGTTAAATTCAAGTCAGATGACCTTGAGATGCTCTCCCACTCATGAGTTCAATCAGCAAAACTACAGTATTTCCATTTAATCTTGTACTCCTCTTTCTTGCATAGTCAAAAAGTTATTTGTACTCAGAAACATGAGAAACTGGTCTCTATTTTTTTCTCTCTACTGACCGTGGAATTTCATTAAAATTATAGGGATTGGTTATGAGTTTTATTTGTTATTCAGATAAGTTTATGCAATTGAAGGCAGAAAGTATTCATGGAGTTAGTTTTGCCTAAATGGAAGAAACTAAGAAAAATAAAAATTTTCTTCTAAGTAGGAACTGAAAAATATATTCCACTTTTCTAAATTCCAATTGTGAATATAAACATAATACAGTCTCATTTATTTCCAAGAGGCATATCTTTTGCTTCCTAAGGTCATCACTAGAGCCTGGCCTCCAAAATAGGTTTATAAACAAAATAATTAGTAAGAATATTAAAATTATGTCTTCACTAAATCAGTGTAAGATTTTTAGATAATGATATAGTTACAAATGATCTGTGGATTAGCTTTATGGAAAAGATGTAATGCTAAACCAGCATTGAATGGCAGTGGAAAATCTAGTTTTAAGAACACATAAGAATGAAAATTTTTTTCCTCTTTTTTATTCAGCCAAGGAGGAGAGAGATATCATTGCTCTCCTCAAGACTTGCTAAAACCAGTATGTCATTCCCTTAATTTTTCCTATACCATTATTATTTTTGTAAAGATATTACTATTCCCCAGACCACAGTGTATGTTTTTCTAGGAAGCTTTAGACACCTGCTTTCCTGAATTAGCAAGAGATGTGAATACTAGGAAATGCACAGGAAGAAAAGCTGAAGTGATTTCTTGCATGTTTCATTCGAATAAAAAAGATGGTTTCAGTCATGGTCGTTTTCCTATCGCAAAGCCACACATACCAGTGCAGTAACGCCCACTGGGAGCCAAGACAAACCCTGGCTTGCAGATGCACTTGAAGCTGCCATCCTCGTTGATGCACATCCCATTCAGACACATGTTGGTAGTTGCACATTCATCATGATCTGTAGATGAGGAGAGAGGGACTTAGACCACTGGTTTTGAGGGAACCAATTCCCTCTTCTTCCACAAACAACTCTCAGTCAAATTCCACCACATAAATGAGCCATGTGCTCATGGATTTTAGTTTTTAAAAAAAGTAAGAATGCCAACTGAATGACAGCAAATAGTATGAAGAATGGAAAGGGCCTTTATTATAAGAGATAGAAAAGAAAATAATTAAATAAACTTTGCGATTAGCTGCTGTGAGAACCACATAAACCATGAATACTGCTTCATTTTGAGCATCAAAAAAGGTGATATGATTTTACGGAGTATTTCTTTTATGAGAGAAAGTGTAAATAGAGTATTTCTGTGGAATATTGGTAACCATTGCACCGCTAGACATTACCAGGACCACAAATTTAGATATTTGTTTATCACAAATGCCAAACATTTTAATATTCCCCTGGTATGGGGGAGAGAAGGGAAAGACTTCTTCTATCTTGTCAGTTTTGTAACCTCAACATCTGAAATACAGTAGGGGCTAATAATTATTTGAATTTACAAAGATTAACTGCCACTTACAATTAAACATGTACCACAAAGGAAATTTTTAGAAGCAGTAAATTATTCATTGTTAAAACAGGTCCAAAAATATCTGTCCCTTTGCTTTAATAGTCTTGTATTAAATGTGTTTATATTTTCCATAAGTTATCTGAAGAACTCTCCCATTTGTGATGTGTGAACTTTCATGGAAATAGTGTATATGGTTCTAAGTAAAAAAATATATATCCTTTAAAAATCTTTTGCAAGAGAGCAGGCAATTTCCATACCAACACAGTTTTTTCCATCTGTAGTTAATTCAAAGCCGGCATTGCAAATGCACTGGAAACTTCCATCTGTGTTCACACATCGACCGTTTTTACAAAGAACCCCATTCTGGATGCACTCATCAATATCTAGGAAGATTAAGGATGGTCAAACATTATTCTTTTATAATACTTATAGACAAAAACAGTAAGGTAATAAGTGGAACCTTAAATATCCAGTTTATTTTTACATGTAATATCCAAGATTGTGTTGCTTCTTTAGCAAAATTTCCATCTCTCACCAGTTTTTTTTCTTGGGTAGGTAAGTGTAAGCAATTTTATATTCCTTATAGTAGCTGAAGAAGGAAAGAAAGAAAGAGGCAAAAATGGGGTATGCAGTGAGCCTAAGAGAGGGTGGGTAGTGCAGTTGGAATTACTGGTACAGCTGTTTTTTGACACAGTGATTGAAGTCAGAAAAAGATGTTGGGTAAGTGTGAAATAACTGCAGAATTTCTAGATTAAGAGTAATATAATGAAATCTGCTGGAGAAAGTTGATTTAAGTAACTACTTGTAGAAGATAGGAAATGAAAAAGAAGACAAGCAGAGTCACTTGGTGAAAGTGTTCTGAGATGAATCAACAGTGGGGTAGAGTCTGGACAATGATGGTGGGTGTAGCAATGAAACTGTGAATAAAGACTAGGCACCATTTGGTGTTGGACTATGTGTGGGGTTCAAAGAAAACAGTAGTTGAAAACAACTGTAAGTCTTATGCTCAGTTAATCAGAGAAGATTATTGATGTTACTTGGAGAAAGGAAGCTGCAACCTAGGGAAGGAAGATAAACTGAATTTTTGTGACGCAGATACCATACTGCCTGGGAAATATATGCAAGCAGTGCTTATGTTTAAAGGGAGCATCTCTAAGGATACCATATAATAAATCTGTAATAATGTAACAACATATATTTCATTCCATATCTTATTTTAATAAATTTGCTTTAAACCTCAATAGCTTTGGTCCCTATACTTCATGGAACATTTTCATATGTGAAAGCAAACTGCCTTACCAATGCATGCTTGCTTGGTAGGAGTCCTCTGGAATCCAGCATGACATTTACAATAATAGGAACCAGGTGTGTTAACACACTCTCCATTAGTGCAGGGATTTGATGTGCATTCATCAACATCTGTGAGCAGCAGAAGAAATCATTATAGACTTCACTCCATTTGTAGAAATGTTTGTTTAAAGTACATTTAGCCCTCCCAAGTTTGAGAGAAAGCCAGTCAGTGGTAATAGTCCAAATAGCAGAGTATTTATAAATGAATGAAAATTCCTTTCTTCAAATACATACAGAGGCCAGTCTGAAGATTTACAAAAATATTGCCCATCAGAGAGTATGTGGAAATTGGCTTTAATCAAGAAATAAGGATTTTTTCAATTGGAGTAATGCCCAACAATTAAAAACATAGCCTCTGAAAAGACACAGTCATGAGTTCCCATAGGATGCAGCACTTATTACCTATAGCAATCTGGGCAAATTAATAACCTCTCTAAGGCTTAGTACAGTTTCAGGAGAACAATGAAAGGTTTTTGAAGATATGTATTTATATTCCATATTGTCACTGCTATTAGTTTTAAAAATAGATTGATGGATTATGGAGTTTCTTTGGTATCACTTTTTGTAAACTCATCTATATATACAGCTATAGATGCACTGAGGCTGGGATGATATTTTGAAGTAACAAGCATAGGGGGAAGAAAATGGAAGCAAAACAAATCCTATTATTTTCAGTAGCTTTAGGTTTCTTCAGGATCTTAAAATTGGCACAGGGATTTTTTTTCATAAACTGAAGTTTTAGGCAAATAATAGTTTGAATCCAAAATGGGAGAAAGTCACTGCTTTTCATTCAAGGTCTCCTAAAGCTTAATTAAATGCAAACCCATTGCAGAATTTAGGGACTGAAAAACCAAACAACAGACTGAGCAGTCTGGACCAGTTAAATCCCAGAGAAATCACGTGTGCCAGTGTAAGAAATTTAATTCATCTTCTCTCAGCAGTGCCCACTAATTATACTGAATGCTGGCGAATTACAAACCTAGCTAGCTGGGGAGGGCATCATGATTTGCCATCTCACATACATGTAGAAGCCATTAACATATACAATTTCAGCTAAATTGTAGAGCACAACAATAAAATCAATTCACAGGTTTAGCATTTTAATAAACAGATTATTCCTTTCACAGATGTTCTTAAAAGAGGAACTGTACTCTATCAAACTCAACAACCTCATTTGTGTAAACACTCAGACTGAATGCAATTAAGCCCTTTCTGGTAAAGGAAAAAAAAACCCTCTCATAACGAATAAAATAAAAGCAACAAAGAGTAACAGGATTAAATGCTTTTTTCAATTCATCCAAAGACCCTTTAGCCCATTAAGACTCACTTACATTTAAACTTTTGGTTGATAACATCAATTCTACTGAGCCAAAGGAATGAAGCAAAATGAGAAAAAAGAGAGACCATTAGCAAGCATGTAAGGTGTAATTAATGGACTTTCCAATACAAAATATCACCTTCAGTTTGCAGTGTTGAAGATCACTTAAATTCTCTGTGTGTACATAACTGAAATGCAGCAATTACGAATTAGTTGGAGCTGTATCTTTATAGAAGCCTCAATGTAAAGCTCTGTTCTAGTAGAGAACATGAGAGACCATGCACCCAACCTCTTTAGTTAACCTTTGCGGGAAGCCATCTCACTTTTCAGGACCTCTCTCTGCGTTGAGAGCCTGCTCCCAAGGCTCCCTGTTGCTGTGACAGCCCTGCCAGTTGTCTTGCCATTGCAGCCGTAATTCATTTGTCTCCTTGGCCCCATGGGGACCTCGTCAAGGGTCCAGCACATGGAGGAGAAATAATAGCTCACTTATTTCTTCTTTGGGAGTGAGAAAAATCTCAGCAAACCATTAGTGACTTTACAGCTCCATATTACTTTGAAACTTCATTTTTTGTTTGTTTACTGAGATTATGGTAATATTGTCAGTTTTAGACTAATCACAAATGACCACTGCCACCTCTGAAATGGGCATTTCATGTCTCCTCTTTATTCTGAGTCTCACAGTTAATTACCTCTGGGTAATAATGTTTGTTTGTCTTATCTAAAGGAACAAAAGTACTTAAATACTACAGTCTGTATACTTTCATTTCTATGTATGTTTCATTGGGGACTTATATTTTTAGACAAAATTCGTGGTATTTAAACTAAAATGAATGAAGAAATTGTGGAAAATGCTGATTATCAAAATGGTAAAATTCTCAAATACTATTAGGGTTAAGGAGTACTTTAACATAAAGATACTTTATATGTTAACTTAGAAAAGACTTTTTTAATTTGCAAGGACTCTAAGATTACCTGTAGCCCAAAACAGAGATTACGTTTTATTATTCTAACATAGAATGATTTGAATTGAGTTAAAACCAACTGCTAATAGCAGTCGACTTATATAGACACTGAGAGTCACAAAATTTAATTTTAGAGTAGAATTCTCAAGAAAAGTAGAGAAAAATGTGATGAGTAAACAGACCTGTTTTCAGGCCTCAGAAGTAATTCTATGTTCAGCAAAATGGACCAAATTCTATTTTTCTTGTCTTTGATGCTTTAATATAGCTGTTGCTTTTCAAGTTATACTACTCCATCAGGTACCAAAAAAAGTTTCCAAATAGCAATGGCAGTTTGTTATTACTCAAAACATTGGCATAATTGCAAGTTAACATTCTTATCATGGGCTCCTATAATTTGCAACACTAGTTAACTTATATCGTCTTCACTTTTTCTGACATCCCAATTTATTATTTAGAAACTCCAAAACAAACTGATCAAAGGCTAATACTAGAGATAATAAAGGATTAAAAATATTAAAAACTCATTTTCTGAAAATGTGCCCCAATACTAAGCTATGTCTCTATGAATTACAGTAGTCAGAAAGATAACCCTGCTGCCTGGGTTTTAACTTTGCAAGGCTGATTGATGAGATCCATCTAGAATGGAACTGTCTGTAACACTGTTTGGGTAAACACAGAAGTTTGAGATTTATATTAACATAATAACTGTGCAAACATAAAATCCAAATACTACATCAGACAGAGTTGATAAAAAGAGAGGCAGCATCCCTTCTCAGCTGGGCTCTGGGAAAAATTAGACCCTACTATTGTAAGACATTCATTGTATGTAATTAACTCATCTCTTATGCATTTAGGAAGGTGGTACTAACTTTTAATAACTATGCATCAGCCTGAGAGAACTGAGAAAAGTCATTCAAGTGATTTTCTCCAAGGTTTAATTCTAGTGGAACCCGGTTGAGAAGGTTGGGTAGCAGCATGACCACAGAAAAATAACTTGATTCTTAAAGTAGCAGTTCATCTTTACACTAATGGTTCACAGACACAGTTCCCCAGAGTAGAGGGGTTTTACAGGAAAGAGTAAAGTGCACCTGGGTGTTAACATGAAATAAATGGTGGTCTTTGGCTAATTTACAAAGAATGTTAAATTTTGGGCCAATATTTACTTGTTGGTTACTGTATCATTTAGTGACAAATATTAATAGAAAAACACAAATAGTAAAATTTCAGTTTCGTAGATTATAATTGTGTATTTACATACAAGAGGGCATATTTTATATATTGTACATTTATATTCATATTTTTGGTAGTATAATCATTTTCAAGTCATATTATAAGGACAAATATATCAGTATTTCATGGTATTCCAAAAATAATACCACGACTCAGGTGGTCTATCACTTGAGCATCAGTCGTGTCAGTGACGCCAGGACACGTCTGCTGCATATGGCTGTAACCACAGGACCCTAGGGTGCACCATTCTCACAGGCTCTATGAATAGCACCCTTCAAGGTTGTACAGACAAACTTGAGTAAGTCTATTTAATTATTCTGATACTACAGCCCTGCACATAGTTTAGAATGATTTGGTTTTCTAAAATATCAATTTGGCTCACATTTTCTTTTATAATCATAGTGCACTTAGACATTTTTGTTTAACTTGGAAAAAATTGTGATACTCTCTATACCTGGCCTCTCTTCTATATTGTTTAACGGAAGACCTGAACCCAAATCTATTATTTTGAATTACACTAGCTAATGAAACATATATAATCATTTGCTAATATTATGAATGAATAAAAGAATAAGTTCAAAATGGCTCAATTACCATCATCCTAAAGAGAGATAATCAGACCCTCTTAATTACCATATCCAATAAATAATTTTCCCTCACTACATTTGATTTTTTCTACTGCATTTAACACCTGACACTGTTTTTCTCTTGACAGTGCACCCTTGCACAGCGTCAGTGACATAACTCTTCCTAGATTACTCTGCTGTGTCTGCAACACTGCGAGATGGAAAGGCCGTTAGTGTTGCTGCTCCGCGGGGTTCCAGCCGCAGCACTACAGCATCTTTTCACTTTTTCTGTGCTCGGCCTGGGTGGCAGTATTCACCCTCACGGTTCTAGCTGCTACCTGTATGCTGCTGACTCCTAAATCTATAACTCTAGCCCTAAACACTCCTCCTCTTAGCATTATGCCTTTATAATCAAATGCCCTAGACACCAAAAGCTCAGCATGTTCAAGAGACTCAACAAATATTTCCTCTCAAACTGTACCTTCTTCAGCATGTTAAAGTCACCACCATATATCCAGTTTTGCTCAGCCAGAAACTTGGGTATCGTTGTTGTTTTCTGTTCTCTAACTACCCAGGAGGAACCTACCCACCAAGGAACCTCCCAGACACTGGTGCAATCATTCTGTTGTCTGCAATCCTTGATCACTGCTGTCCTAATTTCTTGCCAGGGGTTATTATAAAAATTTCCTAACTGGCTCCTTTGTTTCCAGTTTTTTCATGCTAAAATCTTTACACTGAAAAAACAGGAGTTACTTCTGCTTTTAGCCAAGACAGATTTGCCCCCCTTCCTGAAATATACAAATAAATGGACCAAGTGTAAGAAATAATGGTTTCCAAGAAATTTGACATCAGATAACAAAGAACACAGATCCCCAAGAGACGGCAAACAAACACAGCGAACACCATTGCTATTTCAGCTTATGGCTTTGAGAGAGTTTTCACACCATGGTGCGGACAGTGGGAACCCAGGCAGAATGCAGCAAGCTCCTTTAGTAGAGGAGACAGAGTTGAGAGTCCAAACATAAGCCACCTCATGTTTGTAAAAGAGAATACTGGACAGGACAGAATTGCATAGAAGAGAATTTGGAGACTGCACAGAAGTCCTCCTCAAACATCCAGCAGAACACAGATAAGCACATGCATGTGAGGAAACAACTGAAGGCCAGAAGAAGAATCACACGAGAGGATTAGAAGTACGCATGCCTGGCCACGACATGGGACTGGAGACAGTGCCTCTTCCCAACAGCCAACTGTAAAACCTGACAGGGTATTGGGGAAAGTACACAGAAAGGTTGGGCCTCACTAGTGGGGAACAGTGGGACTGGAGCATACACTGCTGCAGTCCCACCTAACAAATATTAAAAGTAACATCTGAAAGGATCAAACCGTTTCTAAGGAACTTAATGTATCCTAGAACAAAGCTCAGGAATATTGATAGGAATACAAAGATATCCAGTGCTTGTCAAGGTAAAATTCATAATAGCATCCAATCAAAGATTAGCAGGCCTGCAAAGATGTAGAAAAATAGATCTATATTGAAGAGATAAATCAAACAACTGAAATCATCCCAGAACTGACAAAGACATTAGAATTAGCAGAGAATGGTGTGAAACAATTATAACTGTATTCCATACATTTAAAAGCTAGAGAAAGAGTAAAAAATATTAAAGACAGGAATATACAAAAAGACCCCAAATCAACTTCTAGAGATGAAAAAACAAATAGATGGCATTAATACCAGATTATTCTCGTTAATAAGAAAAGACGAGTGAATTTGATAACATCAAGACAGCATAAAATGAAACATTTACCAAGACAGACCACATTTTGGTTATAAAACAAGTCTTATTAATACATGTAAAATGATTCAAATAATACAAATTATGTTCTTTGACCACATAAGATTAAGTTAGAAATCAGAAACAGAAAGATCACTGGAAAATCTCAAATACTTGGAAGCCAAAAACAAATTTCCAAATAACCCATGGTTCAACCAAAAAAAGGGAGAACTTACAAAGTATTTTGAAGTAAATGAAAATGAAAACACAACTTATCAAAATTTGTAGGATGCAGTTCAAGAAAAACTATGGGAAAATGTATAGCCCGAAAAGTATATATTGGAAAATATAAGGCCTCAAACTGATGATCTTGGTTTTCATCTATAAAAACTAGAAAAAGAACAAATGAAACTCAAAGTAAATAAAACACAAGAAGTAAAAATCAGAGGGTAAATCAATGAAATAGAAAACAGAAAAACTATAAAGAAAAATCAAGCTAGTTACTTGAGAAGAACAATAAAACTGATAAACCTTTAACCAGATTCAGAAAAAGAAATAAAAGAAAGAAGACAAATATTACTAATATCTGAGGTATCAGTACAGAGTCTATTGATATTAAAAAAATAAAGAAATATTTTGAACAACTTCATGTCAATAAATTCAAAAACTTATGACAAAATGGAAAAATTCCTTGAAAGGCACAAATCATGAAAGTTCACTTAAGAAGAAACAAATAACCTGAATAGCACACCTATTAAGAAACTGAATTTGTGGTTAAAAACTTCTCACAAAAATATCTCTATGTGTAAGTGGCTTCACTAGTGAATTTTACCAAACATTTAAGGCAGAAATAGTACCAATTATGCACAAACTCTTCTAGAAATATGAAACAGTGAGAACAATTTCCAACTCATTTTCTGAGGTCATTATTACTATAAGATCAAAACCTGACAAATACATAAGTAAAGAAAACTACACACTATTATCCTTCATGAACATAGATGCAAAAATTCTTAAAAAAATCGTAGCTAATCAAATCCAACAATTGTAAGAAGAATAATACACCATGATCAAGAGAACTTATCCCAGAAATGCAAATAATTAACTACATTAATAAACTAAAAATCCAAACGCTCATCTAAATAGAAGCAGAAAAAGCATTTGACAGGATCTACCATCTTAGATAAAATCTTTAGCACAGGCAAGGAACAGGAAACTTCCTCTACCTGATACATGGCATCTTCAAAAACCATATAGCTAACATTATGCTTAATGGCGAAACACCAAATACTCTCTTTCTTTGACCATTGACAAGACAAGGATATACAATCTCACTGCTTCTATTCAACACTTACTGGAGGTTATA
Organism: Cheirogaleus medius; assembly: GCA_008086735.1. Lineage (NCBI taxonomy): Eukaryota > Metazoa > Chordata > Mammalia > Primates > Cheirogaleidae > Cheirogaleus > Cheirogaleus medius. The sequence continues at coordinate 63,644,533 of VBSM01002608.1, forward strand.
ACCAGAACAATAAAGCAAGAAAATTAAGTAGAAGATACCCATATTTGAAAGGAGGAGTTAAATTGAAATAAAAAATATACCATTTATAATATCAAAAAATGAAATATTTAGGGATAATCTGATACAAGACAAGAAAGAACTATACACTGAAAGCTACAAAATATTTCTGAGAGGAATTAAAGAAGACCTAAATAAATGAAGAGATATATCTTATTTTCATGGGTTGGAAAATACATTATGATTAGATGTAAATTTTCCTCAAACTGACCTATAAATTTAACACAATCTCAATCAAAATTGCAGGTTTTATTTTTGTAATTTTGGAAATTGATAAACTGATTCTAAAAGTCATATATTTACATACTACAAAAAATAAACTTCAATCCATACTTCATGCCATATAAAAAACTAACTCAAAATAGATCAAAGGCCTAAAACTAGAAAACTTCTAGAAGCAAACATGGATAAAATTGAAAAACCTGACCATACTAAGTATTGGCTGGGTTGTGGAGGAACTGATTTTTTCAAACACTGCTGCTGGAAATGTAAAACAGTACACTTTGGAAAACATTTTGGTAGTTTCTTTAAAAACCAAATGCATTCCTATCATATAATCCAGCCATTCCATACCTAGGTATTTACCCAAGAAAAATAAAATGTCCATACAAACAATTGTACGTTAATGTTGACAGGAGCGTTATTTATAATAGCCAGAAACTGGAAACAACAAAAATGCCCATTGATGGGGGAATATATAAATACATATGATATATTCATACAATAAAATACTATTCATCAACAGAAATAAATCATTATTCACAACATGGATGAATCACAGAATAATTATGCTGAGTAAAAGAAGCCAGACATAAAGGTGTATGTAACAGCACAATTTCATTCATATAAAATTATAGAAAAGGCAAACTAATGCATAGTGACTGAGCAGTGATTGCCTGGGGACAGGACAGGGGTTGCGGATGGAAGAAAGGAGAAGCAAGATGGGAAAATTAAAGAGGGGATACAGCAAATCTTGAAGGTGATAGATATGTTCATTATGTTGATTGTGGTCATGATTTCATTGGCATACACGCATATCAAAAGGTACCAAACTGTACGCTCCAAATATATACCATTTATTGCATGTAAATTATACCACAATAAACCTGGTTTAAAAATCTGCACACCACTCCATAATGGTTAATTTAACAAACAATATGGCATTGTGTTTTTGGACTTAAAGCCTTAAAGCCTTTTTGGCATCAACACCTATGCTATAAGGCGTGGTTTCTGGCTCTTTGTGGCTACCTCGCAGCACACCTTGAGAGTTTCAGCTTCCTGCTTAGTTTTTTTAGGAATAAATGCTTAGAATCCATCTATTCTTCAACACAGGGTGCATGGTCTGGGAAAATATTTAAGAAGTGGCATCTGGGACCAAAAATCCATTTGGAAAAACCAAGGGTTCAAAGTTGAGAGTATAAATCACAGCTTTGACTAGTGTCTGAAAATATGGGGTACATCTTGGGATCATGATCAACTTCTTTAAGACTTCAAACTAAGCGAGCACAAATGGGGACCCTAAACAGTATAGACAGCTGTAACTTTCAAAATCTTTAGAACTTCGTATGGAATGGGCTCTTTGTCTATCTCTCAACTGGTTCGGAACTCAGGCAGGGAGAAAGGTAGGTGTCACATATTGATTTTCTTAACCCCACGGGGAAATTCCTAACTCTTCCCAGATACTAATGCCACCTCTAACTACTGCAAACCCTCCTGCTAGATTCGATGTGCTTCACGGCCTCTCTTCTCACCATGCTGCTACTGTACAGGTCATAGTTTATGAGTGCAAATCAATTAATATGGCATCTGGGGAATCATAACTTCCAAGCCTATCACTGATTCTGTGTGAAAACATCTCGTGAGTTCCACACAACTCTCTCACTCCTAAACTTTCTATATATGACCTAGAAGAATGTTGGGGACTCAGCTATAAAGAGCTTTCTAAATAAAGCAGCTGTTCTCAAGGTATGGTCTGTGGCCCCTAGAGACCACTGAGACCCTTTCTGGAGGGCCCTTCATTCAAAATGACTTTCACAACCATATCAGGATGTTATCTGCCTTTTTCGCCGTGCTAGCGTGCGCACTGACGGTGCGAAAGCAGTAGTGGTGCCCGCAGAGACTAAGGCAGTGGCACCGGCTGTCGCAGCAGTCACTGCCATGAACTCACAGAACATTTAAAAAAAATTTTTTTTCACTGAAGAATATAATTAATGAAGCAGTAAAAATTAATAATATTAAAACTTGACTCTTGAGTTTACTTCTTTTTACTGTCTCTGTGACAAAGTGAACATTACATGTTGCTGCTGACTGAAGTACCATTGAGTGTCTCAAGGAAAAACATTTGTGCAATTATTTGAGTCGTGTGCTAAATTAGCAGCTTTTTCCACAGAATACTATTTTTGCTTGAAGAATGACTGACAGAAAAATTGCAGTTATTCAGATTTGGACAATGGCTGACATTTTCTTAAAAATAATAAAGTGAGGCTGTCACTTTAAGGAAAACCACTGACTGTATTCGATGTTAAACTTAAAATGCCAGCTTAAAGTAACAAAATTCAGAAAGAGTATTCACCACTATGTGCTTGACAATTTCCCAATATTTAAAGGCATTTCTAATGAGTTCAATGGTGATATTACCAAATATGATTTTTCAATATTACATAGTGAACTATGTCAACTTCGGAAAGATCTGCATAACACAGTGAACCAACATACTTCGAATGACCAATGCATGTTACAAAGTCCATTCAAGCATAAGACATACCAATGGGCTTAATGTAACGGAGTACAAAAAGTTTACTGATATGGTTTCAGATTCCATATTGCAACTAAACTTTTAAGAATTACTACTTGCTGAGTTTTAGTGGAGTATCAATAAATATTCACAATTATCTGAAGAGCCTATGAGATATTCTTCCTCTTTTACAACTACATATATGTTTGAGGATGAATTTTCATTGTATTCTTCAACCAAAACAACATATTGCAACAGCTTAAACACAGAGGCAGATCTGAGAATTCAGCTGGCTTCTATTAAGGCAGACATTAAAGAGATTTGCAAAAATGCAAAACAATGGGCTTTGTTTCAATACTTCTTGTTTTAGAAAACATAGTTTTTCATAAAAATGTTACTTATGTTAATATACAGTGGGTTTATCATTGTTATTTTTAAATGCATAAATAAATGTTTAAAACTTTTCAACTTTAATTTCTAATAAGGTAATTATTGATAGATAGAACCAATAATTTTTATTTATTTTTTTATTTCATCTTGTAATGGGGGTACAAATATTGTTTGGGTTACATACAT
>VBSM01002608.1:63656725-63668901 GCA_008086735.1 Cheirogaleus medius
AAAAAAAAAAAGAAAACGAAAAGTGAGCTTTCTACCAAAAGGTTTTTACTAAAGAAAATTTTGGAAGAGGTTCTTTGGGCAAAAGAAAAAGGATTCCCATAGGAGGTTTGAGAAGCACAAAGGAATGATGAGCAAATATTATTATTAAATATGTGGGTAAATCTAAACAAGCACTAACATATTAAATAGTAATGATTAATTTGTCAAATATAGAGTGTGGTAATAGTCTTGACTAAAAAATTCAGAGGGAAAGATCAAAGTTTTTTCACTTTAATATTCTTTTATTATTTAGATGTGGGTAAAAATACAGGTTAATTTTAGACTTTAGTTTACTTATGCATCTTAAAACATCTAGGATAGGCAGTAAAACTACAAAAATAAAGGAAATAACTTCTTTATATAACTTATATAACTTCTAGAGGAAAAAGAAGAGAGTTTGTGATGCGGGAGGCTTGAATAAATCCAAAAGAAAACAAGAGGGAAAAAGTACAAAAAGCAAGATCAGTAAGAAGCACAATAAAGATGGTAGAAATAAAAACAAATATATCAGTACTATAATAAACACAAATGGATTTAAATCTAAATTGAAAAGACAAAAATTTACAGACTATGTAAAAATTTTAAAAAATCAGATTGAGGCTGTTTTAAAAAGACACATTTAAAACATAAGGATGTGGAAAGATTGAGAGGAAAAACATACAATGGGTATATACTTAAACCCTACATTTCCACTCACAAAATGTGATAAAAAATAATGAGATATATTCGAGGGGGGAGGGGGGCATGGGAAATATACATAACCTTAGCATTTGTACCCCCATAATATGCTGAAATAAAAAAAATTTTAAAAAATTAAAAAAAATAATGAGATATAAAATAGACCAAGAGAAAAATTTAGGAATAGACCAAGAATAAAGAAACAATTTTATAAAGTCAATACACAGTAGAAAAGGTTCAATTCACCAGGAAAATATGATACTTTTAAACAATTATCACTTTATAACATAACATCAGATTACACAAAACAAAAACTTACAAAACTACATGGAGAAACTGAGAAATCTACCACCATAGCGGGATATTTACACAACTCTTTCAGTAACAAAGTAGACAAAATTCTGTAGGTATAGAGAAAATTTGAACAGTACTGTAAACAAGTTTGATCTAATGGATATATCTAGAGAATCTAGCACCCACCAATTGGAGAAAATTTTCAAGTCCACATGGAGAATTTACAAAAATTAATCATTTGCTAAGCCATAAAGCAAATACTGTACCAGAATATTTCCAAGGATTGGTATAATCTGATTACATTTTCTGACCACAATGTACGTAATGAAGTTAGAAATCAACACAAAAGAAACCAAGAAAACCCCATACACTTTTAAACAACTCATGGGCCAAATACAATATCACATTGAAAATAAGGTAATATGTATAAAACTGTCAAGCACAACATAGCAGGTATTCATCGGGAATCCATTCCACACCAGTCCTCGACTTTGGGAGTCTATAATGATATTGGGAAGAGTTCACAAATCCATATTTACACTGAACATTACAATATATGGTCATTACCATGATTCACATTTATGATTATGCCACTATGACTAATAAAATCCACATTCATTTAAAATTATTACTAAATACCTAGTAGCATTTTCATTACCTATTTTCTCAAAGATATGAAATTATCATCACGTGGGGATTTGAAAAACATTTTTGATGCCAAAGAGGGCTCTTTAAATAAAAATAAAGTTAATAATCACTGTTCTACACACTTTGGAAACCTCCTGAAGGAAACTGAGTCACAGGTGAGAGAGTGGAGAAACACCAAGAGAGGAATGGAAAGTAAATCATAATTCTTTTATGAAATTCCACAGTCTCTTCTAACAACAACAGGGAAGAGTTCCACTCCCTTGAGCCAAAACATACCAGATGAGATACAGACTGGTGTGATGTCTCATAGTTAAAGTTTCCAAAAAGGTATGTTTCAAAGCAAATCAGTGGTTAGGAGTTACACTCTTTCCTTTGTGTGTACGAAATTTCATGGCCCTTAGAAAGCACTGTGTTAAAAAATGTACCACGTAAAAGAATATTTGGAATAAAAAAGGGGCATGTTATAGAAATAGGAGTTGTCCAGGAACACCATCCCTCGAAATGGAATCATTCAGGAGAAAGGCAGATGAAAGGCTATAAAACAAAATCCTTCGAACGCTCTAACCCTACAGTGTCTAACTGTAGGACTGGTATGTCATAAGTGATGAAGACAAGCCTATTCCTTTAATCATTTCCTATCACACTAACTACATTTCCTGAACACGGTTTACAAGGAGTCTTATTTACAGCCATGCTGAGAAACAGGAAGCAATTCATCCCCTCTGGTTAAAATATAAATCTATCTTGAAACAAACTAATGGTACACTTATCAGAGTTTGTTTCATGGCTTGACATTTAGTCTAAACTTGATTTAAGTGAACTAATGGTTAATTATACAATGTGATGAAAACTTGGTAACAGTTGGGGATTGTATCATGAAATAAATATGTCTCCTGTTGAATGAGCTTTGCTCATTAAAAAAATAAGGGGTTTAGCCAGAATACACTGAGGAGGGTAGCCCGGTCAGAGCACTAGTGACATTTGGTGTTCCATAAATAGCAGCTTTTGTCTCAGGCTTTGTCCCTGATACTGCATGCCTGCACCCGCCTCTTTGATGGTCTGCTTCCAGCCTGGGTTTCCCTTGATTAATCCTGCAGATTCTTACTATTCTTAAAACATTTTCATGTTTACATTACTCAAGAGTGACTAGAACTAGGAGCAGTGAAAGAAACTGGATGACTGTAGCTCCCAGATTTACTTCTGCCGTTAAAATAGTGATGTGATTCTTCCTTATGTCTTAACCTTCTCTTCCTAGGAGCCTGTTTCTTAGTTAAAACTGGTATCCCTGGTCCACCCTGTTCCACCGGTAGCCTTTACATGATTCCAAAGTTAAAACTAAAACACTACTCTGTATGCTGTTTCGTTCCTGGATTCCCCTCTAGTTTTTAGTTAAATATGTTTAGGAGTTCTGGGTTCTCCTTCAAGTGTTTTGTTGCAAATGCACACAGGCATATGTAATCCACACCGAGCATTACACAGAGTGCTGCATGATATATAAACAATTCTCCACCTTGCTCTTTTTAGAGAAACATATCCTGGCCATCAATGTGTCACTGTCATGAAGATCTTCCTCATTTATTCTAAATCCCGCTGATTTTTGTTTCTGTGCTGCTCAAAAATCTGGATGGGCTCTCAGTGTCCTACAGACCAACCTGAAATTCCTTAGCGTGGCAGTTAGTAACCTTAGCAATAGAATTTTAATCTCAACTCATCCTCCTAATTTTATTTTCAGCTATTCTCTGACTCAGTCCTCTTTCTCAGCCAAGCTCTTCTCACCACCTCCCAAGCCCACGTGGACGTTTTCAGCGTCTGCAATCCTGCTCACACCGCTCCCTCGCACGGCACGGCACACCACCTCCCGTCTAAGTAGTCCCTATGCCCTCTCCCAGGTCTACACCAGTGCTCATCCCCTCGATGATTTTCACTTTTTGACTGATGGCATCTATTACCTAAAAAAATATTTAGCAATTAATCACTGGCTTAAACTTTCCCTGTTATTACTACTATAATGCATTTTTTACATTATGTTTTCAGTTATTTTTTCCCCAAGAATACTCCATGGCAATATTGTGCACTGAAACATTTGGAAAGCTCAAGAAAATGCATTTGGATGTTGTGGTGCCATCATAATTGTTATTAAGTATTTCTAAACACTTCATCTCACTTTGTGAATTTAACTAGCTTCCACCAGTGAGGGCTGTTTCTCACTCTGTGTGCACAATAATAGCAGGCACGTAATCCTGCATAAAGGATTGGCTCACTGCTGCTGGTCAATGTATTGTTTACTTATTGCTGGCTTCATTCGGCTGTGCCTATCTTAAAATGTGGAAGTTGGGTATTAATAATTCCATGGATATTACTATAACAGTGAATTCCAAAATGACATAAGGCTCATTAAGCAGTGCTATTGAAAATGGCTTTTAAGAAAAAGATTAGGTATGCTTTAACTCTTTTTTAGAATTGGCATATGTTAGTATTCTGTGTTAAAAAAGAAAGTTATTTCCTGGAGATTTAAAAAGTTGATTAAAAACACTAGGTAAAATTAAATCAGAAATTTGATTTTTATATTTAGCATACAATAAAATGGGAAAACTATCCTATTTTATATTAATAATTAAAATGCCCTGTTAAACTCTCCTGCCATATGAAACTATTTTCCTACACATAAAAGAAAATGGATCAAGTTTATTGATACTTTATAATGTAGTATATACTCAGGATAACTAGAATAAGGAATTAGGGCAACATTCAGCATATGCCACCCTCAAAATAAAGCTGCAGATAACATGCAGTTTTATACTATAAAAAAAAGCTTTGAGTGAATCCAACTCATCATTGTTAGCATATATGTGGTTACAAAGTAAATAGCACAGAAATATCTATGACATATATAACTGAATCATAAATAAATTAAATCTAAGAAAATATAGACTCAGATTTTTAAAAATCAAAGATCTCCTACACATTAAAATGTTAAGTTTATCTTTTCTCATATATGGAAAACACATACTTACTCCAAATGTAACACAGTTATTCAAAAAATTTTAAGCTGCTTACTTAATTTTAACATTGGTTTTGAAATTTTGGAGTCATTCTTCCCTCTTTTGAGACTTTCTCGGTTCTTAGGGGTCAGGATGCTGACAGTGAAATGAAGGGGACTCCTGGCTAGCGCAGGACGCAGCTTTCCGGAGCTCTAGCTTGCTCCAGGGTCCTATCAGCCACAACGCCACATCCAACAAGATGCCAAATGATGCAAAGTGGTTAGAACCAACACAAAGTTTCTATTTTCAAGATTATCTCATTCATTCCTCTGTTGGTTTTCCTATTCATTCAGAAAAGATTTACTGAGCACAAACTTTCACGCAAGATACGTACTATGTAAGGCCCAGGGTCCATGAAGCTGCATAAGGCAGGACCTAATGGAGCTCACAGTCTGGCCAGTGAGTAAAGCACAGGTACCTATGACAGTGTGGTCAACCCTAAAATGAAGGAAATGAAAACATATTATGGCAGGGGATGATTCATTTTGCTCAAGAAGAAAATGTAGTTTAGGTGGAATGGCTACAAAGTAAAGTGATACAAAATTTGGGACATAAAGGATGAGTTGGGTTTTACTAAGCATAGAAGGGGAAATTCGAGATGATCCAGGCAGAGGGATATCACGGGCAAAGGAATGGCAGTGTGGCATTAAATGAACCAACCTACTGTGCGGCGATCTTACTGGCAACAGTGACCCTCAAAATATTTAATTTGTTCAGTTTTACAGACTTATTTCACCAAAAATCATTTACCTAATGGAAGATTTCTATCTGCTGAATTCATCTACAAAACAAACAATTTTTGATGTCACTGTAAATGGGATTTTTAAATTTCTTTTTTGGAGACTTGCTTGTTAGTGTATAGGAATGCTACTAATTTTTGCAGGGTGATTTTGTATTCTAAAACTTTGCTATGGCTGTTTATAAGTTCTAAGTTTCTGTGCGTGTGCGTGTGTCTGTGTCTGTGTAGTCTTTACAATTTTTTACATACGTTGTCTTGCTATATGTAAAGAGAGACAGTTTAAATTCTTATTTTCTGATTTTGATGTCTTTTATTTCTATTTCTTGCCTAACTGCTCTGGGTAGGATTTCCAGCACTATGTTGAACAGAAGCAGTGAGAGTGGCATCCTTCATGCTCCTGATCCTGGGAAAGCTTTCAGTTTTTCACTCTTGACTCTGAGGTTAGCTGTAATCTTGTCATACATGGCCTTTACTGTATAGAGGTAAATTCCTTCTGTATCTAACTTGTTGAATTTTTATCACAAAAACATGCTGAATTTTGTCACATGTTTTCTCTGCATCTATTGAGATGATCATTCTTAGGAATAAATTTAATTAAGAAGGTAAAAAATCGAAGACTCTCCTGGCAGAACAGTACAAGGTTGGACTGAAGAGAACAGAGAACAATTGTGGCTCGGGTGTGGATCACAGGGAGAGAAGCAGAGGTGTCCAGGGACCCCACTGAGAAGGGCTGCGAAGCTGAGAAGGAGGAAGAAGAGAGAAGAGAGGACAGTGGTGCAGACCAAATACAGAGAGGCCCAGAGCCCAGTGAAAGGGTAAGGGGGCTCCCCTCCCCCACACAGTGACTCTGGCAAGCAGCGGGACACAAAACTCTCACCCCCTTGGGACGGTATCATGAGAAACCAGAGAGCGGGCATCCTTGCACCTAGACGCCTCCTCTACTGCACCTCCTGCATTCCTGGCATCAAAGAAAGTAATTTTGGCTCAAGCTGGCTTGTGGCCACGGCTCCTCCACCCCATAGCAAGTGCGAGAGTGCTCTGTGCTGAGGTCTGTTTCACAGGGGTTGGGGGCACAGTTCCTGGCTGAGCCTGCCACAAAGAGGGGAGCTGCCACAATGGCGTTTTGCAGGATTGCCCACTGGCGGCTTGGACAGGAGGGCAGGACCCCAGGTCATGAGAGCAGTGCAGGAAGACCACAGCCCCTCACCCTCCCCCAACTCCCCAACAACCACGAGAGTGCTTGGTTCTGAGAAGCCTGTTTCTCTGCAGTGGGAGTATGCCTGGCCTAGCCCGCCACTGAGAGCAGAGCTGCTGCAGCATCCAACCTGCTAAAGCACCCCAAAGGAAACTCAGGACGAGCACTCCTCTCCCTGGCCCCATCAGGGACCGATCTTCGGAGACAGGTCCATAAGCCAGCCATTAGCACCCCTAGTTCTCAATTGAGAGGCCTGATGAGAAGGAACCAGTGAAAGAACTGCAAAACTATGAAAAACCAAAGCAAAAGGACACCCGCAAAAGAAAACAGTAACTCTTTACCAATGGATACCAATCTAAACGAAAAGATTAAAATGACAGATAAAGAATTTCAAATATGAATTGCAAGGAAGCTCAATGAAATACAAGAGGAAACAGACACTCAAACAAAGAAGTTACAAAAACAATGCAGGAAGTGAATAAAAAATTGGTTAAAGAAATCGAATTATTAAAGAAAAAACAAGCAAAACTTCTGGAAATGAAAAATTCATTCAAGGAATTACAAAATACATTGGAAATCTTAAGAAAAGGCTCAAAAAGGCAGAAGAAACACTCTCAGAGCTTGAAGATAACACCTTTGAGCTAAATAAGTCAGTCGAAGAAAAAAAGAGAGAAATAAGAGGAATGAACAGGGCCAATAAAAAATGTGGGATTATGTAAGGAGACCAAACATAAGTGTAGGCAACACTGAGGGTTAAGAAGAAAATACACAAGGATATTTGAAGGAATAAACAAGGTAAATTTCCCTGGCCTTCCTAGAAATCTAGATATCCAGATGTAAGAAGCTCAAAGGACTCCTGGGAGATTCATCACAAAGAGGCAATCACCATGACAGTCATTAGACTCGCCAAAGTAAACATGAAAGAGGCACTCCTACGAGCATCAAGGCAAAAAAAAATAAGAAATAAAAATAAGGCAACATACAAAGTAAAACCTATCAGACTAACTGCAGACTTCTCAACATACACCTTACAAACTAGAAGGGGGTGGGGCCCCATTCTCAGTCTTATCAAACAGAATAAAGGTCAGCTTGGAATTTTATATCCTGCAAAACTAAGTTTCTTACCATGAGGGAGAAATGAAGACCTTCTCAGACAAGCAAACACTGAAGGAATTTGTCAAGACAAGACCAACCCTGTAAGAAGTACTTAAAACTGCATTATACATGGATCAACACAATAGACACGCACCAGTGTAAAATCATCCAAAAGAGAAAGGTCACAGCCTAGATACTACAATGGCTCAACCCCAAGAATTATGCCAAGAGACTCCTGGAATTGATAAACAAATTCATCAAAGTCTCAGGTTATAAAATCAATGTACACAAATCAGTAGCATTCCTATACACCAGCAACAGTCAAGCTGAGAACCAAATCAAAGACTCAATACCTTTCACAATAGCAACAAAGAAAATAAAATATCTAGGGATATATTTAACTAGGGAGGTGAAAGACCTCTATAGGGAGAACTACAAAACACTGAGGAAGGAAATTGCGGAGAACATAAACACATGGAAAAACTTATCCTGTTCACGGATCAGAAGAATCAACATTGTTGAAGTGTCTATATTACCAAAAGTGATTTATAGATTAAATGAAATCTCCATTAAAATATCAATGTCATTTTTCGAAGATTAATAGTTCTGTGCTTCGTATAGAACCAGAAAAGACCCTGAATAGCCAAAACAACCTTAAGCCATGAGAACAAATTGGAAGGCATCACTTTACCAGAATTCAAGCTATACTACAAGGCTATAGTAACTGAAACAGCATGACACAGGCACAAAAACAGAGACATATACCTGTGGTTCTAAACAAAGAACCCAAATATAAAACCATTTGCATACTGCCATCTGATCTTTGACAAAGCAGACAAAAACAGACACTGAGGAAAAGAATCCATATTCAATAAATGGTGCTAGGAAATTTGGATAGCCACATGTAGAAGACTGAAACAGGATCCGCACCTCTCACCACTCAGAAAAATTAATTCACTATGGATAGCAGACTTAAACCAAAGACATGAAACTATTAGAATTCAAGAAGAAAATGTTGGGAAAACTCCTCTAGATATTGGCCTAGGCAAAGAATTCATGAAGAAGACCCCAAAGTCAATCACAGAAATAACAAAAATTAACAAATGGGACTTGATTAAATTACAAGGCTTCTGTACAGCCAAGGAAACAATCAAAAGACTGAATAGACAACATACAGAATGGGAGAAAATATTTGCATGCTATATATCTGATAAAGGGTTTATAACCATAATCTATAAAGAACTCAAGCAAAACAGGAAGAGAAAAATCAAACAACCCCATCAAAAAGTAGGCAAAAGACATGAACAGAAACTTTTCAAAAGACAGACTAATGGCCAATAAACATATAAAAATGCTCAAAGTCCCTAATCATCAGGGAAATGCAAATCAAACCCACCATGAAATATCACCTTTCCCCAGTCAGAATGACTTTTATCAAAAAGTCCCAAAACAATAGATGCTGACATGGATGTGGAGAGAAGGGAACACTATACACTGTTGGTGGGACTGCAAACTAGTTCAACCTCTATGGACAGTAGTATGGAGATACCTCAAAGAACTAAAAGCAGACCTATCATTTGATCCAATAATCCCACTCCTGAGTATTTAACTCAAAAGAAAAAAAGGCATTTTATAAAAAAGACACTTGCACTCGACTGTTTGCAGCAGCACAATTCACAATCACACAGATGTGGAAACAACCCAAGTTCCCATCAATACATGAGTGGATTAATAAAATATGGTATATGTATACTATGAAGTACTACTCAGTCATAAAAAAGGTGAACTAATATTTTTTGTAACAACCTGAATTGAACTGGAGGGCATTCTTCTAAGTGAAGTATTACAAGAATGGAAAAACAAATACCACATGTACTCACTATTAAATTGGAATTAATTGTTCAACACCCACATGCACATATAGTAGTAAAACTCAATGGAAACAAAGCAGGTGGGAGGGGGGAGAAGGGGACAGATAAATTCACACCTAATGGGTACAATGCATGACATTTTGGTGATGGGCACACATATAACTTTGACTCAAACTGCACAAAAGCAAATCATGTAACCAAAACATTTGTACCCCTGTAACATTCTGAAAAATTTTAAAAAAGTATAAAAGTAAAAAAAAATAAAATGATAAATACACAAAAAGAAGGTAAAATATCTAATTAAGTCCCATTTATTTATTTTTATTGTTGCTATATTTTCCTGAGGGGCTGAGTCATAAATTCTTTGCCTATGCCAATGTCTAGAAGATTTTTTCCTACAGTTTCTCCCAGAATTTTTATGATTTCAAGTCTTACATCTAGGTCTTTAATCCATCTTGCATTAATTTTTGTATATGGCAATACATGGGGATCCTGTTTCATTACTCTACATGTAGCCATCCAATTTTGCCAGCACCGTTTATTGAACAGGGCATCCTTTCTCCAGTGTATGTTTTTGTCTGCTTTGTCAAAAATCAGTTGGTCATAGCTATATTTTTTTTATGGATTGTCTATTCTGTTCCATTGGTCTAAGTCTTTACCCTTATACTAGTACCATGCTGTTTTAGTTACTATAGCCTTTTAGTATAATTAGAAGTTAGGTAATGTGATGCCTCTAGCTTTGTTCTTTTTGCTTAAGATTGCTTTGGTTATTTGGGATCTTTTTGGGTTCCAAAGAATCAACAGAGTATACAGACAACCTACAGAATGAGAGAAAATATTCACAAACTATACATCTGACGAAGGGCTAATATCCAGAATCTACAAAGAAGTCAAACAAATTGGCAAGAAAAAAACCAAATAACCCCATTAAAAAGTGGGGAAAAGACATGAACAGAGTTTATTTCAAAGAAGATAGACAAATGGTCAATAGACACATGAAAAAAATGCTCAGCATCACAAATCATCAGAGAAATACAAACTAAAACCACAGTAAGATACCACCTTACCCCTATCAGCATGACAATTATTAAAAAATCAAAATAACAATAGGTGTTTGCATGGATGCTGTGAAAAAGGAAAGCTTATACACTGTGGGTGGGACTGTAAATTGGTACAACCTGTATGGAAAACAGTATGAAGATTCATCAAAGAACTACAAGTAGAACTACCAATTAATCCAGCAATCCCACTACTATCTATCCAAAGGAAAAGAAATGATTATATCGAAAAGACACCTGCACATGAATGTTTATCACAGCACAATTCACAATTGCAAAGATACAGAATCAACCTAAGTGCCCTCCAATTCATGAGTGGATAAATAAAATGTTATATATACTATATATACCATAAAGTATTACTTAGGCATAAAAAGGAATGAAATAATGTCATTTGCAGCAACTTGGATGAAACTAGAGATCATCATCCTAACTGAAGTATCTCAGAAATGAAAAACCAAACACTGCACGTTCTCAATAATAAGAGGGAGCTAAATGATGTGTACACATGATCATAAAGTTGTGTAAAACTGCAGTCCCCAACCGCTTGGCCACAGTCTGGTATCGGTCTGTGGCCTGTTAGGAACTGGGCTGCACATCACTGCCTGAGCTCAGCCTCTGCCCATCCGTATGCCCTCTTCTGCCCCTCAACCACCAACCATGGAAAACTTGTCTTCCACGAAACTAGTCCTTGGTGCCAAAAAGGTTTGGCACCCCTGGCGCAAAAGACATTAGAAACTAAGAAGGGGGGAGCGTGGGAGGGGGATGAGGGATAAAAACTTACCTATGGGTACAATGTACACTATTCTGGTGATGGGCACACTAAACACCCTAACTTAAACATTACACAATTCATCCATATAACAGCAACATTTGTACTCCCTAATATTTAAAAAAAATTATTTTAAAAATCTGTACAAGGAAACCTATAAAGTATTGGTGAAATAAACTGAAGACACAAATAAATGGAAATGTATACCATGAAAAAAACCCATAAACAATTCTCATTCAAGATGTGAAAGGGAGGCTGTTAGTGAACATCCTGCTTCTTAAAGCAGAATGTTAGCATTATACTGCAGAAACCACTTAGGCTGGAGATCTTGATATTTAGCCGAGGCTCTCCAAACCTAAAGTGGGTCAGTGTAACCAGCTGCATGAAGAAAATTCAACAACCCTTATATTTATTTTTATTTCAGCATATGATGGGGGTCCAAATATTATGGTTACGTATATTGCCCATGCCCACCCTCCCCCTTCGAGGCGGAGCTTCAAGCATGACCATCTCCCAAATGTTGCACATTTCACTCATTATGTTTGTATATACCCATCCCCTCCTCCTCCCTCCGACCCGCCCGACACCCGACAAATGTTATTCCTCTATGTCCACTTAGGTGTTGATCCGTTAATACCAATTTGCTGGTGAGTATATGTGGTGCTTGTTTTTCCATTCTTGAGATACCTCAATTAGTAGAATGGGTTCCAGCTGTATCCAAGAAAATACAAGAGGTGCTATATCAC
>VBSM01002608.1:63682279-63722315 GCA_008086735.1 Cheirogaleus medius
GCCTTGTAGTATAGTTTGAAGTCTGATAAATTGATGCCTCCTATTTTGTTTTTAATGCCTAGGATTGGTTTTGCTATACGGGGTCTTCTCTGGTTCCATATGAAGTGTAAAATTATTTTTTCTACGTCTGTGAAAAACGATGATGGTATTTTAATAGGGATTACATTGACTCTGTAGGTCACTCTGGGTAGTATAGACATTTTAACAATGTTGATTCTGCCGACCCATGAGCATGGTATATTCTTCCACCTGTTTACATCCTCTGCTATTTCCTTCTTCAGTGTTTCATAGTTCTTCCTGTAGAGATCTTTTACCTCCTTAGTTAAATATCTTCCTAGGTACTTCATTTTCTTTGTTGCTTTTCAGAAGGGAATTAAGTCTTTGATTTGGTTCTCACTTTTACTGTTGTTGGCGTATATGAATGCCTCTGATTTCTGTGTATTGATTTTGTATCCTGAGACTTTACCAAATTTGTTTATCAATTCAAGGAGTCTCTTGGTTGAATCCTTGGAGTTTTCTAGGCATAATATCATGTCATCAGAAACAGTGAGAGTTTGATCATTTCAGCTCCCATTTGGACGCCCTTAATTCCGCTCTCTTGTCTGATTGCTGTTGCAAGGACTTCCAGCACTGTGCTGAATAGAAGTGGAGATAGTGGGCAACCTTGTCTTGTTCCAGTTCTAAGTGGGAATGCTTTCAATTTTTCCCCATTCAGTATGATATTGGCTGTGGGTTTGTCATATATGGCTTGTATCATTTTTAGGTAAGCTCCGTCTATGCTTATTTTGTTGAGCGTTCTTACCATAAAAGGGTGTTGAATTTTGTCAAATGATTTTTCTGCATCTATTGAGAGGATCATATGGTCTTTGTTTTTGCTTCTGTTTATGTGGTGAATTACATTTATAGATTCACGTATGTTGAACCATCCCTACATCCCTGGGATGAAGCCCACTTGGTTGTCATGGATTATTTTCTTGACAAGCACCTGGATTTGGTTGGCGAGAATTTTGTTGAGAATTTCAGCATCTATATTCGTAAGGGATATGGTTCTGTAGCTTCCTTTTTTTGTTGCATCCTTTCCAGGTTTTGGTATCACGGTTATGTTCGCTTCATAAAATGTGTTAGGGAGGATCCCATCCTTCTCGATGTTGTGGAATAATTTCTGCAGGATAGGCACCAGTTCTTCTTTGTAGGTGTGGTAAAATTCGGGTGTGAAACCATCTGTTGTAGGACTTTTCTTTTTAGAAAGGTTTTTAATTGCGGTTTCTATTTCAGTACTTGATATTGTTCTGTTCAGGAATTCTATTTCTTCCTGGTTGAGCGTAGGAACGCTATATGTTTCTAAGAGGCTGTCCATTTACCATTGTTTCTTAAAGCTGAACAGCACTCCATGGTATACATATACCCATTTTATTAATCCACTCATGTATTTATGGACACCTGGGTTGTTTCCATAACTTTGCAATTGTGAACTGTGCTGCTATAAATATTCGAGTGTGGGTTTCTTTTTCATAGAGTGACTTTTGTCTTTTGGGTAGATGCCCAGTAATGGGATTGCTGGATCAAATGGTAGATCCACTTGTATCGCATTAAGGTATCTCCATATTGCTTTCCACCGAGGCTGAATTAGTTTGCAGTCCCACTACTATTGTAGGAGTATTCCTATCTCTCCGCATCCACGCCAATTTTTATTGTTTTGAGACTTGTTAATGAAGGCCATTTTTACTGGAGATAAGTAATATCTCATTGCAGTTTTGATTTGAACATCCTTGATGATTAGAGATGTTGAGCATTTTTTCATATATATGTTGGCCACTTTTTGATAGGGTTGTTTTATTTTTTCTTGTTGATTTTTCTGTGTTATAAATAAATTCTGGTTATCAGCACTTATCGGATGTGTAACGTGAAAATTTTCTCCCATTCTGTGGGTTGTCTGCTCTCTTGACAGTTTCTTTGGCTGTGCAGAAGCTTTTAAGTTTGATAAGGTCCCATTTATTTATTTTTGTTGTTGCTGTGATTGCTTTTGGTGTCTTCTTCATAAATTCTTTGCCTAAGCCAATGTTTATTAGAGTATTTCCAACGTTTTCCTCTAGAATTCTAATAGTTTCACACCTTAGGTTTACATCTGTTACCCAGTGTGAGTTTATTTTTGTGAGAGATGAAAGGTGTGGATCCTGCTTCAATCTTCTACATGTGGCTATCCAGTTTTCCCAACACCATTTATTGAATAAGGATTCTCTTCCCCAGTGTATGTTTTTGTCTGCTTTGTTGAAGATTCAATGGCTATATGAGGATGGTTTTATATCTGGGATTTCTGTTCTATTCCTCTAGTCAATGCCCCTATTTTGTGTTAATAATAAGCTGATTTAATTACTACAGCTTTGTAGTATATTTTGAAGTCTGAGAAATTGATACCTCCCATTTTGTTGTTATTGCCTAGAATTGCTTTTGAAATACGGGGTCTTCTCTGGTTCTATAAAAACCATAAAATTATTTTAATAGGGATTGCATTGAATCTGTAGATCACTTTGGGTACTATAGACCTTTTAAAAATGTTGATCCTGCCACCCCACAATCATGGTATGGATTTCGATTTGTTTACGTCCTCTGCTATTTCCTTCCTCAGTGTTTCACAGTTCTCCCTGTAGAAGTCTTTTACCTCCTTAGTTAAGTATATTTCTAGGTACTTTATTTTCTTTGTTGGTATTGTGAAAGGTACTGGGTCTTTGATTTGGTTCTCAATTTGACTGTTATTGGAGTATAGGAATGCCTCAGATTTGTGATACTCATTTTGTATCCTGAGACTTTACTAAATTCATTTATCAATTCCAGGAGTCTCTTGGTTGAATCCTTGGGATTTTCTAAATATAATATCATATCATCAGCAAATAATGAGAGTATGATCTCTTCTGCCTTCATTTGGATGCCTTTAATTCCACTCTCATGTCTGATTGCTATAGCCAGGACTTCCAGCACTATGTTGAGTGGAGATAGTGGGCAACCTTGCCTGGTTCCAGTTCTAAGTGGGAATGCTTTCAATTTTTCCCCATTCAGTATGATGTTGGCTGTGGGTCTGTCATGTATGGCTTGTATCATTTTTAGGTAAGTCTCTTCTATGCCTATTTTGTTAAGTTTTCTTATCATAAAAGAGTGTTGAATTTTGTCAAATGCTTTTTCTGCATCTATTGAAAGGATCATATGGTCTTTGTTTTTGCTTCTATTTATGTGGCGAATTACATTTATAGTTTTGTGTATGTTGAACTATTCCTGCATCCCTGGGATGAAGCCCACTTGGTCATGATGAATTATTTTCTTGACAACCACCTGGATTCGGTTAGCTAAGATTTTGTTGGGAATATTTGCATCTATATTCATCAGGGATATTGGTCTGTAGGTTTCTTTCTTTGTTGCATGTTTTCCTGGTTTTGGTATCAAAGTGATGTTGCCTTCATATAATGAATTGAGTAGGATTCCATCCTTCTCAATGTTGTGGAATAGTTTCTGCAGTATAGGCACCAGTTCTTCTTTGTAGGTGAGGTAAAATTTGGGGGTGAAACCATCTGGTCCAGGACTTTTCTTTTTAGGAAGGTTTTTAATTGCTGTTTCTATTTTTGCACTAGATATTAGCCTATTGAGGAATTCTATTTTTTCCTGGTTAAGCCTAGGCAGGCTGTGAGTTTCTAGAAGTTTGTCATTTCCTCCTCATTTTCTAGTTTTGTGCATGAAGGTTTTTGTAGTATTCGTAGATTACATCTTGTATCTCTGTGGAATCAGTTACGATATATCCTTTTTTGTTCCTGATGGAGCTTATTAGAGTTTTCTTTTTTCTGCTTTTCAGTAGTCTAGCCAAACGCGAGTCAATGTTGTTTGTTTTTTGAAAGAACCAATCTTTTGTTTTATTAATCTTCAATATAGTTTCCCTGTTGTCAATTTTATTTAGTTCTGATTTGTTCTTGTTAATCTCACTTCTTCTGCTGGGTCTTGGGTTGGTCTGTTCTTCTTTTTTCGGCTCTTTGAATTGATTCATTAGGTTGTTTATTTGTGATCTGTCTTTTGGATATAGGCATTTATGGAAATAAACCTTCCTCTCAGTACTGCTTTAGCTGTGTCCCACAGAGTCTGATAACTTATATCTCCATTGTCATCAAGTTCAAACAATTTTTAATAAAAAAATCCATCTTGATTTCTACTTTTATTCCACTGTGATCTGAGAAGATACATGGTATAATTTCAATTTGTTTAAATTTTTTGAGACTTGCTTTGTATCCTAGGATATGGTCAATCTTAGAGAATGTCCCATGAGCTGATGAGAAGAATGTATATTCAGTGGATTTGTGGTAGAATGTCCTGTAAATATCAGTCAGGCACAAATGTTCTAGAGTTTTTTTTAAGTCCATCATTTATTTATTAATTTTCTGTTTGGAAGATCTGTTCTGTGCAGTCAGCGGGGTGTTGAAATCTCCAGCTATTATGGAGTTGCAGTTTATCCATTTGCTAGGATCAAGTAGGGTTTGCTTTATGAATCTGGGTCCACCTAAGTTGGGTGCATGTACATTTAACATTTTTATATCTTCTTGTTGAACTGTACCCTTCACAATTATATAATGACCTTCTTTGCTTTCGTTACTTTTGTTGGTTTAAAAACTCAGTGATCTGAAATAAAAAATGCCATGCCAGCCTTCTTTTAGCTTCCGTTTGCTTGAAATACTGATCTCCACCCCTTTACCTCTAGTCTATATGCATCCTTACATGTTTGGTGAGTTTCCTGAAGACAGCAGATACTTGGCTTATATTTTTTTATCCATTCGGCCAGCCTGTGTCTCTTGAGTGAGGAGTTTAAGCAGTTCACATTTATTGAGAGAACTGATCGGTGGGGCAAATTTCTGTTCATCCTGTTGGGTTGGACTTTGTTGCTTTGTTTTTTCTCTTAAGCCATTTTGGTATCTGGTCTTTAATCTTTAGAGTGAGTGGTTTTACATTCGTGAGTGTTTATTATGCTAATCCGTGAGTAACACTGTTTTCAGTACTTCTTGGTGGGCTCGTCTTGTCTTGGTGAATTCCCTCAGTCTTTGCTTATCTGAGAATATCTTGATTTCTCCTTCATATATAAAACTTAGTTTTGCAGGGTACACGATTCTATGCTGGGCATTATTCTATTTCAGAAGAGTGAGAATGGAGCCCCAGTCTCTCCTTGCTTGTAAGGTTTCAGTTGAGAACTCTGGCATTATTTGGATTGGCTTCCCTTTGTATGGTACTTGCTTCTTTCACCTTACAGCTCATAGAAGGGCCTCTGTAGTTGATATTTTGGTCAGTCGGATGACTACATGTCGTGGTGTCTTCCTGTTTGTGTTGAATCTCCCAGGAGTCCTTTGAGCATCTTGTACTTGGATATCTAGATTTTTAGTAAGGCCTGGGAAATTTTCCTCAATTACATCTTCAAATAGCTTATCCACTCCTTGTTTGTTTTCTTCTTCCCCTTCAGGAATCCCCAGCATCTTCAAGTTAGGTTTCTTCATATAAACCCACAATTCTTGTAATCTTTACTCTTTTCTCTTACTTCTCTGCTCTTTCTCTGTGACTAACTTATTTAATTGGAAGGTGTTATCTTCAATCTCTGAGATTCTTTCTTCTGTTTGTTCTAACCTGTTGTTGAGGCTTTCCACTGTGTTTTTTAGTTCCCCAAATGGATTCTTTATTTCCAGAAGTTCGGTTTGGTTTTTCTTTAATATTTCAATTTCTTTAGTGAATTTTTCTTCCAAATCCTGGATTTTGTGTGTATGTGTGTGTGTGTGTGGTTTCTTTGTGTGGGTTATCAATTTTTTCTTGCATATCATTGAGTTTTCTTACAATCCATGTTTGAAATTCTTCTGTCATTTTAGTGTTCTGATTTTGGTTAATGTCCATTGCTTGAGACCTGTTGTTCCTCTTTGGGGGGGTACTTTCATTTTGATTCTTCATACTTCCAGAATTCTTTCGCTGAACCCTCCCCCCATCTTGATCAGCTGTTGTTTTTTAATTTGGGAAGTAACAGGCCCTGTGTAGCCTCTGTTCCTATAGGTGCCATAGGAGCAAGGCAGCCTGGATGTATGCACTTCTATAGTTGCTTGATCTGCCGCTTGGAGTAGCTGCTATTGTGTTTTTCAGAGCTCTTCCACCACAGTTTGGAAGCTTCTCCTAATGGGAGGGGTTGCTTGGGAAGCCTGTTGTGGTGCCTTGCAGAGATTCTTGTTCCCTGACCACAGACCCCATTGTTGGCAGTTGACTGGGGACGGAGATCCAGCCCCAGCGTTTTGATCCTACAGGGTGACCTAAACCGGTCTGAAGAGCAAAGTCACTGGGCTGTCAGCTATTGATCTGTGCCAAGGCCCAGCAGATTTACCCTAGTCACAGAGGGAAAGTGGCTTTTCTTGTATTTTTGGTTTTGGGAAAAATCTCCATACTGTTTTCCATAATGTCTGTACTAATTTACATTCCCACTAAAGGTGTATTGTCCATACAGAGTCCCTTTTCTCCACATCCTCACCACCATCTGTTAGTTTTTGTCTTTTTAATAATAGCCATTCTAACTGGGGTGAGATGATATCTCATAATGATTTTGATTTGCATATCCCTGATGATTACTGATCTTTGGCATTTCTTTCACCTGTTGGCCGATTCTGTGTCTTCTTTTGAGAAATGTCAATTGATGTACTTTGCCCATTTTTAATGGGATAGTTTTTTTGCTGTTCTTTGAATTCCTTGGATATTAGTCCCTTGTTGGGTAAATAATTTGCAAATATTTTCTCACATTCAACAAGTTATGTCTTCACTCTGATGATTGTTTCCTTTGCTGTGCAGAAGATTTTTAGTTTAATACAGTTTCACTTGTCTATTTTTGTTTTTGTTATCTGTGCTATTGAGGTATTAGCCATAAAATCTTTGCCTAGACCAATGTCCTGCAATCCAGTAATTTTATAGTTTGGGGTCTTACATTTATGTTTTTAATCCATTTTCAGTTGATTTTTTTGTATGGTGAGAGATAGAGTCTAGTTTTATTTTTGTGTATATGGATATCCAGTTTTCCCAGCACCATTTGTTGAAGACGATGACCATTCCCCAATATATCTTCTTGACACTTTTGCCAAAATCAGCTATAAATATGTGCATTTATTTCTAGGTTCTCAATTCTGTTCCCTATGTGTCTGTTTTTATGCCAATTTCCATGCTATTTTGGTTACTACAGACTTGTAATTTATTTTGAAGTTAGGTAGTGTGATCCCTCCAGCTTTGTTCTTTTTTGCTCAGGATTACTTTGGCTATTGGAGCTCTTTTTGGGTTCCATACTAATTTTAGGGTTGTTTTTTATATTTCTGTGAAAAATGACATTGGTATTTTGACAGGGATTTCACTGAATCCGTAGAATGCCTTGGATAGTATGGTCATTTTAACAATAATAATTCTTCTGATTCATGAGCACGAGGTGTCTTTCCATTTGTCCTTCAATTTCTTTCATCATTGTTTGGTAGTTTTCCTTACAGAGATCGTTCACCTCCTTAGTTAAATTCATTCCTAGGTATTTTTTTGTAATTATTATAAATGAGATTGCCTTTGTGATTTCTTTTTCAGCTACTGCATTATTGGTGTATAAATATGCTACTGATTTTTATATGTTGATTTTCTACCCTACAACTTTACTGAATTTATCATATCTAAGAGGTTTTTGGTTTGGTTTTTAGGTTTTGCTAAATATGAGATCATGTCATCTGCAAAGAGGGACAATTTGACTTCCTTTTTTCCAATTTGGATGCATTTTATTTCTTACTCTTGCCTGATTGGTTGGGCTAGGACTTTCAATACTATGTTGAATGTAAGTGCTGAAATTGGGCATCCTTGTCTTGTTCCAGTTCTTACAGGAAAGGCTTTTAGCTTGTTCCCATTCAGTATGATATTAACTGTGGGTTTGTCATATATAACCTTTATTATGTTGAGGTATGTTTCTTCTATGCCTAATTTGTTGAAGAGTTTTTATCATGAAGGGATGTTAGATTTTATCAAATACTTTTTCTGTATCTATTGAGCTGATCATAGGATTTTTGTCCTTCATTCTGTTGATGTGATCTATCATGTTTATTGATTTGCATATGTTGAATGATCTTTGCATCCCTGGGATAAATCCTACTTGATCATGGTGTATTATTAGTATCTTTTTGATGTGTTGTTGGATTGGGTTTTCTAGTATTTTTTTGAGGATTTTGCATCTATGTTCATCAGGAATGTTGGTCTGTAGTTTTCTTTCTTTGCTGTGTCCTTTTCTGGTTTTGGTATCAGAGTAATGCTGGGTGCATAGAAGGAGTTAGGGAGAATTCCCCCATCTTCAATTTTTTGGAATGGTTTGAGGAGAATTGGGTTAGTTCTTTGTACGTTTGATACAGTTCAGCAAATAAAGTCATTCAGTCCTGGGCTTTTCTTCGTGGGAGAATTTATATTACTCATTCAAAATTGCTACTCATTATTGGTCTGTTCAAATTTTCTCTTTCTTCCTGATTCAATCCTGGTAGGTGGTATGTGTCCAGGAATTTATTTACTTCCTCTAAGTCTTCCAGTCATAATAGTCTCTAATGATATTTTGCATTTTTGTGATATCAGTTATGTCCTTTTTTGCGTGTCTGATTTTGTTTATTTGGGTCTTCTCTCTCTTTTTCTTGCTTAACCTAGTGATTCGCTGCTTTTATCTTTTCAAAAAAATGAACTCTTTGTCTCATTGGTCCTTTGTATTATATTTTTAGTCATCTATTTTGTTTAGTTCTGACCTTTATTATTTCTTTTTTTCTATTAATTTTGGCTTTGCTTTGTTCTTGCTTTTCTAGTTTCTTGAAGTGCATTGTTAGAGTGTTCATTTGAAATCTTTTTGCTTTTTTGATGTAGGTGTTTATTGCTGAAAACATCTCTCTTAGTACTGCTTTTGCTATATCCAATAAGTTTTAGTATGTTGTGTTTTTATTTTCATTTGCTTCAAGACATTTTTTGATTTCCTTCTTAATTTCTTCATTGACACATGGTCATTCAAGAGCACGTTGCTTAATTTCCATGTATTTTTATAGTTTCCAAAGTCCCTTTTCTTATTGATTTCTAGTTTTATTCCACTGTGTTATGAAAAGACACTTGGTATAATTTTTATTTTTTAAATTTTGTTGAGACTTGTTTTGTGGTCTACCATGCGTTTTATGTTCTATCCTGGAGAATGTTCCACATGCTGACGAGAAGATCGTGTATTCTGCATCCATATGAATGTTAGGATTAGCTTTTTGATTTTTGCGAAAAAGAAAGCTGGGATCTTGACAGAGATCATTTTGCATGTGTAGATCAATTTGGGGAGTACTGCCATCTTAAGACTATCAAGTCTTCCAATCTATAAATATGGGATATCTTTCTATTTATTTAGACCTTCTTTAATGTATTTTTAACAAGGTTTCACGGTTTTCAGTGTACAAATCTTTCACTTCCTTTGCTAAATTTACTCCTAAGTATCTTATTATTTTTAATCCAATTATCCATGGAATTATTTTCTTAAATTCATTTTCAGAATGTTCACTGCCAGTGTATAGAAATAAAATTCATTTTTGTGTATTGATCTTGTACAACTGTGTTGCTGAACTTATTTCTTGGTTTTAATAGTTTTTAGAGTATCCTCTATCCACTTTAATGGATATCTCATTCACTGCAGCTGATAACTTATTCTTTTAACATATGTCATCTGCAAATAGTAATAGTTTACTCTTTCCTTTCCAGTCTAGATAACTTTTCCTTTGTTTCTTACTTAATTGCCCTGGATAGAACCTCCAGTACAATGTTGAATAGATATAGTGAGAGTGGATATCTGTCTTGTTCCTGATCTCAGGGAAAGCCTTAATTCTTTTGCCATTAATTACGATGTTAGCTGTAGGTTTTCATAGATGCCGTTTACCAAGATGAGGAAGTTCCTTTTTATTTGTAGTTTTTTTGATCACTTTTATAAGTGGATTTTTTTCAAATTTTTTTTGTTTTACATCTATTGAGATGATCACAGTTTTTGCCCTTTATTCTACTTATGTGATATATTACATTGATTGATTTCCAGAGGCTGGACCAGTCTTGCACTCCCGAGATAAATCTAAATTGATGATAAGGTATAATCCTTTTAGTGTGGGGCTTAATTTGATAATTGACAATGCTCTATAATCCCTTTTATGTGGGGCTAGATTTTTTCCCTGACTTTTCAGAAACTTCAAATTATTGGTAGTTTTAAAAAATATATTCACCAGTTAAATTTTTGTTTTGCTTGGGAGAGAGTCTATCATAGTACTTATTCTGGAAGCCTTGTCCTTCCACAACATGTACTTTTAAACTAAATTCAAGTTTTCTAATTTAATATGAACCATTAATCACTGGATGGTTTCTTACTTATTACACTGTAATTATAACTAAGAAAACTTATGTATTAACTTTTACAGATCAACCAGTTAACATGAAATTATTCTTCTCTCATATACAATTTATTTGTGGGGAGGTGGGAAAATATAATTTCTAGAATCTTCTTCTAATTTTTTTCTCATATAGTATAAAAGTATATATCAAAATTAGCAAGAATAGTTATGAAATTTCTGAATTATCATTGTTCTACCTTTACCTCCAATTGGTAAATATTGGCTTTTGCTATTTTGTATGCCTTGATCAAAGGTATTTTTATAGAAAAAAGCTGAATCAGACTGAAATGTATACAAACACTGAATATTTACCCTACTGATGATAACTAAGTGGCCACAAAGGGATAAATTTCTTAAATAAATACTTTGAAATAAAAAGGAATAATAACTAATGAAAATGCTATTTAATCTTTAAAATTCTCAACTTCTCTTCTTCAAATTGGGCATATTCTATTCATTCATGAACTCATGAAATAATTACAGATTAAAAAGGCCTTTGATTTGCCACATACCAAGTACCGATTATACATTATCTCTAACATCCAGGAATTTATAATCTATTAAGTGGATAAATGGAAAATAAGACACAATGTGATTTATTCCACCAGAGAAGATCAACAACATGCTGTAACAATATGCTATCTCAATTTAATTATGAGAAACAGCAAAGATTCTTGGAGACAAAGCAATTAATAAAGAACCCAAAGAATTGGGCAGAACTTTGGCATGTAGGATAGATGAGAGGAGTCCTTCCAGACAAAGGAGACACTACGAGCTAAAGTATGGAGGAGGCTAGCTGAAAGCATGGACGAGGAATGGGCAGTTTCCCATGAGCTGAGGGTATTTATTTGGATGACAATACAACTAGAATGCTAAGTGAAAGGCTCAGAATGCCATCAGGACTTTGCCCTGGCTTTGTGGACAACGAGGAGCAACTGAGTCATTAAGCAGACAAAGACAATTATGGGAATTTTACTTTTGGCAAAGGTATCTGCCAATGTTGATAAAGAATAATAGGGTTGAGGTAGGAAAAGGGTCAGGGACAGTACAGGTGACGATATGGCCTAAGCTCCAATTAATAAGTATGGGACTAGGAAAAAAAAGAATATCCTGAAAGCAAAAGCAAGAATAAGAGAAAAGGTCAATTAGGTTCATTACTGAGCTAATGCTAATAAAATTAATAAAGTAAGGAAAATATATTTTGGGGGAAATTATAGTTTCATCATTAACATTTTGAGTTAATAATATCTAAAATAAGCTGAATGTCCAGGGTAGATCTTTGGAAGGTGATTGGCATCTACAGATATAGATAGTTGAAACCATCAATATGGATAAAGTCAGTCAGTAATTGAAGAGAAGAGATCACAGAGGAAAAAGTGTTAAATATATTCACATGGGAATACATTCATTTGAAAGAAGAAAAGCAAATGAAGGTAAAGAAAAGGGAAATAGAGTCACCAGGATTACTGAAAAGCTATTAAGTTGTAAGGAAGTTGAGAGTGGTAGACAGGATAATGGCCACTCAATCACGTCATCTCTAGATCCTGTGAATACATTAGCTTGTATAACAAAAGGTAATTATGGTTCCTAATCAGCCGATCTTGAGATGGAGATATCATTCTGGATTATCTGGTCCTATGCCCAAAATAATCACAAGTGTCCTTATAAGTGGAAGAGGGAGACAGAAGTGTCAGATTCAGGGAGAGATTTAAAGGTGCTACACTGCCAGCTTTAAAGATGGAAGGGCCCATAGGCCAAAAAAATTAGGGCGTCTCTAGGAGCTGGACAAGGCAAGAAAATAGATTCTCCCGTAGACACTTCAGGAGGAAGGCAACCCTGCTGCAACCTTGATTTCAGCCCAGTGACACCTATTTCTGATTTCTGATCTCTAGAACTGCAAGACAATAATTCTTTGTTGTTTTCAACCACTGTTTGTGGTAACATGTTACAGCTGCAATAGGAAACTATAATATTAATATTATAGCACATCAAGGAAAAACATTTAAGAAGAAACAGGGTAATCAAGAAGAGAAAATGCTATGAGGTATTCTAGAAAACAAAGGCAATTTCACAAAATGCTAAGAAATAGGTAGGTGTGAAACTTGAGATAACTGGTACAGACTAAGCTTCTAAGAAACTTTTCAGTGAAAAGTCAGCAAGAAATAGTATAGTGAGAGGGGACTAAAGAGATAGAGAGGTTTTGTCTTGGTGTATGTTAGTGTGGCCTTGACAGTAGATAAAGAGGAACAGTCAGGAAAGAGAAGAGATACAAACGAGAAAATGAACTAACTAACGGCAAGAGTTAAACGGAACACAGAAAGGTGATGTGAAGAGTGAGTGCAGAGCTGGAACATTTAGCTCTGGGAAAATGGGCAGACACTTCATCAAAGGCAAAGAAAATGGAAAATAAGGAGGTAGTAATAGAGAGAATCTGAGGTTAAGTTCACCCCAGATATCTTTAGTCTTCACAACACTTCAATGTGTGTGAGAATCACCATTCGACAGCTTACTAATAAACATGCAGATTTTGACTTCCAGTCAAGATACTTTGGTACTCCCCTTTTGTTCCAAACACACTGACAGATGACATGGAAAAAGAGAAAAACAAACAAACAAAAAACCCAGCTGGTTTCAAAATACAAGATAAATACTTCCTCAGACCAGAAACAGGATTGCAAAGCAGCGAGCTGACCTGAAACCGTGTGGGCTCCTTTTCCAGAAGCTGGCATCGGCGGCCGAGCGGCCGGGATGACACCTGCTGACGATGCGCTGTGTGATAAACACTCCAGCAGGAATAGTGCAGGTAGAAAGGGAACACAGAGAAGAAACAGGAAAGACTTCCACGAGAAAGTGACAGTTAAATTAATACAGTGAACGAGCCTACAAACAGGCCATGAAAATAAAATGGAACGCTGTTTTCCAGGCAGAGGGAGGGGCATATGCAAAGACAAGGCGAGAGGGCACATAATCTATTCAAAGAGCTAAGTAAATGTTGATGTGTCTGAATCAATGTGTGTGTGGAAAGAAACGAGGCCAGACACGTAAGGAGAGAAGAGTCATTCGAGAACTTTATCCGGAGGACAGGGGATTCAAACAGGAAAGTGACATGACCAAACTTGTGATCTAGAAAGATGGCTGTGGCTGCAATGTGGAGAAAGGATTGCGGTGGAACAGGCAGGTGGTGGGGAGACCTCAAAGAAAGCTGTCTCAGTAATTCAGAAGAAAGACGATAGTGATAAAGGCAGAGAAGTGAATGAATTCAAAATATCTTTAGGAAATAGAATCCATCCAAATGTCTTGGTGATACAATGGCTGAGTTGTACCCAGGTTTATAATTCAGGCAAGAAAACGAATTGTGCCAGTTGCTGCCATGGTGGACATAAGAAATGATGATAGGGTACATGCAGGGTGAGTGGTGGATGTAGTGGAGCTGTAGTGGTCTGGACACGTTGAGTTTGAAATAATTGTGGGATGCTTAAAGCATACATGCCTGGTGGGCAACTGCACACCAAAGCAGGAAACAGGAGAGAGATCTGTGTTCCATTTTTGGGAGCCATCTGCATATACATGATTGTTCCACATGGGTGTCAGATAAGAAATGAGAAAGGTCCACGTAGTGACTTTGATTAAATTAGTTTCACTTGACTGGTGAGGTTATTCCCTAGATTACAACGGGGTCTGGATTAAGTCATAAGAAAGAAAGTAGAGAATGACTAGAGACAATTCCAAAGTTTGATGTGAAGAGGAAAGAAGAGAAAGAGGGCACTCCTGAAGGGGAAGATGGAAAGGGAAGGATGTTTTCAGGATGATGGAAAACACCAGGGGCTGTACAGAGAGGTCTATCATGCTATATCAATATTTTTGTGTTATTTCAGGATTTTACTGTAGTATGGTATATATTCTTTATTGGTCCCTCTTCTTTATTGTTAACAGATTAGGGAAGTATATTTAAAATAGTCTTTGTATGTTAACATTAATAAACCCTAAACAAACTTTTAAATTAAGATTATTTTGTCCACTTAGGCTGAATAATAGCATTTTTTGAAAGACTACCACTGTAGAAATATAATGAATGATTCCCTTCTTGCCTGAAATCAATACTGTATCTTTCTAAACACTAATTTGTAGTAACTCAAGCATGAAGTAATGTCGGCAGAAGCAATTCCATTACATGCTTTTTAACATTACAACAACGGTTGGAAAGCTATTAATAATTCTATTTCAAAACACATAAAAGTTACTGATAACATAGTCAAACAACATTAGCTTAAATTTTTGGTCTGCATCTCAAAATGATATTTCTTGGGAAGTATAGCCATTTACTAGTGGTGTTTTTTTCTTTTTCCTTTTTTTCATATTTTCTCCTTTTTTCTCTTTTCTTTTCTTTTCACTCAAATTATTACCCTTTGTTATTCCAAGCTTAGGACACATTATGATGAACATTAAACTTAGAACATAGACTTTCAACACAAGCAAAACCAAATTATTACAAGTTTTAAAATACTGAAGACAACATGATGACACAGCTTTTGTAGGGGATACTTCTTAAAAATTGAGAGGTGAACTGTTAAAATCATGTCCTTCAGGACATTTCTTTCCTCTAATCCTCCTAGCCTTCCACAACTGCCTGAAAATTTTAAAATATTGGGAAGGTAAATTGAAAGGCCACTTAATATTGGATAAAATCTAAAATTTCAGCAACACAAAAGTCAGGAAATTCCAAAGTTAAATTTACTATAACCATTTGAACTTGGCAAAGCTGCAAGAATTTAGTATTTTCTGTTCTCATTTTTCTCATTAAACATCAGTACATTAAGGTGTAATCACAAAACCCTGAGGATTTTAAAGTGCATTTTGGCATAATGCAGTAAGAACATTAACTTAAGTCTTGATTTTTTATCAATACTCTAATGATGCATTAAAAATCATTTATTTTATATCTTCTAAGTAAATGGTAAGTGGAAAAAAAACTGTCCTACGTTCCATTATAGAATTATCATATAAATGAGCATTAACCTCTCTGCTTTTCATACTTATTTCCATAAAAGGGAATAAACTCAAATGAAAATGGTACCCTTAGTCACTAAGACACATACTATATGCAATTTTTATAAAGAAAGCTAATCTTCAAATTGGAACACTTGTATTTTGTTAGTTTTTATTGTTTTCCTTATTTTGATGGCAGGTTAAATTCATCCACACCCAGTTTAAACTTAAAAAGTAGCTGTGCAGGCCAGGCGCAGTGGCTCACACCTGTAATCCTAGCACTCTGGGAGGCTGAGGCGGGAGGATTGCTCGAGCTCAGGAGTTCGAGACCAGCCTAAGCAATAGCGAGACCCTGTCTCTACAAAAATAGAAAAATTAGCCAGGTGTCTTAGAGCACACCTGTAGTCCCAGCTGTTCAGGAGATTGAGGCAGGAGGATCATTTGAGCCCAGGAGTTTGAGGTTGCAGTGAGCTATGATGATGCCTCTGCACTCTAGCTGGGGTGACAGAGGGAGACCCGGTCTCAAAAACAACCAACCAACCAAACAAACAAACAAACAAAAGCAGTACTTGCACATACAATGAACTGCACAGACATATCTGTCTGTATGGGCAAAATGGGTTATGTGGATTTATGAGTAAGGAGGGGTAGCTCCTAAGGCTCAGACCGTAAAGCACACACTTTGATCTTCTCAAGAGGAAGATCGAATTGCATCAATCCAACAAGTCATCTACTAGCATCCTGTATGCAAAGAGACAAATCCAAAACGGCTGACTGGGGAGGCTAGCGATTCTGTGACTGAACCTCATTAGGATCCCACTCTAACTGTACTAAAGTAGCATGGACACATTCACACTACATACTCGAATGACTGCTTTCCGGTATAGGACCTTTCTGGTATAAAGAAGTTATCTGGGACAATTCTTAAGGGCATCAAAATACCTCAGGGGTCTTCACTGAGACTTTGTTCTTTCCCTTTTCCTTAAATTACTGTGTGATGATTGATGCAAAAGCTAAACTTTTGTCTGTAGAATTAGAATTATGAGTCATGAAGTTAGAAATGTTTTGCATAGTTTCACGTTAACTGAAATGGACAGTAATGGACACATGAAACTGCTAGGATGCAAGCAGTAAGCAGCTTTATTAATTTCTCCCACTGCCATTTTGCACATTCTCTCTTGACCAGTTTTTTCCTGACCCTAGGAAATCTCAGGCAGGTCCCATAGATTTTCCCATCCCTTTCAGATAAACAAAATGTTCACGCAAACCTAATAATCCCATAGCTTTAATCCAGTTAAAGCTTCTCCTGTCCCCCAGTGAGAGCCTCCCCCAGGCTCAGAAGCCTTCATTGATGGAGGGGGGCACAGTTGTCTTCTTGCTTTTCTCTTTTTATTCCTTCCTGGATAGCTGGATTCCTTACAGAATAGCTGGAGGCTATACTCAGCACTTTCAAGGCTACAGTGGGGAGGGGAGAGGACAAGTATGAGGAACAAAAATCTTACGTGGTTATGGAGTTATTATCTCCTAGACTTTTCCTTCTTTGCTGCTTCTTTCTCATCTCCCAGACCTCTAAATGTTGAAGCGTTCTAGGGCTCAGCATGTGGACTTCTTCTCGATCAAAATGACTCCCTTGGTTTACTTTACCCAGTCTCATGGCTTTAAGGATCAACTATAATCTGATGATTCCCAAAATTATATTGCCAACCTTGCTCTTGAACTTGACTCTTATATGCAATTACAAATGTCTACCTGAATGTCTCAAATTAACCATCTAAAACCGAGCTCTTGACAGCTTTCTACCACCTATACTCTGCCCACAGAGGTTCTCCATCTCAGTTAATGGCAACTTCAACATTTCAGTTCTCAAACCTTGGAATTACTCAATTCTTTTCCTCTCCTACCCTACAATTGATCTGTCAACAAATTCTGCTCGCTCAACCTTCAAAATACATGTAGAATTCAACCACTTCTCATCACTTTTACCACTCACCCCCTGCTCCACGCTACCATCGAGTCTCACTTAGATTACTGCAGTAGCCTCCCAACTGATCTCCATGCTTCCCAACTTGTTCCCTTGTTCTCTTGTTACTACTCAGCAGCCAGAGTAAACCTTTTAAAATGAAGGTCAGAATATTTCACTCCTCAGTTCAAAAGCCTCCACTGGCCCCCATTTGAGAACTCAAACTAAAGTCCAAATTACTCGCCACAACCTGCAAAGCCCGACCCGATCTGGCCCGACTGCACCTCTAAACCCACCTCTTACTAGTCAGTCTTCCCCATGCCACTCTGCTGCAGTCACATTGGCCTCCTAAAGCCCCCCGACACCTCACTCAGGGGTGCTTCCGCCTCAGGGCGACTGCACTAGCTGGCCTGTGTCCGGAGTTTGCCCCTCCAGATAGCCTTGACTTATTCCCTCACCTCTTTCATATTCTTGTTCAAATAATGCCATGTCAGTAACATTCCCTAGTCAACTATTTAAAATTTCACACCTCCATTAGCATTTTCTAAGCTTTTACCCTGCTTTATTTTTCTGGCGTTTAATCACTTCGGACAGCACAGGTTTTACTTGTTTACTTGTCTCTGTCTCTGTAACTTAGCCTTCAAGAGAGAAAGGATTTTGATGTGTTTCCTGCACTACTTTATCCCCAGGTTCTAGAAGAGTGCCAGGAACTCCATAAGCCTATTTCGGAATGAATGATGCTGGCGTCCGTGCCTTCTGAGCATGGTGGGTCCAAAGCCTGCCGCGTATTGGTATTTGGGGATCCTGCCAACGCTAAGGTCTCTCCCCTCTCACTGATGATCCCAGAGAGACCTCCTCCACCTGGCCGCTTACAGCTCTCTCATCAGCCCCAGGATTTTATCCGCAGCTACCCTCGAAGTAGCTGAGTGGGCCCCAAGCCCATCCAACTCATCTCCTCTCTGTGAGGGGCTCACCCGGCAGATGGGAAACTCAAGTAACCTTTGCCTTCCAAATTCTGGAAGTGCCGAACGGAGTTTTTTCAGGTGTGAGTCACGCTCCACTCCCTACCTTCCCTCTTCCTCACACTCTAGCTCACCCACAACACTTCTCAAAAAAGATCTTCAATACAGTTCTCTTCGACATCCTTAAGGATTCACTTTTCATACAGCCTGGAAGTCAGTGATGGCCACTGAAGGCACAACAGTCGCTCTGTTCCTTCCCCTCCTCTCGCCCGCGCCCGACTCCTACTGCTTCCCAGTTAGGGAGACACTAAATACAAGAGACTGCTCACTGGAGCCCAGGAGTGTGGGACCAGCCTAGGCAACACAGTAAGACCCTGTCTCTAAAAATAAAACATAAATAAAGACAACAGTTTATAGCAGCAGTCCCAACCTTTTTGGCACCAGGGACTGGTTTCATGGAAGACAGTTTTGCCGTGGACCGTGGGCGCAGGGGAAGGTTTCAGAATGATTCAAGGGCGTGACATTTATTGTGCAGTCGACCCTCTCTGCTAATGATCATCTGTATTTGCAGCCGCTCCCCAGCGCCTCAGCTCCACCTCAGACCAGCAGGCGTTAGATTCTCATAGGGAGCGCGCAATTTGGATAATTTAGATCCCTCACACGCGCAGTTTACAGCTGGGTGCGTGCTCCTGTGAGAATCGCGTGCCAGGGCTGATCCGACAGGAGGCAGAGCTTATTCGGTGATGGGAGTGAGTCCCGGGCCTGGGGGTTGGGGACCACAGGTTTATAGTATGGTAATATTCCTAGAAAAACAACACAATGAAATTATAGTTATCTCCTTAAGGAGAAACAGATTCTAGAATACATTCTATTCATGAAATGCACACATTTTCTTGATTTTGGATAGAAATATTAATATTTAATTAACTAGCTACTACAAATAGTGTTTATATACACAAGCATACAGGATTTATATAAAATGCAACATTATACTTTAAGAAAAAACCATCAAAATACCAATCTTTCATCTTGAAGCTACAAGAAAAAGATATTTTAAAATGTAAAGTCAAATTTCAAATAAATGCCATAATGCCATACTTCCTATTTTTCTTAACTAGTTCATTATGAAAAAATATTTTTTCTATCATGGTAAATTAAGGAAAGAGTCTATGTGGGAGGAAAAATCATGATAATCTAATTTGTGAATAGCTTCTATGAGTTTAAGTATGGTTTCACAGTATGGTTTCATTAAAGCATTGAATGAGATTTTTTTTTAGCAGACTTCAAATGTTTTCTATGACAAAACTTCTTCAAGGACTTCAAATCTGTTGTGCTTAGAATACAACCAAACAAGAAAACAACCTCTGACATTTTTACCCAAATATCATTTAAAGCTGAGGTCTCCAACCCCTGCGCAGCAGACTGGTAGCGGTCCATGGCCTGTTAGGGGCCAGGCCGCAGAGCCGCACCTCCTCCCCAGCTGAAACTTAGGAACTGGGAGACAACACAGCAGGAGGTGATGGGGGATGGGCAGGCAAGCACATGATGGTATTGACAGCTGTTCTCCATGCTCCCATCCCCGCCCCCACAATCCCTGGAAAACTGTCTTCCACTGAAACCAGTCCCTGGTGCCCAAAAGGCTGGGGACTGCTAATTTAAAGCACTTTTTTGCTGTTGCTGTTGTTGCATTTCCTTTTCTATAAATTACGAACTAATATTTTTTGCTGTTTTTCTATTAAGTATTAGCCTTTTTTTTTTTTATCTATTTCCAGTGGTTATTTAGGCTTTTGTCTGTTGCCAATGTTCTCTGCCGTTTGAGATCTTTCTTTTGACATTCCTTTTGATGTCTTTGATGTAGTTTTTTCATTTTTTATTTTTAAAACCTTTTATGTAGTTAAATGTATCAATTTTTTTCTCTTGTAATTTCTGGATTTTGAATTTAATGGAATTCTCTTATATTTTATCATTGTAGATTTATTGTTTCATCTTTTTTTACATTTAAGTCTTCTTTCCTTTTTTGTTATATTTGAATTACCTCTTTATTATGTTTATATTCATATTTTAAACATATGTTTAAAGCACTTTCTTATTCATCTTCATGTTTAAGCCATTTATGAGCCTATTATGTCTAAGAACCTATTTATAGCTAAGCCTAAGGCAGTAGTTTTAGAAAGAATTTCCTTATATTTTTGTTTCTCTTGCAAAATCATATTTTAAATATAAAATACAATACTGATTGCCATAGCATGAACATCCTTTCTTTTCAAATGCCATGTTGATTTATATCCCATCCCATATAGTATAAACATAGACCAAACTCATAAACATAGAACAACCTGGAATGATTTTAATGATGTTGAGAGAATTTTATGTCTTCTAATTTCAGGAATGGCCATGTTTTCAGCTGCATTCCAGAGAAGAGGAGAGAAGATTAGAAAGAGCAGTAGTATAAGGAAGAATAGAAGGTCATAATTGGAAATAAGGTGCATGTGGAAAGAAATATAATACAGCTAACTTTATTATAATCTTAGCAGCCATTCCTTTCCCTTTGGAACTTTCTGGCAGACATAATGGTGATCCCGAGTTCCAGTTTGGCAACACTCATTTTTAGAAGTTCAATAGCTTTCTTTCTTTTTTTTTTTTTTTGATACTAGAAAAACTTCTTTGTTATGTTATTAATATATTGCTGCTCTTCTTACACATAAAGGAGAGGCTGTAATCCAGCCTTTAGAAATAAAAAACAACATGAATATTATAAAATATGGTATGAAACACTGATATATAAAATAAACAATTAGAAATAAATTACACTATCATTCAGACAAAGGTTGAGTAAAGTGAATGAAAAAATACTAATAAGTTTTTGCATGCAGTTAACTTAAACACACAAACCAAACTTTTAATAAATTTGGGGTGCCTACTAATTACTTAATTCACTTTTTATATAACATAAAAATACAAGCATGTTATGTTATGTTAGAATAGCTTTCTAATAGAATATTCCCTTCTTATCCATGCAGGATATGTTCCAAGACCCGCAGTGGATGCCTGATCTCAGATAGTACCGAACCCAATTATGGTCAATCAAAATGCATTCTTTTCTTGTCTTCCACTCATAAATTTATAAGCCTTTTCCATTTTAACTAAGCACTTATCATGCACTGTGGCCATAACTTTTGCAGTTTGAGGTGTGATAGAAAAGCTAGCACAAATTTCTTTTTCCCTCTTCACAAATTCATAAATAGTGGATTCATTCTTACCATAAGATCTAGCAACCCCAGCATGTGATTTTTTTTTAAGTTGAGAACTTTCACCTTTTCACTTAAAGAAAGCACTTTAAGACCTCTCTTTGGCATATCTGAATCACCAGCATCGCTGCTCTTAAACTTTGGGGCCATTACTTTAGTCAAATAAGGGTTCCTTGAACATAAGCACTGAGATACTATGACAGTCAATCTGTTAACGGGATGGTTACTAAGTGACTACTGGGTGGGGGTTATCTACAGCATGGAGAAACTGGACAAAGGGTGGATTCGAGTTCAGGATAGGCTAGCAAGAGATTTCATTATCCTACTCGGAATGGTGCCCAATTTAAAACTTATGAATTATTTCTGAAATTTTCCATTTAAGATTTTTGGTCCATGGTTGCCCATAGGTGACAAACTATGGAAAGCAAAACCATGGATAAAGGGGGGCTACTGTAGGAATAATAATAGTAATAAGTCTAATGCCATTTCCCAAACTCATCATTTAAGAACCGCACCCTGATACCTATTGCTATACCCTTGAATCACCTATATACTACTTCTTACCTAATAGACGTCTATGCATACACTCATTTAGTATGAAGTTTAGTCTAATCAGTAATGTTTTCAAGAATAACATCCATAAATACATAGTTTTGTTGCACTAGATATACTTTTTTCTTAAAACATTTTAATAGATTGTAACTGTTAAAAGAAAACTTTATTTGTCCACAGACCACCTAAAATCATCTAGCCAATCACTAAGAAAATAGCTGTGAAATTAGGTAGAGGTAATATCATTTGAAATACAAGGACAGAAGTTGGCAAACACCACTGCCTGTTTTCGTAGGTAAAGTTTTAATGGAACACAGCCTCATTCATTTATACTGTCTAAGGCTGATTCTGCACTAAAGTGGCAGAGTTGCATATTTGTGACAAAGACAGTATGCCCTGCAAAGCCTAACTATTTACTATCTGGCTTTTTACAGCAAAAGTTTGCTGAACCCTGATCTAGAAGGTCTCTGCACTTAGGGTACCTCATAAAGATCTTGAGGAGTCTGCTCCAATTTAAAGAAATGAAACTAGAAATCATAGCATTTGGGTGAGATTTATGCAACAAAGAAGGGTCAGAATGTCATTTGGAAAACCACTTTCTAAAGGAGGACCTTTCTTGGTAAAAATGAACTAAAAAAATAATAAATAAAACAAGCCCTACTTTCTCTTATAGAGGATTGGAAGATGGCGGTCAACATACAAGTTTTAAATTAAACGGAAACACTAAACACTGTATCACTTTTATGATACTCTCTTTTACAAACTTTTTAAAAATAACTATGAAATACTGAATACCGATTTTGCTATGTAAGAGGTCTTTACTACAATCCTTACACAGATAAGAACAAAATGAAAAGCTGTTTTACCTCTATGTGATAGAACGATCATGGTATTCTACCACAAATGGCAGAAGGGAGATTTTGATTTATAATCACATAGACCTGGTGACATTTTCAAGAATTTGGAAGATGAAACTTATAGCTAAAGAATATGTTTATGTTTCAGATTAGCATCAGCTATAGCTAGTTAAATCAAGCTATAGTAAATTTAATGGGATAGCATACAGCTGTTAGTTAATGTTGTCCAAATTATTCTCTGGCACTCACCAGAATTTCTGCCATGCTAGACAGACAACACAAACCTGCACCTCATCCACTTCATCCATCCTATGTGTGATGCGGCTAGAGCAGGAAAAAATATACCTCAGTTCTCATAATTACACCAAAAAAGACATATTGACATGTAAAATGCGGAACCACAGCCCTCTAGGAAAACCAAAGCTTAAACAAAACCACAGTCACTCTCTTAAAATCTGTATGACATTAAAAGAAACTCTCTCATGCTATAACTAAATTTATGTATTTATCTATTTATTTATTTGGATTTTTGTGTCCTCTGAAATAGGGCTATTTAAAATAGCTATCTTTTGGGAGTGAGTAAAACAACTACAGGCATGTGGACAAATCTTGTGACCAATATAGAAGGTGACTATAGTTAACATTTTCAAAATCTTTCATATTACCCTCAAAATATAATTAGTTGTACCAAACTCTAGTAAAGGCAAAGTATAGATGAGAAATACTTCATATTGAAATATGAAAAGATTGCTTTAACATAAGGAGAGCTTCTTAGCCTGGGACTAAGAAATAAGAATAATTCAAGCACTATCACAGCTTTATTTATAACTTTAGTAAACTGCCATAATATATTCCTAAGGATGTATCTAAAATAAATTAGTAGCCCATAAAAATTTTTTACAGTCCTTCATACATTTTTCAATGCCTGGCAGTGAATAAAGTCTATATATATACACAAGGCCAGTGAGTAACAGCACTGGCAGGAAATGCAGTCCTGGATCTAGATATTATATTTCAAGTTTTGATACATTTTTACTTGACTACAGCAGGATATTTCTTTAGAGCAGACTAATTTCCTGCAGGCACTGAGCCATGGTAATTTGTGAGATAGTTTCTCTCCCCATCTCTCTTCTTCCCTCTCTTTCTCCCTCTCCTCCTCCCTCTTGCTCCTTTTTTTTTGGTCAAGAGAAACTAAAGATGTATGTATATATAAAAATATTATAAAACTAGTATTTTATTTTGGCCTGCATTATTGTGTTTTCATTTCCACCATGAATTAGCAATTATATAATAAGAAAATTATTTAGTAAGCAAAATGGAGGTACATTTCAGTTTATATTTCTTTTGCCTAATGATAAAATTCAAAATGTTCATCTGTCATCTGATTCTTTAATTTCAGGGTAGAATAGGTTTTTCTTTCATTAACACACACCTTATTTTATATCTCTGAGAAAGATGTTCTGGAGACTCTTAGTTTTTCCAGTGATCTTCAGCAGAAAGTGAACTGCAAGAATCATGTGAATTACCTTACCATGCTTTTTTTGTTGTTGAGTCTCACTCTGTCATTCTCAGCAAGAGTGCCATGGCATCATAACAGCTCACTGCAACCTCAAACTCCTGGGCTCAAGCAACCCTCCTGCCTCAGGCTCCCGAGTACCTGGGACTACAGGCACTCACCAGCACACCTGGCTAATTTTTTTTATTTTTAGTAGAGACGGGGTCTCACTCTTGCTCAGGCTGGTCTCAAACTCTTGAGCTCATGCGATCCTCCTGCCTCAGCCTCTCAGAGCTCTAGGACTACAGGCGTGAGCCACTGCACCCAGCCTACCATGCTTTTTCTTTGCACATTTTTTAAAAAAAGAATGTAAACATAAAATGGCACTGGGGAAACGAATATCATTTCCAACATTTGGGAAAATTTTGCTGATTCCACCAAAGTGTGATTTCCTGACCACTGACTTATGCTAAATAAATCAAGTCCTCTAGGTCTCAAAAGTCCATTGCTCTAATTTGGGTGGAACCGAGGCAGGGAGAGCAAAACAGGTTGAGACCAGTCAGGAGTTAATGGACAATCTTAAATCTCTAGTTACACGTTCCTTTGTCACTATGATGGATTTGGGACCATTTCATTGTCTGTTAATACTTCCATCAGACTAGACAGAAATATGCTCCAGTAGGTCAATTTGGTTATTTTTAAATATTGTGTTAGCTTTTTAAAAGAGCTTAGTTATTGGCAACTGTACTAAACATCATCACTGAAATGATGTATCAGAACTCTTTTACAATTACCTTGCTTGTGCTATCCCTTTAACCTAAAGTGCTAAATGCATTATCTTATATGTTACACATAAAAACCCTAGGCAGAAAAACCATTGTTATCCCTACTGTAAAGACTCAAGCAGGAATCGGCTGTGGTGTTGCCGGGCTGCGCCGGAGCCCAGGTCCTGCCCCGGGGCCACTATGCTCTCTTCCCTCCCCCCACACTTTTCCTCTGAATTGTACTGAAAACTTAAATTGCCATTTCTTTCTACAATTTTCCTCTTGTTATTGGAATTATAAACTTTCAAAAATAAATCTGTTATAGAAGAAAGTCAAAATGCAATCTGGATATTTCAAATTTTGATCTGGATTCACAATCCGG
This sequence comes from Cheirogaleus medius, assembly GCA_008086735.1. Lineage (NCBI taxonomy): Eukaryota > Metazoa > Chordata > Mammalia > Primates > Cheirogaleidae > Cheirogaleus > Cheirogaleus medius. Next base: position 63,707,928 of record VBSM01002608.1, read on the forward strand.
ATCAAAACCTTTCTTCACATCCGAAAGATTACCCTTTGTGGAATAATTTTCTTTTGGAATATGTATTTTTTCCTCAGATATCATGTTCATAATGAGTACATTACTCACCACGTCTCAAATAAAGAACTCTTTCTTGTCTAGGCTTTCATAGAAAACTATATGTGCAACTTTCCATGTAAACCATTTTGTTTAGGTTGAAATTAAAGGAGTGATGTCACTTCAGTAATTCCCCATGAAATATTGCTGTTAGCTGACTAATACTGTCAAGGTGGTGTCCAAGTTACTTAACACATGTGTTTTGCTAGTGGAAGCCATTTGTGGGAAGAAACTAGGAGTTTAGGTTGGCAACTTCTGATAAATATGTAGGAGGTGGTAAGTGCTAATTTTGCCTCATTTGTTAGCCCTGGGCTGCTGTTTGGCTGCACCTCTGGAGTTGCTATCACTCTTCCCCGCTGGTCTCACTTTCCATTTATGAGACACACAGGGGGCTTCTAAAAGTCAGCCTAAAAAACACCACTGCTAGTATGCCCTTCCCAAATGGGTTATAAAAGCATAAATGCCTTCACATTTCCATTTTAGATTTTAACTCTTAATACACATTCTCTGCATGAATTTATAATAAACTTCTAAGCTATTTAATACTCTGCTTCCTAACATAAATGCATCATAACAAAGCAGTTATCTTAGTGCAAAGAACTTTCACTATCAATTCATCTGATTACAAGTAATTGTCTATTTTATACGGAGGGGGCGAGAGAAACAGTGACTCTGCTAGATGCCCTTTTTGCTTAGCACACATAGGAAAACATGGCAAGTTGAAACAGGCTTTGATTCTCAAAACCAGTAGTTCCATTAAAAAAAAAAGGTATGGAAATGCTTTACAGTATCTTTGTTTCTTCTGTATGATTTCTTAGTCTGAATAATGAGCCCAGAGTTTCATGGAAGAGGCATAAAGAGTAATCCAGAAGATCGACCTAGCCCTTTGACCCAGAGTAGAATCCCTTACCAGGTCTCCACCAATCTGGGGGAGAGCTGGATGACACCCAGGCCTGGGATGAGGTATTGGTCACCGTAAATGCAGAGAATATCAAGCTCTTTGTCCCTCAATCAGGCACCAAGCAATGGTGAGCCAAAACAAGACTGTAGCATGCTAAAGTTATTGGGATCTAAGCTGCTTACACAAAGATCTGTATTTGTTTTTCAGCCTTTATTATAACAGGGCTGAGAGACACTGCTTTTGCCAGTCACACAACTTACAATCTCTATAGCCAGTGGCAGGATCACTGAACTGGATCTAATTCTCACCTTGCTAGATATCCCAGGGTACCACCACAAAGTGCAAGGGGCAAAGGGAGAATCACGTTCCTACTGCTACTGAGGTCTCCAGGAGTGTCCTCTGGGGCCACCACAGTCCTGGATGGAGTTCTGTGCCGCCTGGTCATCCACCTTTGTTTTATCGATAGCGCTGGCTAAGAGCAAACACTGGAGTAAACCTAGCAGGCTGGAGTCCTGGTGCTGCTCTTTCCTGCCCATAGAATCTCCAGAAAGTTACTCAGCCTCTCTGAGCCTCAGCTTTTTCCCTGTAAAGCAGGTTAATGACAGTAACCAACTTCACAGCTCTGTTGTGATGGTTTAGTAAGATAACCCATGTAAAGTGGATTAAGTTATCATCTAGAATATAGTAAGTGCTCAATTAATATTAGCTCTTATTAAAACACTGTTTTGGTGCACATAATTTGCTGGCAGAGTCGGGCAAAAAATAAACTATAATGTGGTAAGTGACAGTTATGAAGTTATGAAGTTATTAAGTTATGAAGGCAAAAAGTAGGTTTGAGTTTAGCAACCCCAGCTTTCTTATTCAAAAGAGAAGGAAAGCATATGTTTTAACTACAATGTTATAAATTTCATTTTAAAGGATTTAAAAGATAAGCATTTTCATGGTTTTTAAATTTATGACCTAAAAAGTCTTATCTGTTTCCAATGTTAATAATACTCTTACTTCACTCTCCATTTTAATGTGTGGTTTTCCCTTTGAGAAAGTCAATGGGGTTTATTTACTATTTATTTTAAAATTAATATACTTTTGGTAATATGAGTAACAGCAAGTACTTTTCAGTTTAGTACAAAAAGTTTATTTTCTATGGTTTATCAAAGCAGAGTTGGAACAGCAGTAGAGACTGTGCCAACAAGCTTTATGAGATTCATGAACATAAATAAATATATTTGTTGTCAAAAATCTCAAACATCAAAATGCTGTGTTAATGGAACAAAGCTGAAAACTCTTCAGAATAAATTTCAAACAACTATCTGACACACAAAGAGCTATTGAAGGGAAACTTTCCAATACAGTGATGCTCTTTTCCTGCTTCCTATGACTAACTAGCTTCAGGAATGTTAAAGAAGGTATAGTCTGGAAGAGGGGATCATGTAGGGTCATCTGGCATTTACTTGTGCCTTATCCACAAGGAATAAAATTCAAATTAAAACATTTTATTTTAAAAAAGAAAAATGCTACACATTGTTCTGATGTACCCTTTCATATTACATGAATGTGTTCTGCTTCCCTTCTGCATTTACCTTAAATGGATATGATTGATCAATGTTTAAAAATAGTAACTGAAACAACCATCTCTTTGGATATGAAGAAATGGTTTACTCCACTGAAGAACCATTTTACCCAATATAATTTATTTAGAGCAAACATTAACTTTAAATTTATGGCAATATTTTTACAGACACTACACAATACATAAACTGACTACAATTCAAAACTTGTCACTAAGTGTAGCAACAGTTTGTAGTCTTTCCAAATACATTACACTACCAATTACATTAAATCATTTTATATAAGTAAATAACACTTGCTTTTTCACATAAAAGAGCAATATTACTTAAAGAAAATCAATAATAGCCACTATTAAGACATATCTAAATAAATGTGACTTACACACAAGGAAAGGCTTCATAAAACCTTTAGATTTTAAATTCTAATCACCACTTCTTCTAATTCTGCTATTCCCCATCAATCTCAAATGTTAAATCACATAATTCTTTCTGGGCAATGGTTAAAAGGATCTGGCTGCCTGGGGAGGAAGTAAGGAAAGACACAAATGGACTCAGGGCTCTGGGCGGTGCCTACATGGTATCAATCACCCCCTTTCCTAAAGAGTATGGGCAAGTGGTGAATAAAGAATTGCCTGTCCTTCTCCAATCTCTGGCAGGGCTCTGAATGTTGTTTCAATGAAATATAATATAGAAAAGCCTCATGCCATCTTCAACTAAGAAGAAATGCATTGTTTGATGTGTAACAGACATGTCCCAATCACTATAATCAGTCAGTAGCTGTGCCTTCTTACCTATAATCAAATATTACCTTTGTTCCTAAGTACATCTAGTTTGGATATTATTCCAGAAGTAAACAGTGAACAGGAGTGACAAAAGTTTGATCAATAGAACCAACTCAAAAAAAAGTCAGGAAGGAAAATACAAAAAGTAGCGAGGAAAGAGCAACACCAAGAATTTCTGGAGATCTCTGAATTTCTGGTCCTATTCCTGTGTTCATTCAGGTAAGTCCATTAATTTTTCCCATCTATCAAGTATTATTTTTAATCTTTCTACTATAGGCAGACTTTAACTATCAACATTGTATTTAAGTAACATAAAATACTTGGGCGTTCTTGTAAACAGTTTCACAGAGAATTTACTCGGTCCTTAAAATAATCAACCACATTCCATTACCTTCTTTTTTAGGGGATAGCATGAAATTAACTTGTAATAATGTAAACTGTATAAAACTATAAAAACTAATTTGGAGCTGACTATAAATAAATCAGGGCAAATGGAAAATATAGGATGATATATGTACCACGGGTTTATGGGATTATGGTTTCTGGTATTGAAAAAATTGCATGTGTACTCATACTCTACCTCCTGTCTGATAAGATAGTTCATATTCTTTTTTTACCTGCTATAATTAAATAAATTTTGCCTCTTCTCATTTTCTTTTTTACAGAGAGGGAAAACTTTATAACCAAGCAACAAAATATAACCCTAAATCTGCCTTTTGGCAAGAGAAAGAACAAAAGACTTAATTTGAGTTGATGATAAGGCTTATGTCACAAAAAAATGAAAATAGATATACTCAATTGCCTTTAGAAAACTACTTTAGATGAAATAAATTTATTTAACTAATAACTGAAAAGATAAACATTATACTTCAAAACTACTAGACACATCAAAATGATTCTAAATATGCACAATCACTGAAGCTACATATATCTAGAAGCTTCCTGAATTTTATAATGATGATAAAGGTTTGGATCACAGATAAATATAACAAGTAAATTTCTTCTATTTGAAGAATGTGGATGGTATTTACATTTCAATATCATAATATATACTTAATAGTCTGGAAAATTATTCGTTTTGGGATATTTTTATTTGAGCAATCTATTCTTTTGTGGTAGTAATTTCCAAATCCTTCCTGAGTCGATTATGCTTTTGTAGAAATTTGTTAGCCAGTCAAGCAACCATATTCAGTATGGCAATTAAAATATTTTATTGTATAATATATGACATGGTGCCACCTATTAATACATCATTTTATACATAATACTTTATTTCACTTGGACTTCTCTCTACCTCAATTTTTATTTTTGATATAATTTCATAAATGAAATGGACACTTACTTTATTAGGGAAAAATATAAATGGCTGGATTACTCACATTCTCAATATGACACAGCAACTGAGATAATAAACTAGATACAAAATGCTCAATGACTCTTCCAAATCAAACCCATTAAGGCTATAATATATAAACTATTGCAGAACTACTTTAGGGTTATACCTATATTTTCATACTAAAGTAAAGAATTCTAATTATGATCAATAGTCTTCAACATTTCAAATTAACGCATGTTTTTCTTGGATTCGAAGTCAACAATTAGATATGTTTACCAAAGTAGAGACACTCACCTTCACATTTTTGCGTAGTTTCACTCTGCTTGTGACCAGCAGGGCATCTGCATTCAAAAGAACCCACCGTATTGATGCAGTTTCCTCCTTGGCATATTCCTGGAATAGCCTGGCATTCATCAACATCTGCAAGAAGAAAACATTTTGAACACAGATACTACTGATTTTCAGAATATCTATAAGTATTTCTTTATTGTTAAGAAGAAACTCAGCTGTTCTCAAGACAATGGGGTAAGAGGAATAAGATTCCTTTGTATGTATACATTTTAATTTATGTAAATAGTATTATGCTATAGATATTAGTTTGTTTTTAATTTTTTTTCTCTTGGAATTTTAAGATTCATCTGTGTGGTTACGTGGACAATCTGTTGCTTGGGTTCGCTGTAGAACACTTCTTAATATGTTCACTGTCCTGATGATGGGCACCTCCTCCTTCTCACCACCTCAGTGAATGATACAATGAATGTCTCCACTACGTCTCTCTGTGGAGGTGAGTGGCTTTGAGGACTCAAAGAGACTCTTTATCCCTTTGGGGTAGACCCAGAGCAGAATTACTGGACCGTAGGGTACAGATATATCTAATATGAACAAATAGTGCCCAATGGTTCTTCAGAATGCCTGCAGCAGTCTTCACACAACTAGCAGTCTACATACCTATGCACAGCCTACACACTGCTACTGTTCATGAAGATTCCTGTTTCCTCTTTTTTGCCAACACATGACATTATTACTACTCAATATCCTAAGTTTCTTTGGCCTAATAATTGTAAAGAAATATTAATTACTATTTTAGTTTTCATTTCCCTAATTACTAGTTACTATGCTTATTAGTTTTTGGAGTTCTTCATCTGAAAGTTGTCCATTTATATCCCTTAACCAATGTTATATTGAGGTTGTTGCCCTCTTATACTCAATTTAAAATCTTTTCAGTATTAGACATTGCAATTATCTTCTTTATCCTTTAAACTATCTAATAATTTCATCCATTTAGGAACAGAAATCCTTAATATGTATATAATAAAATTAATGAAACTATAATAAAGATTTTTCAAACAAATAAAGCTGAACATCTATAAGAAATGTTAACGGAAGTTCTTCAGGCAAATGAAAGTGAGATGAAAATTATAATCTATACAAAAAAAGAAAAGCAGTGAAAATAGTATATTGATAAATATAAAATATTTTCTTATTTTTTAATAAACTTGAAGATGACTATTGCAAACAACAACACTAATGTATTTTAAATGTTATACATACAAGTAAAAGGTATAAGAACAATAGTATAATGGCATGGAAGACTGAAGAATACTATTGTAAAGTTATTACATTATAAGTATAATGGCAAAGTACTATTTGAAAATAGACGGTAATAAGCTAAACATGTGTACCTAAACATTAAAAAATAAACAGAGGTATAGTTAATAATCCAATTGTGGAGACAAAATGCAATACAAGAATATACACAATTAATCTAAAAGAGGTAGGTAAAGAGAAAACAAGAAAAAAGAATAGATGAGACAGACAAGAAAAAGTAAAATACAAATTTAAATTCAATTATATTGATAATTAAATGAGATGTAAGCGATACAAAAAATCCAATTAAAAAGGTTAAGATTGTCAAATTTTATTGTTAAAAAGCAAGACCCTATAAGAAACCTACTTTGGAAAGTAAAAGGATGAAAAAGATATATTAAATATTCATTAATCAAAAGAAAGTCGGAGTGGCTATGTTAATACTGTAAGAAGTGCTCATCAGAACAAGAAATATTGAATAAAGATGGATATTTAATAATGACAAAGGGATCAATTCATTAAGAAGACAAAATAACGCTAAATATGAATACACAAATTATAAAATGTTAAACAACGAGACCAAACAGAACTTCAGCAGGTGGAGTTGAAAAGAGAAATAGATAAATCTGCAATTATCATTGGAAATATCCATATTCCTTTCTTACTAAGGGAACAAACAGGCTGATAATCAGCAAGGATATTTAAAACTTGAACCGTACTTTCCACCAACTTGTCCTAACTGACATTTATATTAATAGAACACTCCACCCCACTTAAGCAGAAAACACATTCTTGTCAAGTGCACACAAATAATTATAAGACAGACAATATTCTGAGGCCATGTATAAAGGCTCATTAAATATAAAAGAAAACTAAAATCATCCAAAGTATGCTCTTAAACACCACACAGTTAAACTAGAAATTATTATAATAATGGAAAACATCTGAAACATCCTCAAATATTTGGAATTAAAACAAGATGCTTTGAAATGACACGCGGTTCAAAAAGAAACCATATGAAAAATTAGAATATATTTTGAATGAAAATAAAATGAAACCACTATATCAAAATTTGTAAGATGCAGCTAAAATAGTGCTTAGAGGTAAATGTATAGTATTAAAATGCTTATATTACAAAAAAAGAAAGTTCTTAAATCAGTAATCTAAGTTTCCATATTAAGAAATTTAAAAAAGAAAAGCAAATTAAACCTAACATAAATAGAAGCAAGAAAAACGATAAAATACAAAACAAACAATAGAGAAAATCAATGACTAAAAAATATGGCTTTGGAAATATAAGCAAAATTGATAGATTTCTATCAAAACGGAATGAATAACCCATATAAGGAATGAGAGTGAGTACATCACTATAGATTCTAAACAGATTAAAAAGATCAAAGAAAATACTATAAACAACCTTATGTCACTAAATTCAGTAATTAAGATAAAATGCACAAATTCCTTAAAAGGCACAAATATCAGGGCTCACTGGAGCAAGAACAGACGAACTTAATAGAACTACATCTATTAAAGAAATTTAATTCTAACTTTGATATCTTCACACAAAGAAAACTTCATGCGTAGGTGGCTTTACTGTTCATAATTCTTGTAAACATTTACCAAAGAAATGATATCAACTGTATACAAATTCTTACAAAAAAGAGAAGAGGAGACATTTTTCTACCCATTTTATTGGGCCAGCATCATCCTGACACCAAAACCAGACATAACAAGAAAAAAAAAAAAAAGAGTAATATCTCTCCGGAATAGGCACATGAAAATTCCTTAAAAATTTTAACAAGTCAATTTTCGCAACATACAAAAAGGTTAGTACATCATGACCAAGTGGGGTTTATCCCAGAAATTTAAGATTTTTTTTTAACATTCAAGCATCAATCACTATTAATTTCATCATACTGAGAGAAAGTATATGATCATTTCATAGCTGTGGAAAAAGCAAGCGACAGAATTCAACACTTAAACAGGATTTAAAAAATCTCAGTAAACCAGGAATACATGGGAATTTCTTCCGCCTAATAAAGGGAATGTCTGAAAAATTACAGCTGACATAGAGGATCTGGAAAAATCCTTTTGCAGAAGTTTTTATTCTTTAATTATATATCTATGTAAATTTGCCTTAATTTATTTCTCTGTAAGTGATAACAATCTCCAATTCAGCAGATTTTTATAATAAGTACTCCACACAGAAATAAATAAATAGGTAAGTCTAGTGCGTTCGCGAGAACACGGCCCCGGCTGCGCTGCCCCGCTGGCCGCAGCAAAGGCCGCGCGCGCCCGTGGCGCCCCGTGCCCGCCGGCCGCCCCGAGTGACGCGGCGCGACGCGACGGCGGCCTGAGCGCCGTGGGGCTGGGAGGGCCGGGAGGGCCGGGAGGATGGCAGGGACGGAGCCGCACAGGTGCAGGCCCCGGTGTGGCGACGGCGCCAGCGGGGCGACCCTGCCCGGCCCTGACAGAGACCCACAAAGGCCCCAACGGCCGGAGGGAGCGGAGAACGGCCCGTGGGCCATCGGCAGTTGTCCTCGTTCCCGCAGACACTGCACTTGGAAGAGATAAGCGGCTTGTCACACTGGCCGTGCGGAACGCCCGCCACCCTTCGGGAAGACTGGCTGGCCGGCCATAGAAGGCCGCGTGTAACCCGAGAAGCTGCTCTCGACTTTCCCCCGACCTTTTAAATGAAACGTTTGCTGCGTCTAGCCCTTCTAGATGTAAAGACGTTGCCGATCTACGGTAGAGTTAGAAAATCACACATCTTGTAAATGCCCATTTGTTTTAAAAACAAAGATCACCGATAAAACTGTCTTCTGTAAGTGACTTTTTGAAATGGAGTTGTTAGACCCGCTCTGGAAGCGACACCAGTCCGCTTTCTTCGGGGCTAGAGGACGTGGGGCGGAAGACCTTGGGAAGGAAGGCAAGATTTGCTGCCAGACTGGTCGTACTTGGAAAACATTTCCATATTATAGCTGTTGTTCTGTGGGTGCATTCTATTCCTTACTACCGAATATACAGTGAACAAAACTACTCCTTTTAAATATCTAGTCTTTCTAGATGTTCTGAAGTGCCCGATATGTTAAAAGTAGAAGTAGTAATACCCTTTGTAAATACCTTTTTGTTAAAGTTCATATGAAATTTTGGAGGGGAATGGCCAAACCACCTCTTGGGTAACACACACTGTGTTTGTGCAGGGGTTCAGGGCAGGAGGGAGGAGAAGGAAGAGTTCTAGGCCACTGCGCTTATAGTGAGGCAAGATTAATCATTCATCCTCTGTGTATTTTGTTTTACTTATCTGTGCATATAGTGTATACAAGGGACAAACCAGTCCTAATTTACATCTAGTCTTTCTAGATGTGAAAGTGGTTGCCAGTGTATGACAAAAGTAGAGTTAGTAAACTGATATACTTTGTACATTTTGTTTTAAAACTCCTAGGAAAGACTGTGTTCTGAAAATTTGAGCATTAAAGCCCATTGGGTAGGCGGAGTAGGGAAGGGTTCTAGGCAAGAATGTTCATATTTCTAAGATACTTTCAAATTATAACTATTGGTACCTATGTGCAGTTTATTCAAGACTGCTGTGTATATAATGGACAAATTAAGTCCTTGCCTGAAACATCTAATCTCTTCAGATGTTTAGAAGTGCCCAACCCAACATATTTAAATGTAGAGGTAGTAAAACATCACTTTGCAAATATCTTTTTGTTAAAATTCATAGGAAATACTGTCTTTTGGAAGTGGAAATGTTAAACCACTTCTGTGAGCAATACAGTACCATCTATACTTTCTAATAGTTTGAAGGAGGTGGGAGGGAAGGAATCGCTAGTGTGTTCATACTTGGACATTTTCAGATATCATTTTTATTATGTTTTGTGCATTTTTTTCTGTATGTATATAGTATATATAATGGAGAAATGAGTCCTAATTTTGCAATATCTAGTCTCTAGATGTTAAAGAGGTCACCAGGGTATGACAAAGTACTTAGTAAAATTAGCACATTTTGTACACTTTGTGTTGAAATTCATCGGAAAGCTTGTCTCTGTAGATGACTTTTGAATATGAATTTGTCCAACCAACTCTAGGTATTACATGTGTCTGTACTTGTCCACTGGATTGAAGGCAGAGAGAATGAAATGAGGAGGGAATGGTTCAAGGCCAAAATGGTCATATTTAGAAGATACCTCAGATTATAACCATTGCTACATGTGTGCAATTTTATTTAACAGTTCTGTGTACATAGTGGACAAGTTCTTATATGAAATATAATATATATCTGGATATATGAAATATCTGGACGAATGAGTCCCAATTTTATAATATCTAGTTTCTAGATATTAAAGAGGTTGCCAATGTATGACAAAAGTAGCTGGTAAATTAACATTTTGTACACTTTGTGTTAAAATTCATAGAAAGTCTGTCTTCTGAAAAGGACTATTGGAAGTGAAATGATAACATCACCTCTGGTATAAGTGACACATGTGCCTGTGTCCACCAGGCTGGCGGTGAAGAGGAGTTGGAAGAAATGAAGGATTCTAGACCAGAATGCTCCTATTAGAAGACACTTTCAGATATAACCATTGTTAAAAGTGTATAGTTTCTTCAACACTACCATGTATATAGTGGACAACTTAAGTCCTTATTTGAAACACCTAATCTCTCTAGATATTAAAGAGGTTGCCAGTATATGACAAAAGTAGAGTTATTAAACTAATACACTGAGTGGACATTGTGTTAAAATTCATAGGAAAGACTGTTTTTAAAAACACTTATGAAAGTGAAATTGTTAAAATCCCCTCTAAGCATTACAGATGCTTGGACCTGTCCACTGTGTTGATAGAGGTGGGAAGGGTAAGGGTTTTAGGCTAGAATGTTCCTATTTAGAAGACACTTTGAAATTACAGCTTTTGTTATGAGTGTGCTCTGTTTATTCAATGCTACTGTGTATAGTGGAAAAAAACTTTAGTCCTGTTTGAAACATCTAGTCTTTCTAGATGTTTAAAAGTGCACAACATATATTAAAAGTAGAAGGCTAAAGGAATACCCCTTAAGTGTTTGTGTTATTTCATAGAAGTGGTTGCATTTGGAGAATGGAATTGTTAAACCTGATGTCTTGGAGAGTATGCTGTCACGGGGGGCGGGGGGCAGGGGTACGGGGGAGGATGTATGCAGAGAAGGGTTCTGTGCCCGTGAGTTAGATTAGTTCAGATTGCCTAACTATTGTTCTGTATGCGTTCTAGTTAATATTGGTGTGTATTAAAGGCTAAACAAGTCCTAATGCTCAAAGTATGTTAAAAGTAGAGGTAGCAAAATAATCCCTTTATAAATGTCCTTCTGTTATATTAGTTTTTATGAAGGACTATCTTCTGTGAGTGGCCTTCATTAATCCTCCTCCTGCTGGATGCAGTCCTGTACTTAGTGGAGCAGGGAAGAGGGAGTGGAGGAAGGGTGAAAGGCAAGGCTCTTTGCTAGTATCTCCTTATCTAGAAGATGGTTTTAGATTATAACTATAGGTCAATGTGTGCATTTTTATTAAAGTATCTGTGTTTACTGTGGACAAAGTTCATTATTTTGCAACATTGAAGCTTTGGAGATGTCCTGAGGTAACAATGTATGATAAAAAGTAGAACTAGGGAATCAGCCATTTTGTGAGTATCTTTATGGTACAGTTGATAGAAAAGATTCACCTTGGATGTGGAATTGTTAAACAGCCTCTGAGCAGTGTGTAACAGGATTTGTTTAAGTTGGCAGCAGAGGGGCAGAAGGAAGTATGAAAGACGAGATGTATGCAGATGTGTTCATATTCACATTTTGATGGTAGCCATTGATGTGTGTGCATCTCTTTTGGCTGTATTATGAGAATACATTAAGTATTTCAGTGGAAACATACCATCTTACTAATATTTTAATGGTATAGATCTGATAATGAATTCTCTTAGAAACAGTACACTTAATGTACTCTGTTGCTTTATGTTTGATTTTAAATTGAGCATTAAGGGAATGCAGTATTTTAATTGGAACTCTGCCAATACTTTTACTTAGAGGCCTGTTGCCATTTTTGTCTTCTATGAAATTTTTGTCCCAAGAAAGGCAGGACTACATTTGTTCCTAACAGATTGAGTTGGTGTAGTGTATTCTTGGATAACAAAATACTCACATAGCTTTGAGATTTTGGATTGGTGGATATTCATGATATGTGAAAAAAGCATGATACATACTGTACAATTTCAATCCCATAAAATTGGATGTTGTGTATAAACACTCAGGACCTGCAAGGACACATCGAATTGAAAACTGTTTGTGATTGTGGATAACTTTGTTCCTTGCTTTTTGTGTTTTCCAGTTTCCTATACTGCATATAATAACTTTAGGGGAAAAAAGTTATTTAAAAAATTGTAAATTTATGCAAATTTGTTATTATCTATTCAAAGTTACAGGCTGACACAGATTTATTAATGTTATGTATTTAATTAGAAAACAACATACCCCACTGCAACAAATGTTAAAGAAAAATAGGAAATAAAAAAAATAACCATTTATGTAAGTTAGTAATCTATTCTTTTCACATATACATTCAGAGAATGGTGGTCTATTAACAAGAATGAGATCATATTATATGTCTTGTTCTGCATCTCAGTTTTTTTCATTAAAAAATATTTTGTGGATACATTTCTGTGTCAGCATATGTCAGTTTACCCTATTTTTTTTGGTAAGCCCACAAGCTTGGAGTATCTGTGTAAATTAGAGAATTCAAGCCTATAAAAAAGCTTAGCATCTTTATTATTTCTTCTTCCTTTTAGCTATGTCTATAAAACTAATTACAACAGTCCAAAGTATTTTTATACTGAAATTAAAGTAGATATCAGGGTCTTATTAAAGGATATCTGATCCAAAAAAATCAACTAGAATGAAATATGTAGCAAATAGTTTATATACTGAACAGTTTAATTCAGAACATTTCAAACCTCATTATTTTAAAATGTACTGCATTCCCACCCTCATTACAGTGTAGAATAAAACATTTCTAGAAACTTCTTTTCCTGGCAGATAAATCAGAGAAAGAATATCATGGTATAAGCTGAGAAATGAGGCCAAACCTTTAAATCCCTTAATACTATACATAAAATCTTACACTATGTATTTACTGTAGTAGATTCAGGAATCTTTCAAATCTGACATTACAGGGTTTATTTTGTAATTGCCTAAAAAGTATTTTCTAGAAAGAAAAAGAAAAGCTTTATTTTTGAAGTCTTCTAGACTGCGCAGTTATACAGAATTAATTTATTTTAGGTAGATCAAGTTAGTAGTTTAAAAATGAAATTTTAAACAAATCATATAGGAATAATCATCTTGGACCTAGAAGCCTGCAGAAGTGCTCTCAATAAAAAAAAAAAAAAAAGCAAGCCTCAAACCTTCAAACTATGCAAGAGTTTTGACATCTGCAAAGTCCTAGCATAAGCAACTACTAAGGACTAATTCTCCACTGACCACATTGTACAGCTTTACCTTTGTTCATCCCTTCAGTTCCAGGTACAAACTTAATATTTCTTTTAATGTTGAATTACTTCAAATCACATGTAAGGATTTTATAGAAGAAAATTAAATCTTTTGGAACTTAACTATTATATAATAACCTCAGTCCATGTCTATTAAGGTTATAAATGATGTAACGAAACAATAACAGTTCTAGTTTACAACCTCATTTATTCTCCAGCTTCTCCAAGTAAACTTGCCCTAAAAGATTAAATGTATTTTATTATATAAATTAGTATTAGATGGTATATCATTTTTAGTTCATGTCAAAATATGGAAAAATATGTGCAGTAGTATAGCCATATAAAAATGGTTCATTTAATTTATATGTGTGGGAACCCAGGATTTGGTTGGTTCCAACTACAACGAACTACAGAAATTATTACTATATTTGATAGTGTGTTGTTTTTTTATCTTTTCCTGTGTCCAAATGAAATCCATTTTTAGGAGCGGGAGCAAGATGGCGGACGAGAAACACCACCAGAAAGAGTGTCTCTGAAGAAAAGACAGCTTCTAGAAGATATCAGAAGAAAGAAGCAAGCAAACGACCACACATCGGACGGGGGTCGGAAGGAGGAG
>VBSM01002608.1:63725520-63737086 GCA_008086735.1 Cheirogaleus medius
ACAATATTTGTACCCCCATTATATGATGAAATAAAAGGAAAAAGAAAAAGAAAAAAAAAAGAAATCCATTTTTAAAATGGAAGCTCTTATTTCCATATTCTGTACATATTCAGGCATAATACTTTTATTTGTATAAAAACAAATATCAAACTTTTAAGTACAGCAATTGAAAACTAGGTCTGTATTTGGAATGTGAGAAATATGTGGTATCTTGGCAATTATTCAATATGGTTTGATTCAGCCAGAATACCTACTCATGTATGATACACCAAATTCATCAAACCAAGCTAATATTGGTGACTTACTATCTGCAGGACTCTGAACTTATAATAAAAAGAACAGAGCATGGTTCTATCACAATCTTTCTTATATCAACAAATGTCACCGTAATTTTCCGTAATTTTCAAGCTGTTAAAGTCAGAAATCTGGGAGATAAACGTGGCATTTTCCTTCCACCTATCTCAAATCATTCCATCAGCAACAAACGCTTATCGCTCAAACATCTCAACTCTCCCCTCTGCCACTACTATGGTTTCAGCTTTCATGATCCTGGACTACTGCAGGGACCTTGTAACTGGCTTCTTGGCTTCCACTCTGGCCTCCCTATAACTGATTTTCTACAGAGCAACTAAAGTAATTCTATTTAAATATATATCAACTCAAGTACTTGCTATTGCTTCAGAAGTTTACAGATATTGCCACACTGTTTTCTGGTCTATGGGTTGTTCTAAAGAAATCTGAGACCAGTTGGAATATTACGTTATTTAAAAAAATAATAAACAAAACAAACAAACAAAAAACCTTGTTTATTCTACCATATTCTGCCTGTGGGATTTTCATTATCTTCTCTTTCTATTGAAGTTTTATGCCTTCCAATCTGCAAATTGAAGCCATTATCTACTTTAGACAAATTTTCTATTTTATCTTTAAACATTTTTTTCAGTTCCTTTCCTCAATTTTCTGTAGTCTGGCTTTACTGTGTGTAAGTTTTTCTCTAATCGTTGTTTATTTATTGTTCTCTGACATGATTTACGTGACTTCCTCAAGCTTAACCTTGTATCAACCATTTTTTTCAGTTCTATGTATTATTTACCTTTAATTAGGTAAAGTTTTAAATCCTCTTCAATGTCTTTCTTGAGTACTATCAATTCACTTTTTATCTCATTTGATCGTCTTCACTAAACTCATAACTTTCCTTTGAGCACCTTTCAAAAGAGAGGTGATATTGATTCTAATTTCTTTGAGAAAAGAGAGAAGTATATGAACTATGCATTTATTTGGGTAGTAATTCTTCACCTGCCTTTTCCTTATGTTCTTCCTTTTTTATGGATAGGTCTTTAATCTTTTATTACTCATCTTTCAATGGGGCCATTTCTTCCTCAAACACAGAGTAGGGAGAACCCAGAACAAATGGGGTTTTTGAACCTTCTACAGGGAATATTGCCTAAAACAGTTTCTCACCAAACTTCACTTCCTACCTTTTTTTTTCCTTGAGTATCAATTTTCAGCTTTCAGTTGGTAGTGTCGCTCCTCCTTCCTAATTTTACTTCCCCCTCTTTTACCGACAGGAGCGTCTCTGGGCTGCAGTGCTGGTAGAAGACACTTAGAAATGGCTTGCCCACAGTTTCTCCTTCTGCTCCTGCTTCCGCTACTGTGAGGGTCTGAAATAGATTTACTTCTTATGGGCACACTCTCCTCTAACGGACATCCAAGACCTGGCTCTCTCCTCTGAGTAGGCTCAGACAAACACCCACTGGATGGCCTTTCAGGCCAGTGACATTCACAGGAAATGGTCTGCTCCCTGTTGCAGTAACTTCCCAACAGCATGTGTTCACTGCCTTTAACTGGGTGTGATAGAATTTTATTTTAGAATGCTGTGTTTTCTCTATTATTCATTTTCATATTAGTTTTGTGGGGTTAAAAGAAGGCAAATATTCTGCTATCTTTAAATAAGAGTTTCTACAATCGAGTATGTTTTGAGTGAAGTTTTTGAATTTTATAGGAATAGCTTGTGTTGACAAAGCATGAATTAAAGTTAGACTTTATAATTTGGTTAACTCAGTCAATGTAGACAGCCAAGATAAACTTGTTTTGGCTGTAACTATCTTTAATAATTTATACTAATTAAATGAATCAGATAAAAGCAAAATTTCCTTTTCACATTGTGCTATATAGATGGCCTAGAAATAACTTTCTATGAAGGGCATGTTCCTTTCATTCTACCCCTGAGGAACTAGCAATACCTGCCTGGTTTTAGCTGAGATTAAACTCTTCCCTAAACTCTTTCTTTTCACATGCAAACTAAAGAAATTAAATATTTCTGCACACCAATACCATATGAAAAGAACACATAACAGCATTTGTTTTGCAGGGACTGATTCAGAATATGTTTTGCTATTCCTTTTTTTGAGTCCTTATCCTTTGTCCTAGCTAGGGCCTGACTGTGCTGAATATGTGAATTCCCATGCCTCTCATGTTACCTGGAACAGAGCAGAGGTAAGCATTGATCTGTTACTATCACCAATGATAAAGCAAGAGATGAAATTTTAACAAGCAAATGTCTTTAGCTGTATTTTCAGTTTTGAAACATTTAAAGTAGTATAAAAGCCTAATCTCCAAACATTAAATGCCATAAATTAATAACTATGCAACTTTTTAAAATATATTTTAAAAAATTTTATGTGCAGCCTATTCATTTGAAAACCTAGAAGACCCAAAGTACTAATTTTAAAGAAAATGTCACTTCTAATTAGCGTATATTCATGACACTAAAGATAGAAAGAAAAGGAAACTATTTGTAAGAAAATAATACATAATATGCACATAGCAGGTTATGACATATTTAAATATGTAAATAAATAATTACAATAAATATTTAATAAAAATGTAAATATTCTTGGAAAAAGGCTTATGCTACTTTAAAATTTTTTAGTTCACTCATTTTATGATAGCTCAAATTTTAAGGACTCACATGAGTTAACATTGGTCCTTTAGTATACAAAAAAATGGAAGAAAGTATAATATTAAATGTAGATTAAGCACAAGGGCTAGAACTCACATGGCTTCCAATATTAAAGTAGTCAAGAATTTTTATGGCTGACCTCATAGCACCCTAGGAATGTACATCTTTCTGACACTGCTTGTTTAAGTCCAGAATGTCATCAAGGTAATAGTCAAAAAATAAAATAAAATTACTGATTTTCTCACAGCTTAATTTTTTTAGGTAGCACTTTAATTTTCTTTTATCCTTCATTTTCCACACTTATCGTGTTTATAACAAGATTATGCTTCAATCCTCTTAAGCCATAGATAAGGTAATAATTATAAGCTAATTATATTAGCTATAGAATATCATTATGTTCAGAACTAATATGAACCATGTTTTAGAGCCAATATGAAGCTATTTACAGTTATCATCCCCATAGTTTAAATTTATTGTTAACTGTATAAAACTTTTCAATCATCAAAAAACGATCACTATCATAAAAAAGTATGACATATATGTTCCATGTTTTGTGTTATTTTTTTCACTCCCCGTCTCTTCCAAATTAATTTGGCATAAGTATTTGGGAAGCAGTCTAGGAATTTAAAAGGAAAAATGAAATCACAGTAAGATGTAGTCTCAAAATAGCCTGAACCGAGGATTCATATTTAACTGAGAACTTTCTGACTATGCCATGATTTTGAAATAAAGCAGAACTTTTCAACGTGCTTTTCCAGACATTTTAACCATGTGGCAAATTTCATTTTGTTCCCATTACTGTGTTAATCCATTAGATTTTTAGGCAAATGGAGCCTGAAACTTACCTTTGCTGCATAAAAAAAAAAAATCAAATAAGTAAGCCTTCGGACATTACTACATCCTGAAGGATATTCGGTAATTTTGAGATCAGATGATAACATTTTTTTCATAATTGTGTTTGGAAAAACTAGGCCTCTCTGACAAAATATCAAAGTAAAAAAGCACAAGTATAAATACAGAAGATGAGGACAGTCAATAATGTGGGATGTTCTGATTGAAGTTAAAGGCTTTTCTCAACCTGAACTGTTTGCTTTTCTCGACCTGAGCTGTTATATTTTCTCTGAAATAGTAGGTTTTGGAAGTGTTTCAATTTTAATCCCATTTATTAATTCAAAAGATATTTACTGAGCCTCTACTACATGTTAGGCACTATTCTAGATGCCTGAGACTTTGGTGAATAAACAAGATTTCTGATGTTACAGAGCTTACAATCTAGCTCAGAGAGAATAAAAACAATAACATAAATACGTTAGAAGGTAATGAGGGCCATAGAGTAAAGAAAAGTATTACTCTAATAAATCCAGTGTGAATTAATCTAGTAAATCAGTATAATAATTTCATTTTTAATAGTAACTATGTACATTATATAAATTATATGGTAATCTATATACTAATCTGGGAAATCTAGGTAGTACAGTAAAGACTATATAGAATGTAGTATATATATCTTCCTATAGAAGAAATGGTTGCATTATCAGGAACTCTGTATAATCAGACTGATCTTCATATAAAAGATGTAGAATTTTACTGTCTATAGTAAACAAAGATTAAAAATAGCATATAATCCAATCTTCATCATTAAATTCTGACCTGTGATAGTCACTAAAAAAACTATTCTAGATGCACAGCTCACATGGCTTATATGTGATACAAAGTTTCTGAAATTTTTAGTTATATAGTCATCCCTTGGGTATTCCTGTAGTTCTAACTTGAAAAGAGTACAGATATAGGTCATTTTAAAAATATTAACCTTTTATAAAACTGTAACACTAACAAAAATCTTTGGGGGCTACTGTCAGGGATACATTTAACAAATTATGCAGAGCACTCACATTTTATTATTCAGTGAACTGAGGCTGTGCACAGGCTCCCCAAACTACAATTCTCCTTTGGGTTTTAGGACACTGGACTAGTTTTCTACAATACACTATTTATTTACATGGGCAGGGTAGATAGCATCTTTACTTCAGACACTGCTTACTAACATCAATTTGAAAGACTTCAGATCTAACTTTGTATATGATTTAATTATAACGAATAAACCTAATTCTCCAAGTTTTAAATATGAGTAATATTATTTCTGTGAACATTACAAAAGTCATTTCCATTTCCCGACGATCCCAGTGCTATGCAATATGAAAGCAACCACCATTTGAGATCTCATTAGAGAGAATATTTGCAAGCTCTAAAAACTGATTTAATACATGCAACATCAGAGAATTAGTTTAAAAGAGGTAAGAGTTATAGTGGCTAAAAACTAATTAAGATAATAAACTGCTAAATATGAAAAAATTTTGGCTACTTGGTGTGGCTGGAGAGTTTCAAGACTTGGAAATAAGATTATACCCCGCCAGGGTTACAAGCTTCGAAATAACTACAGTCATGAACAGAGTTCACACTTTGTCTCTGAAGACGCTGTTAATAATAATAAAAGGCCAATATTGGGTGGCTCCCTTCTCCCCGTTACCTGGGTTCAGGTTTTCATAACTTGAAGGAGATTGAGAGAGAGAAAAAATATGTTTTTCCTGGGTATTTGCATGTGTATAGTTTGGGGATGAGGGGTGGGAGGTGTCCTGTCATCTGGTTTAAGATAGAGTGGTCCATCCTCTGACTATATTAAATATTTTATACTGTATTTTTAAATTTTCCCCAAATTTTCATCTCTTTCTTTCTTCTCCATTAATGTCAAGCATTGAAACATATTTATTAGGTGGCTAAAAGATAAAACATCTCTGGTCAGGCTTGTTAACAGGCCCCTCTTGGAAACGCCTATTGTAAAAGGTCACCATCTGCAGCGCCAGATGCCCCAACTCCAGGAAAAGAAGAATGGCTTGTCCGTGAAGGTGCACACAGGCAGACGGCTGACTCACCTTGGCAGGCTCCGGTGCGGATGTTGGGGATGAAGCCCCGTCGGCACGGCTGAGGCTGGGCTGGACACATCTCACAAGGATGG
Source organism: Cheirogaleus medius (assembly GCA_008086735.1). Classification (NCBI taxonomy): domain Eukaryota; kingdom Metazoa; phylum Chordata; class Mammalia; order Primates; family Cheirogaleidae; genus Cheirogaleus; species Cheirogaleus medius. The sequence continues at coordinate 63,731,496 of VBSM01002608.1, forward strand.
CCCCAGGCCCGCCCAATGGTGGCACAGCACAGAGTCTTCGTGCAGACAATGCCTGTCAGCTGCCCCTGACACATCTGGTTGTTGACCTGAGTGAAACACGGGCCTGTCCTGTAATCTGGAATGTGAGAGAAGAAGGAAAGACAGGTTTTATGATCATATACCAATATTATACCAGTGCCTCCGAATGCATAAAACAGAGACTATTTCTTCTGACCAAAGTGTCCAAAGAAAAAAGGCTAGAGAGTTTCATTTTGAAAATGAATAATTTTCCAATCATGAGAAGTACATTAAGAGACTTCCATGTGTTCCACACTAGACACTGTAAATGGGTGGCTCCTGAGCTGAATCGGGGATACAGATGTGTTTTCTTGGACTGAATAATGCTTTCAAAGAATTTAACTTAGTAGCCAACATTGTCAAATTGGAAAATTTCACATGAAATTTGTATCTTTGACTTTTCTTGAAAATTTAGAAAGTCCGGCCATGCTAGGCCTGCCATGCCACACGGCACTGAGGAAGATGAAGCATGTTTCTCCAGACACCCCAGCCCCGGCTGCTCCTGACCCCCTAGCGCTCGCATCCACGGAGGTTCTCTGCCTGGGCCCTGAAGCCATCAGCACTGATGACTGCTCTTCATCTCGCGGAGATTTTCTTTTCTCACTAGGTGAACAAGAGTTCAAAAAATCAAAACTAACTAATAAATATCATGCTTCCCATACCCTAAACATATTTGGGCATTCTAAATCGTCTATAAATATTCAGTTCCAACAATCTGATTTCTATTTCTGCGTCAGTCTCTTTAGTTCTGTGGGTAGCCCAGTTAGGAAGACAGTAATTGATAAGGTCCATAGCCATGGATTCTTTACAGGTAAATTAGTATTACAATATCTGATCTCTGGCTCTAGCAGATGACTGTACCATTGTCCAGCTCAGTTATTAGGATGATAAAAACCTTAGTGAATGTAGGTCTTGTATGGTATATAGGTAGACTTTCTATGAATATTAGGGACAACTCACTTAGATACTTAAATCTCAAAGTGAGATCTATGGACCAGCAGTACTTGCATCACTTTGGAGCTGATGAGAAATGCAGACTCAGGGCAAGGACAGTTGTTTGTCCTCTGTTTGTCCCAGACCCCCTGACCCCACATCTGCACTTTTAACAGTACGTTCAGGAGACCCATACACAGTTTAAAGTTTCAAAAGGACTGATTTAGACTGTGGGCGATTCAACAGCTGGTACTGGTATTTCTACTCTATCCTTACTTCGATGAACCTTTTGGATGATCAGTAAACATTATTCTAAACAGAACTGAATCAAAAACTAAATATTTTTTAACTTGATAGTTTTATTATTCCTGTTTTGAGAGATTACAAGAAATCAGAGAAAGGTCAGTTTCCTGAGGCCTGACCAATTCATATTTTTTCCATACACAAGGATTGTTAGGAAGACAGTTTATTAATTCTTGGAAATACAAGATGCCACTCAGGCTTTCCTGATAAGCCCTAACATGAATGGCATTATTCCATTCCAAGGAGAAAGCTAGAACAAGTTTAATTCAGATTTTTGTAAGAACAAAACAATCTCACATTCAAAGGAGGAAGAGTCAATAATGTTGGCATAATTGTTATGAAAAACAGCTACTAAGAAAACCAAACTTGGATTTAATTTAACATTCAAATGCCAAGCTAGAAAGGCTTAGATGCATATGAATGCTGCAGTATGACAAAAACACAACTTAAAATCACATAAAACTTCTATTTTTTTAAATGAAGAATGAGACTTTTTCATACAGAAGAAAAGAACATTTTAAAAGTTCAACATAAAAAAACAAAATCTAGAATAGGTAATTTTTTTGACAAATTGGTTTAACATTCTGATACTCTGCAGCTAAATTTTAACAAAAATAGCTCATTTTAATCCCCTGCATAAGAACAACAGATGTGCTGGCTACAAATCTCATTTTTGAAAAAGATAATCTTTGTAGTATACATGAAGATATGTCAACCTTATAAATAAGCACACTTCCTATACCAAAAATTGCCGGGTCATAAATTTTTAAAATATCCTTCAGACAATACATATTTTGCAATTTTAAATAAATATTAGACTCACATTTATAAATTACATCAAGTTCTGAACATGTCGGAAAAAGTCTACATTTTTTAGTGTAATACACTTTTTTTAGATTCATGCATAAATACCTATGCTCACATTCTGTATACTTTTAGGATTCCCAGAGAAAAGCCTGCATAGCCTCCTTCATAACCCCATTCTTATGTAAACCAACCTGTCAGGAGATTCATTCTTTCTTCTAACTAACCCTTCTTAAAATTATGTCCTCTTAGTATGGTCTCTGTGGACAAGGGGAATATCTGGACAAGGACAGTTGTTTGTCCTCTGCAAATGACCTTTCATGTTGGAGGCACCAATTAAGGCAATCCTAGACTACCCTCAGCAGAAACAGAATTTATTTTTTTTTCTTTTGCTTATGTTTGCCTCCTTATACACAGTGCTGAGTTTATTTTCTTATATGATGACATTTTGCTTTCTGGTTGGCAATTAATTACTTTAAAAGTTAAACTTACAATCTTATCTACTCATTCAAGAATTACTAACATGGAAAATAAGAACCAGTGCTAGATACTGAAAAAGAATTTAAATCTCCTGATCAGATTAAAACATCCTGTCCCAAACTCTATTTGCATTTTAATTATAGACAAAAGAATCCTAAAAAGACCTTAATTAATTGTTACTGGCCATGAACTCTCTTCATGAAAGTTTCCCTTGGACAAAATATTATTGTATACCACATTAACCATTCATAGTCAAGGACATACTTGTTGGCAAAATGTAAAGGGAGAGAATCACTTATGATTTTGTATGTTGGAATCAGTGGGTTGGAGACAGATTTTCCTCATTACATGAACAAGAACATTTTGTTAAAAGTTAGACTGTGAAACACAAATATTGCTATTGTGATTTTCTAATATCTAAATGCAATATAGCATATCCACTTGTTTTATATAATTTCACTTTTTATTCACATTAAACAAGTGGTGATATCAGCAAGCTCATCAGAAATTTTGCTCATTGGGTTTTTTCCAAACAACTTTATTAAGGTGTAATTTACATGCCACAAATTCACCTGTCTTTAGTGTACAACTCAATGACTTTTAGTATATTTACTGAATTGTGCAACTATCACCAAAATCCAGTTTTAGAAAATTTCCATCCAACCCCCAAAATTCCTTGTGTCCATTCTCAGCCCCAGCCCCAGCCAACCACTGATATAATTTCTGTCAACTATAAATTTGCCTTCTCTGGAAAACTCATATAAATGGAATCATATACTGCATGGTCTTTTTTGTCTGGCTTCTTTTACTCAGCATAATGTTCTTGAGGATCATGCACACTGTAGCATGGATCAGTACTTCATTTCTTTTTATTGCTGAGTACGTTTCCAGTTATGGATATACCACATCTGTTAACCAGTCAGTGGCCATTTGGGAAGTTTCCACTTTTTGGATATTATAAATAATGCTGCTATGAATATTTACATGTATGTCTTTGTGTGCACATATGTTTTTGTTCTTCTGTGGCAGTTTATACTTAAGAGTAGAACTGCCAGGTTGCATAGCAAATGTACGTTTAACTTTCTAAGAAACCGCCAAACTGCTTTCCAAAATAGCTGCACCATTTCATATTCCCATCAGTAATATATGAGGGTTCCAGTTCCTCATCCTTGCTAATATTTGCTATTTTCTATCTTTCTTTACTACAGCTTATGTTCATATTTTACTTTAATTAAACACAGTTGAGTTTATTTGGGAATCTTGCTATAGTTTCACAAGTCCTTTTAATATAAACAGAGATGCTACAAAGCCAAAGTTGAGCATTATTGTTTAAAGAAAAAAAATTGAGAAAAATTTAAACATTCTTAAATAAAATATAATACACTTGCCAAAATCCAAACCATACAGAAAAAAATAAAATTAAAGAAATAAAATTCCTTTCCCTTACGATGTTCAAATTTGTGATCTTTCTAAGTGAAAACACAATTAATAGTTCTGTACGTTTACCTATAACTTTTTCTTATTTATACAGATGGTATATTATTTATATTTATATGTAATATATATACAATGTTCTGAACCTTGAATCTCCTCTTAATTTCCTTTTAGAAATTAACTCATATCACTGAGTTTACTGGGTGACTAGTACATGCTGGATATTTTTCTAGGCTCTGGTGGGGGTTGGGGTTAAGGAAGAAGGTTTGTTGTTCTTGTTTATTTTTTGTGGCCTTTTGGTTTTATTCTGTTCTATGAAAGAGACTTGCATTTCTAAAAGCCAGTGGGAATGGATGGCCCAACTGAAAGGGAGGGTTTATAATTACCCACCTCTCAAAAAAGAATTTCTAGTATAAGATCCCTGAGAAGTTAGGCTGAGCATGAAACCAGAATTTGTGTGAAGGAGTGATCTTTAGGTAGGAGAAGAAAAGCACTTTTCTTACAGCTTGAGGAAAGAAGGGCAGTATGCACAGAGATGCAGGCATGTTTATATGCTGGAGGGAAAACGACCAATATTCTCTCTGATACCTTCTACTTTCCCTGTGAAGCAGGAGGCAGGGCAATACATCTTTGGTGGGGGTTGGCTCGTGTGCTGATCTTTGAGATTAACTGAGATAGCACTGCAGATACTAAGGGAGGGAGCAGACCTGAGAACCCGGTCAATTCTCAGGTGACGTCTAGTGCTTCTCTATGATGGCTGAGCAAGATGAACTTGTAACCCAAAGTGGGACCATCTGGCCTGTTTTGTGGCTTTATCTAGCAGCTCTAGGCAGCTGAGCTCACCCAGAGATCAGGGTTCATCCAGGGTTGGGTTTTTATCTGTTAAATGAGAAAAAAAAATACAGAATGGTAAGGGAGCTTAGGGTAATGTTAGCATATTTTGAAATGATAGGCTATGGAACCTATGCTGGACAAGACTGCAAGTAAGAAAAGAAAAGGACTGAGAGATTAAAAGGTAGAAGAAATCAGTGAGATCAGTGAACTAGGTTTCATGTATCTCCATGATAAGGTTGTAACTGAGATCCTGGTCAGCGTGCCAGCTGAGATCTCTGATCACAGATATAAGCAGAGCATGCAGAGAAACAATCCCCAAAATTATATGGGATAATAAGGGTGTCCTTGGTTTCAATAAGATTTTCCCTGGATCTCTGAGCTTCGGACTTCATGCTGGGTCTAAATCTTTAGGACTAAATAAACTCAAATAACTGATTTGGTAGTTGATAGATGAGCATCTTTTCAGCCTTTGGAAATTTTAGAATTAAGTAAAAAAAAAGTTTAAGAGAATTTAAGCCATTAAATTAATATTTTTATTCTAAGGAATCTATGCAAACATTATGTTCCTGTAATGCTCAATGGCATTTGGCCCATTCCATGAGATTGCCTTTTAACCACAGTTTAAAATAAATAATTAAGTAACTTATTTAGAGTTGTGATTTTTAAATTTTTTTTTATTTCAGGAAATTATAGGGGTACAAACATTTTGGTGACATGTTATGACTTTGCCACATCCCAACCATGAT
>VBSM01002608.1:63737186-63750996 GCA_008086735.1 Cheirogaleus medius
ATAAACATTCGAGTGCAGATGTCTTTATCACAGAACGACTTTTGTTCCTTTGGGTAGATGCCTAATAGTGGGATTGCTGGATCAAATGGTAGTTCTACTTGTCAAATTCCTGGAGCCAAGGGCTGAGTGAGGGGAAATGGGAGTCTACTGTTTAGGGCTTAGGACATTTCAGTTTTACAAGATGAAAGTGTTCTTTGGATGGATGGTGGCGATGCTTGCAAAACAGTGCGAATGTACTCTATGCTCCACATTTAAATGATTCAGATGGACAATTTTATGTTATGTGTACTTTACCACAATTAAAAAAACATTTTAAAAAGTTCAATGAATAAGTAAACTTTTCAAATGATATTTAAATAAAGTAAGCAAGTGAATTTTGAATGTCTGCTGTGTGGAGCCGCCACCCAGGGCACTGAACGTGCGTGTGCAGCAGTGGCCACACCTCTCGCAATGGAAATCTGTGTCGTTTCAAGTGCACATGGTGCCTCATGGCCATTCTTGAACATATTTATTGACTATGTACTTTGGAAAGTTTTTCTGTAAGCTAAAGCTAAATTCCTAGCATTGGTATTGCTGGGTCTAGTGTCCAGTTTGAAAACTACTGCAGAATTGCTCTCCGAATAGACAGCACCAATTTACACCCAGTGGTGCTGAAGGGAGTCTGTTTCCCCACACTCTCTCAAAAACAGAGCAAACATTTCAGTTTTTATTCATTTAATGGGCGAAAATGGTATCTCACTGTTGAATTATGACAGCAACTCATTGTCCCCATTTCTTAAAAATTAAAGGAAGAAAATGAACAAGGTGGCAAGAATTCTGCAGTGGCCCTTTCTATAAACAATTTCCTTTTATCCTAAGTGCAAACAACTATTTTTACCATTTTTATAAATGAAGAAATTAAACGTCAGAGATTAAGTAATATGTGGAGAATCAAAGAGCTAGAGAAAAGTGAAACTGAGATTCAACTTTTGAGATCCATTTCACTCCAAGGGCTTGCTTTTATCCCTACACTGTGTTCACTTAGCCCGACCTGGGTTATTTGCATTCTCAGTTTTTGGTAACTTTGCCTTCTCCTAACAGAACACAGACTTTTACTATTTTAATTAGTATTGTCACAACCCCACAGATGCCTCCTCCTGCCTCCAAGTAGGATTTTCTAACTCCTAATTAGCATGTCCAACTTTGCTTTTCTTCTGGTTTGTTCCAAAAATGAGACTCCATCTAGCCACATTACATCAAGGAGAAATTATCTCTCTGTGCATTGAGAAAAACATTAAAGACTTGCTTCTGCAAACAGATGAGTAATTATTTTAATTATCACAGTTGTACTGCATTTTATTTCTAACATAATACCATTATTTAATATTTCAGTGGAATGTGGACTTGGCAAGGAAGGGCAGTTTCACCTTTCCTACAGTCTCTCAAAGCACAAAGCCACTGCTGACATGAAAGGGCACTTTAAGAATGAAGATGTGGGAACGATAATTAGGCTTTGGCCAATGATGCAAACAAAATTGCTATCTTTGATGTCACTTTCCATAAAGATGAAGGCCATCAAAGATGTGGTCCTAAAATTCATGGCCTATAAACTTAAAGTGCACTCTCCCAAGAGCTAAACCAACTAACTTATTTTAAAAACAACAAAAACTACCAAAGATTAAAAACTAGCAAGATTATTTAAGCAGAAGGATATTGTCACTTTTGAAGAAGAAAGCGAAAGAGACTAAATAGTCTGATGAGAGTTAAATAAATGGGCCAGAGAAGTAAATGATTAACACAAAAGATGGATCATATACAAGTCGAATCCAAAAAGAACCAAATGTTATGGTATCTAAAGAAAACTTAACATAAGTAGGCCTGGATATATTTCAGGGAAAAGTGATATGCTCACAAAACATTGATCTATTATCAATAAAGTCAGAAACGGAACCAGTGGAAATAAGGTGCTTGCATAGATCTTATTTATCCCTTGATCCAAAGATAACGAGGTCACAAGACTGGATTATAGTGGCTGTGAATAAAATGTTACACACAATGTGCTGATGGAGCCTTTATATCATATTTTCTTATTGAAATTTCTGCCCAAATCGATGCCTCCTGAGGGATGTGGGCAGCCAAGTACACACCACTGACTCAAATAAAACCTAATAAATGACACTCTTCCCAGGAAACCAATGTATGATGGGAAAACAAAAATTCCTCTCTGTGACTCTCTCCTGACCTATGACTTCCAGTATAACATCTTAGTAGATAGGCTAAGATTCTCCTGAGAGTAATGTGATTTCTTACTGGGGTTTTCATTTTTTGGGAGTTTGGGAAAAGAATGAAGAGCAAGAAGACCATTAGATCATATGGCATTCTAAGAGGACACAAGCAGCATCTGTTGATGGATCCATCTGAATTACAAATGGAAAAGGCTGGCCTCTGCTGCTCACGGTGTGAAGAGCAGTGGGTGGTCAACTGGTCCTGCTGGCACTGGTGGCCCAGCAGTGGAGGTGATGGTGGTGGTGATCTATACTGGTGAAGTGGATCATTCCTGGTTCCTGTGATGAGAACCTTATACCTTTTTCTTATACATCAGCACCAGGAGAGGCTCAAAGGCAAAGAGATCCCCTTGCAACATCTCAAGGTCATAGTATTATGATACCTATTCAGTAAAATAAAAGTGACCATATCTTATATAGCCTGAAATTTTCCTATTGCTGTAGAAACCCATATAATTGGATGCGTATTGTTAGTGAGGAAATTTGCTTCATGAATAGACAAATTAAAATTAGAAGAACAAAGTCTTTCTTTGGTTCTGGAAAGTAAACTCTTGCAATATACAGACTCAACAGAAGGGCATAAAAAAAGACGGTTATTGTCTTGAACTAAATTAGTTGTCTGGAAGTCAGATGGAAGAAACAAATCTTGCTCTGTGTTGTGAGCTAAGAAATGAATACTTTAAGTAAAAGATGAGCCTTACTCCTATCTCAGTTTGGGACCAGAAGGAGTAAATCAGTAAAATGTCTTGAGGTGAGAGGAATAGATAATATTTAATTTAGATATTGTAAAAAATTTGTAAGAGAGGAACAGAGGTTTTAACATAATGGTGAAAGACAGTAAGGTAACCACTAGTTCAATGAAGGAACATAGTAGAATTTCTTAATTAAGGAAGAAGGGCAGTGGAAGTAAAGAATTGAAATATATTATAATTTATGAAACCAGAAATAATCACAAAGATGACAAGAGAAAAAACACAAAATATAAGGATTTATATATATAAAATAAAATGATAGGAATGAAACCAAATATATTTAAATCACAATAAATATGGATAAGCTTAGTTTTTAATCAAGCAATTAAGGCATCAATATATTTAATATCTGATTAAAAGAACAAAATTCAGCCCTATTGTATCTATATAAAAACCATCAAAATGAAATGACAAAGAATGGAAAATAAACAGAAGCAAAAAGAAAAATGTGAGACAATACAAATGAAATAAAGCAGAAGTACCAATAATCAGTATCGGAGTGAAATTCAAAGAGAAAAGCATTAACTGAGTCAAAAAAGATTATTATATAAGGTTAAAAATTAAAATCCAGGATATAAAATTTATATGCTAAGAAGTATAATGAAATACAAAGAGCAAAGACTTCTAGAAATACAAGGAAATGTTTTTTTCAAATTTGATAAAGTAGACCAAAAAATAAATAAAAACACAATCTAAACACTTGCCTTAATTTTGTATCATATAAACAGACGATGTATATTCTTCTTTTGTTTTCATGGAACATTTATTAAGGCGATCAAATACTTGGTCATAAGCACACCATTATGTCAATGAGATTCAGTAGAACCCTGAGGTTTCTACAGAATTTTCTGTCTTCCTTAGTTTAAAAATCTGAAACTTTTTGCCGCAGTCTCTGAATAGAAAGCTTTTAAATGATGTGGCTGATGATTTATTACCCAAAAAGAACATTTTGTCCTCTTTTGTTAAAGGGATCACAATTTTTTGACTGCAGAATCTGTGACTATTTTAGAGAAAGAGATGCTAGCAATTATAAAATTTCACACCAATGTGGTTTGTTAGCATGCATAGTGGTGGGTCCAACATGGCAGCCGCTAGCCACACGTGGCTTTGTAAATCTAACTCACGCAGATAAACATCCAGTTTCCCGGCCACACTAGCCACATGTCGAGTGCTCAAGAGCTACATGTGGTCAGCGGCCACTGCGCTGGACAGCACAACGAACACCTCCAGCACCGCGCCTGGTTCTGCCGAGGCAGACTGGAGGGCGCGTCTCTGAGCTCCGCAGAGAAAGCGGGAACGGCGCAGCGAGTGTGCAGAGGCAATGGCTCTTCAAGGGGCTATGTTTGAAAGTAGGTGAATTCTGATGGAAACTACAATAAAATTCAAAGGCATTATGGAATTACAAGTTGGTTAGCATCATAAAATACTCAAAGGTTTCGGAGACAAGAAACTGCTATAATGACTTATTTTATTATTATCACTGATTTTATACATATGCCAACCATGAAGTCTGTGCAGTGCTTTATACCCATCATTTTGCTTGATCTTTACAATAACTATATTTGGTCAGCATCAACAGCTTTCCTTTACAGATGATGATGTTAGGCTTAGGCAGCTTACATAGAATTGCCTGAAGTCACACAGATGGTGCATGACAGAGCCTGAATTTGAAGCACAGGTATATCTGACACCAGAAGCCATGCTCTTACCCATCACACTCTGCTATCTCCTACTAACAGTGATCGCTATGGCGGGGAAACTGAAGGAAGAGTGCTTCTGCATTTAATCAATAGCTCTTGCTCTGAATAAAATGCTTTCTGTGTTTGCTTATTCTTTCCCTTGTTTTAGGACCATACCCCTTTATTCAGTTAATAAATTAGCCTGGTTTACTCAATGTTTCACTGGCTGCTCTGATTTACCTCCAAATCTCGGACTGCTGAATGTCTGCCTGGACTAGCCCTTCCACTCCCAGTGTGCACATACTCAGCTGTGGAGATTCTTTCAGCAGGCACTCCATGGCATTACAGCCCAACCCACTTCGAATGACACCAGCAGCTTGGCTTCTGTTCTCTGAGTGGGCGGACTAGGAACACATATCCCCTCAGTGCTGAGAGAGGCTGTGTCGCGGTGCTGCATGGCAGGCAATGCTGGCCAAGTGCTGAAGAAGCCAGGCACGCTGAATAAAGAAGGCGAACCGTCACTGCTCGGTCACGTTCCAGTATCATCTGCAGTGACAGGTGGGGGCTGCCAGCTTCCCAAAAGGTATCCAGCCCATGCTCTATGAGGCCTATAAAAGCATTTTGAGAAATGCAAAATAGTAATTTAAATTTGATTTTCAATAATAACTTTTAGAGATGGAACACCCTTAGAAATTATTTGATCTGATCATGCAACTAAGAGAGGAGGAAATAACGTCCAGAAAGTTTCAGCAACTGGCCCCAAGTCAAAAGGATTTGATATAACAGCTTAGGCCTCCTGACTCATTCTCCCACAGCATCCAACATAAAATGGTAATTAGAAGCCTACAATTGATGGGATCTGGGGCCTCAGGACAAAATACACCTGCTGAACTGAGATCCAGACATAGGGGCTAACTCAGTATTTCCCAAAATATGGTCAAATGGAACACTAATTCCACAGAATATTAAAAGAGTTAGGTCTAAAAAGGATTCTGTGGTCAAATATACTAGGAAATACATTAGAGTTGAACAAAGAATTTTTTTTGTGGGGGATGAAGCTACACGACTTTCAGGAGCCCTTAATGTTCTCATGTGCATTATTAACTGCCAAGAGGAGGCTATAGTAAGCAGTCTTCAAAATTTATTTGCTCATAAAATGTTTTTATTCAATAGCATTCCTGAAGACTAGTGTGGGATGAAGCATACTTTGGCAAACACTTATCAGCTTATGGGTCCCTTGCTGTATCCTCAAACATGGCTGCCTGAAATAGATTGAACAAAAAACTATCTTTTGTGTAATTGGCTTTCCTCCAGATGACATCACTACTACCATAAATATCATGGAGAACTTTAGGACCTTGTGACATCGTTGTAGCACTCAAACTTTCTCAGCAGTTGCCGAAGTATTGCCTAAACTGCTAATAGTATTGAAAATATTTATAAGTGATCATAATTTAGAGGTTTTTCTGTGTTTTCTTACATTGTTCTCCTAGATATCAAAGGTCGCATCTATTTTTCTAGGGCCTAGAATCTGATGTCCCGTAACTGACAATAAAAAGCACACGGTCTTATATTCCTGTGTAGGACTTTGTCAGCAATATAGGGCAGATGAAACAGTGGCCTGTGTGTGTATCACGCACATACACCCATATATGGTAATACTGTATCACTACTGTAAATAAATTGTGTATTTTTACTTTTTAAATTATCACAACACTATGAAATAGGTACTATTATTATGCCCACTTTCGAGATGAGGAAACTCAGGCACAGGGAGGTTACGCAGCTTGCCCAAGGTTACAAACCTAATAAGTGACTGAACCAGGAAAAAAGGATGTGATAAAGATTCACATAATTAGCTTTCTCAAATTTCTTCTTACAGCAGCTTGAAGGGCAGCTTCCCTTCACTCTTACCTATCTTCCAAGCTTCTGTCTCCAAACTGCCTGAAGATGCTATGATCAACCCAATACCTTCCCATTGCATTCCTTTTGTTATTATTTTTAATTCGATGAGACACATTTGGTTTCTGTCTTTTTTGCTAATGATAATGACGTGAGGCATCTATGCTTACTCCACATGGTATTGAGGTTTTCAAGCAGTTTATCTTCTAAGTGGAAACCTCAACAGGTAAGGTGTCAGATTTTGTGTCTCCGCCATTGTATGCACATACACTTGGCACAGCGACTAAGCGCACAGGTCTGCAGTCAGACAGTTCTGGATTCACAACCAGAAGCCTAGCTTCACCAAATACTTGTCTTTGGTCGTGACTAGTTACTTTAACTTAGTTTCCTCATTTGTAATATGGATATAATAATAAGAAGAACTTTACTTACAGCATATGATGTAGGTATGGGCATGTTATGAGATTAAAAACCTCAAGTATTGAGCACACTGTCTGGCTTTTAATCAATGCTGAGCACCTGGTAGCTGTTCTTATTATTGGGGCCATTAATAAACTAACATTTGAGAGCACTCTCTAGTTTATGAAACGCTTTTCTCTGCGTTATTTCATTATGCCATTGCAGTGGCATTGTAACACGAAGGGTGAGCGGAGCAGAAGAGTCTACAAAAGCCTCACGACGCCTTTGATCCTCATAATTATATATAGATAAAACTTTCTTGGATATGAAAGCTGAAAGAAATCACTTAAATGGATAGCAGGATCCCTCTAAGAAATATACTTCCTTATGGAGTTATTTTCTCTATTATTCAAGCTCCCTCTTTCCCAAAGATCTGTTTGGAAGCAAAGCTAGGTTTCACAGCCTGAAAATTAATACTGTGCAGCCAGAAATAAATTATTTTGCAAAGAGAAATACCAGATCCACATAATTTTTACTCAGGGAAAAAAAATCTCCTTTTTTACCTCGCTTGGAAGTATAACTGACAAATATAAAAGCACAGCATTTATCCATTACTGTGGTCTCTAAAAGACCCCTTTTAATTCATGACCCCAGCTTTTATTACAGTAGTCTTGCTCTGACCTGGCCACAGAAGCACTGCCATCACTTTCTGATGAGCAAGGACATTATCTGGTTTTCGGATTATCTACTACCTGCAGCTTCTATCTCCTTGCCAGGCCTTGTGCCACTGAGAGCAAGCCCTAGGAAGGAAGGGATTATGGCAGGAACACAATCAGGTTGTCAGCATCTGAGCTTATGGAAGAGGCTCTGACTGCCTCATGATGAACATCAAAGGAAACCCCAGTGGAACGTCCATATGTTTCCAAACTTCACTCACATTCCAGATATAGGAAAACATCCTGATGCTCAACTTAAATTTTTAAATTTCCAACCAGATGTTTGCTAGGTTGAGTATGTGTCTCTGTTGGCCTTCAAAAATTAGAGGAGTATGATTCTTATTATTTTGTATTATTTATTTATATCTTCTGTCCCTAATTAGTGAAGGAAACCAAACTTGAAAATTTCTACTGGAAAGAAAATGCTTTCCTCGGGTTTCTAGAATATACTCGCATATTTCATATCATCATTTTTGGTATATAAGGGTTGTGACTATTGTGTTTCCACTCAGTAAGCAGATTACCCCAATTCTTAGGTGACTACAGAATGCTTATCTTCATACAGAGACAGGAAATAGTAAATCCCATGGGGTGGGTTTCCTTAAGTAATCACTCATTCTGGGGCAAACCAAACTACTACTTACCAAAAGGGGTATATTTTAATTGCTGGGAAGTTCAAGTAGTTGAGATTCATAGGATTGTTCTAACATTATGCAGAGTCTGTAAGTTTTAACTAACATTTTGAACCTAACTTAAAATTTTTCATTACTGCTTTTCAATATTTTCAATATTGCTTCATTTTCTACAGCTGGACTCCTGACAAATATAGATTTCTAGAGCCAAGAAAATCAGTCAAATATATGTTGAGCTATGTAGAGAAAATGTAGATATATTTGTCCTGTCCTGCATCCAAATCTGCTACCTGTTTTGGAGAAATTTCCGTTGTGTGAATGTTGGTGGGAGAAATGGATGCAAAAACACAGACTTGGAAATTCTTCCCAGCAGCAAGAGGACGGCGCAAACGGCGAAGGTCCAATAAGGGATTAGCCAGCCAGGACCTCAGCGGTGTTTTCTGTTGGCAGCTTCCCTTCACTCTTACCTATTCTCCAAGCTTGTTTCTCCAGACTCTGTGAAGATTCTATGATCCACCCAATACCTTTCCATTAGATTCCTTTTGTTATTATTTCTAATTCAATGAGCCAGATTTGGTTTTTGTTTTTTTGCAATCAAGACTCCAACTGATATAGGTGGCAACCTATTCACAATGAAAATTTCAAGTTAAGTTCAAAATGTTAGTTAAAACTTAAAGACTCTACCTAATCCTTGCCATTTGTACACTTGTAGGTAAGGAATGAGATTCATAGCCGCTATCATTCTTTGCATGTGTGTCTCAGTCTAGATTAGAATTTTAAAACATTGATACATTAATATTCTCCACTTGACTCCCAATTTTTAATATTTCCTACGTCACCTACAAATATTAGTAATTAAGATGTTTAAATGAGGCATAACACTTACAAAAGGTTGCATGCTTATTTTAGTAAAGATTCTTTGTAATCACTATAATGTGCAAACTGCTCATCTCATTCACGCTAACTTGCCACGCTGTGACACCAGCTTGAGGTCTCTAAAGACATAAACTAGGAATTAGATGGACGAACTGACTTAGGGTTGATGTAAATAACAGGCACTTTATGGTGACATCCAACGAGTTATGCAGACAACACATACTAGTTGAAAATGAGAGATGGCCTTTTGGAAACTACCTGAGGTCGGCTGACTTTTAAACTTACCTTAAGAGAGACTGATAGACCCAAATCAACCTGTTACAGCTGAGGCAGCAGACTTGGGAAAGTGCCCATTTTCAAGTTCTGAATTTTCACTAATTCTGTTAAAACCTTAATGAAATACTCAGGATAGGTAAGTCCCTAGGACATATAAAATGTAATGACTTTGAACCCATAAAAGTATTCCAAGCATTGAAAAAGGAGTTGTCTGGGAGGAAAAAACGTCAAGGAATTTTAATATTTTGTATGAATCAATGTTTCTTAAAACATTTTATTTTAAATGAAAATAGCTGGAAAAAATGTTAAAGTATATGGTAATACTCTTCAAAAACACAATCTTCTTTATAAAGTACATGAATCTAGTTGCCAGTAAAGGCTACTTAACAGCATTTCAAGCCTGCAATGGTGTCTGGCTTGACTGTGTGATGTAACACTTTCCACCATACATGTGACGGAAGCCTACGATTCACTGGGTTGTCTAACACATTCTGGAAAGTGAATTTCATATGTAACCGGCAAGGGGCAGGGATGGGAGAAAAAACAATTATTTAATGTAGAAGTCTATTCATTTTTTGGTTTTAATTTTCATAGAAATTATAGCTTTTTTTCACACTCAAGAATGCATACTTGATTGTCAAAAATGGCAGATTAGGGATGACCTCCTGGCTCTCTACTCTTAGACTGGGAGGTGAAGAAGGCGACCTGAATCACTCGAAGGGGTAGTTCTCCCACAGGATCAGCTTCACTGAATTACAGGGAAGCTTTGAGGGGCAGCAGTGCTGGGAAAAGGAGGAAAGTGACGCAGTGGATTTGCCATGAAGTTCCGAGAATCCGAGTGGTACAGCGGGAATTGGAGTGCAAGCTGGCTGCGCTCATCGGCCAGCCGAACGGGACTGTGTGATTTGTGCCACAGCGGGACGACTTCTCCTTCGCTGACCTCCACACCCACGCAAACAGGGAAGTGCCTGAAGTCAGCGTGAAGAGGTAACACGGGCGGTCAGGCAGTTCAGAGAGGAGGCAGGAGCAGAGAGCAATTAGAAATCTACAGGGCACGGTGCAGGGTCTCCTTGGCTGGGAGATCTGTACACACCAGCGGCGTATGCCTCGCTGGTGAAGGGAGAGAAGAGTGAGACAGATCGCTCATTTGACGGAGTGGTCCGGTGGACTCGGGCGACCCAAGAACAGCTGGGGAGGGAGCGGTAGAGGGAGCGAGCACGAGCTTCCCCAGATCCTCCCCAGGGGGCTGCAGCGGACCCAGCTACGCCTGGTTGCGCAAAAGGGAAAATACTTTCCACCCCTTGGCGGAACCTGTCAGGGGTCTCCAGCCGCTCCAGCCTTGCCGGCTACAGAGTGGTAGAGCAAGCACGACCCTCCGCGAATCCTCCCCAAGGGTCTACGGCGGACCCAGGTACGCCTGGTCCCACGATTCCACCCGTCGGCAGAACCTGTCAGGAATCCCCAGCCGCTCCAGCCTTGCCGGCTAAAGAGTGGTAGAGTGAGTAAGACCCACAACAGATCCTCCCCAGGGGGCTGCAGCGGCCCAAGTTCCGCTAGTGTCACACGGAAGAGGGAAATATTTCACTTCTCAGTGGACCATGTCACTGGTCTTCGGCCGCTCAAACTGTGCTGACACTACAGGTCCAGAGCACATATCCCCAGATCGGCCAAGGATCGTTCCCACTGAATCCTAGATTTACCTCATAATCCAGGCCCGTCATCTCTGATCCTCGATAAAGCAAACATATGAGAAAGAACCTGCGAAAGTTCACAGGAAACATGAAGGAGCAGAGATACAAGTCACCTCCAAAGCAAAATATTCATTCTCCATCGTCTGACACCAACTTACATGATTTGAGTAAGCTGAAGGAGGAATATTTCCAAATATGGATTGCTACGAAACTTAATGGAATTGAAGAGAAAATAGAATCACAACATAGAGAAACCACAAGAACTATACAGGAAATGAATGAAAGAATCTCCAAGGAAATTGAGATTATCCACAAGAACCAAACAGAAATTCTGGCAAAGAAGGAAATAATCAAGAATCTCCATAAAGCCTAAAGACCAGTATGGACCATGCAGAGGAAAGAATCTCAGACCTTGAGGATTATGCCTATACTCTAAACAAATCAGAGGAACAAAAGGAAACACACAAACAAGAGATAAGACCAAAGTTTACAGGAAGTGTGGGATTATGTTAAAAAACCGAATCTCAGATTAATTGGGATTCCAGAAGGGGAAGAGGAGTATTCACAAGGGCTAGAAAACATATTCCACGGAATACTGGAGGAAAATATGCCAGGCCTGGATAGAAATCTTGATATCCAAATCCAAGAAGCAAACAGAACACCTGGGAGACTCAACGTGAAAAGGAAATCACCTCCTCACGTGGTTGTTAGGCTGACCAAAGTAAATGTGAAAGAAACAATTCCCCATGCAGTGAGACGAAAGCAGCAAATGACCTATAAAGGTAATAAGCCTATCAGACTAACAGCAGACTTCCCATCTGAAACCATACAAGCCAGGAGGGATTGGGTCCCTATCCTTAATCTTCTAAAACAGAACAAAGCCGAACCCAGAATTCTTTATCCAGTAAAATTAACTTGCATCTATGAGGGAGAAATAAAGTCCTTCTCAGACAAACAATCACTGAAGGAAATAGCAGTGTCCAAACCATTCCTACAAGAAGTTCTCAGACCCGAATTTCTAACCGAACAGGGCAGTAGACACTCCTCAAAGTAAAATCCTCAAAGAATTAAAGTTTGGATGTCGAACTACATGATGGTTTAAGGAGTACACCATAGCAACAAGTCTCCACCCAACAATATAAATGGTGATCTTCCTCCAATTTCAATCCTTTCAATAAATGTAAATGGCTTAAACTGTCCTCTGAAGATACATAGACTGGCAGAGTGGATAAAAAAATCACAAGCCTAGTATCTGCTGTCTACAGGAAACACATCTAATGCACAAAGATGCCTTCCGGCTGAAGGTCAAGGGATGGAAAACTATCATCCAGTCAAACGGAAGTCAAACGAAAGCTGGGGTAGCTATTCTATTTGCAGATAACATAAGCTTTAAAATAGTAAAAGTAAAAAAGGATAAAGAGAGCAATTATATAATGGTGTAAGGAAAGATCCAACAAGAAGATTTAACAATTCTTAATATCTATGCACCCAATACAGGAGCACCAAATTACTTAAAGCAAACCTTGTCTAATCTAAACACCATGTTACACAACACTGCCATAGTAGCAGGGGACTACAATACTCCACCGAAGGAGCTGGACAGATCCTCCAAACAAAAAATAAGCAAAGAAATTATCTGAACAGAGCCATTGATCAAAAAGGTCTGACAGATCTCTATAGAGCATTCCAACCAAATAAACTTGAGTTTACATTCTTCTCAGCAGCCCATGGATCCTTCTCCAAAACTGATCACATCCTAGGCCACAAATCAGATATCATAAAATTCAAGAAGTTAGAAATTATACCTTGTATCTTTTCTGACTATAATGTTATAAAATTACAGTTCAATTCCTATAGAAACACTCAACACCTCACAAAATCATGGAAACTAAACAATCTACTATTGAAAAATTATTGGGTTAAGGAAGAAATTCAGAGGGAAATCAAGAATTTCTTCAAACAAAATGATAACGGTGATACTTGTTACCAAAACGTGTGGGATACAGCAAAAGCTTACCTGAGAGGAAAACTAATAGCAATTAACACTCACATCCAAAAAACAGAAAGCTTAAATACTAACAGCCTAACGAATAGGCTCAAGGAATTGGAAAAAGAAGAGCAAACAATTTCCAATCCTAGTAGAAGAAAAGAAATAACGAAGATCAAAGCAGAGCTCAATGAAATCAAGAACAAGAGAACTATTCTAAGGATCAACAAAACCAGAAGCTGGTTTTTTGAAAAGATAAACAAAATTGATGGCCCGCTTGCTAGATTGACAAGGACTCAAAGGGAAAGGATTCTAATAAACTCAACAAGAATTGAAAAGGAGAGATCACAACAGACACCACAGAAATTCAAAGCATTATATTTGACTATTATAAAAAACTACACGCGCAAAAACTACAAAACGAAGATGAAATGAACAAATTCCTGGATTCATGGAACCTCCCTAAGTTCACCCAGGAGGTAACAGAATTCCTAAACAGACCAATCTCAAGCTCAGAAATTGGAGCAGTAGTTAAAAACCTCCCCAAATGGAAAAGTCCCAGGCCAGAAGGCTACACTTCAGAGTTCTACCAAACATGGAAAGATGAACTCATACCTATACTACAGAAACTATTCC
>VBSM01002608.1:63754510-63802190 GCA_008086735.1 Cheirogaleus medius
AGTACTATTCAGCTTTAAGAAACAGTGGTGATATAGCACCTCTTGTATATTCCTATATAGAGCTGGAACCCATTCTACTAAGTGAAGTATCACAAGAATGGAAAAATAAGCACCACATGTACTCACCAGCAAACTGGTATTAACTGATCAACACCTAAGGGGACATACAGGAATAGCATTTATCAGGTGTTGGGCAGGTGGGGGGGAGGGGATAGGTATATACATACATAATGAATGCGATGTGCACCAACTGGAGGATGGACGCGCTTGAAGCTCTGACTCGAGGGGGGGCAAGGGCAATATACGTAACCTTAACATTTGTACCCCCGTAAGATGCTGAAAATAAATAAATAAATAAATACATCTCTACCCAATTTAAAATTAGGTATAGCCATATCGTGTGATTTTTTTAAGGCCAATAATATGAGAAGCATTACTTCCAGGTGAAAGCCTTTAAGGGCCAGCGTGCAAGTCACCATCTGCCCCTTCTTTGCTTCAGTGACCATGGAGGCATGGGTTGAGATGAAGACTCCTTCACTGGAATCCCTGAGTTACTGCAATGATCAAAGCTCCCCTGCCAACTTACAGTGGACACTTAGTTTTATAAGGTGAACTGAAATTAACCACTGTTTATTAAGTAAAACAAACCACAGAGATTTTATGGTTGGTTGTTATGGCAGCACAACCTAGACTACCCTGACTAACACAGGGTCTAGATTAAATGGCATCTCTTCAGAGTAAAGTGTTTTACCCAATCATCTGAAATCACTTTAACTCATTATCTCAGAACCTCTTTGTTTTCTTTAGGGCACCTATCACAAATTTATATTTTTAAAATATATTTATTTTAAATTTCCCCAGACTACGTACCATATAAAAATAATTTTTAATATTTTGGTTATAGTGGTATCCCTACTATCTAGCACACTGATGAGCACATGATAGCTTCTTAGTAAATATCTGATGAATGTTTCACTTTATTTAATTTAAAATAGTATGTTAGGTGCTTTGTAAATTTTCATGCATAGACAAAATGCTTATGCAAAGAAATTTCAGTGACAACAAAAAGTTAAAATGTACAACTTTTTTTTAATTTCAGCATATTGTTGGGGTACAAATGTTTAGGTTATGTGTGTTGCCTTTCTCCCCCTTCCCCCCAGGAGTCAGAGCTTCAAGCGTGTCCATCCCCCAGACAGTGCGCATCGCACTTATTTTGTATGTGTATACCCATCCCCTCCTCCCCCCTCCCACCTGCCCGACGCCTGATAAATGTTATTCCTATATGTCCACTTACGTGTTGATCAGTGAAACCAATTTGCTGGTGAGTACATGTGGTGCTTATAAAATGTATAACTCCTTACAATACATGTAAAATTCCCAAATTTGAACATCCATGACATATAAACTATGTATTTTACATTAGGGACATAACAGCTTCAATTTAGAGATCATTAGTTAAAGGGAATTTCTTGATTTATCATAAAAATAATTTCTGATAAACTCAAATACAGTTTATATAAACAGCGGATAGATATAAATTATCCCAACATATAAAAATCATATGAGTTACAAAAATGATATTTTATTGAAGTCATAAAGAATACATATGCTAAGCTAGGGTCCTTACTTTCCTGCTGGCAATTTAATAAATGTTTCAGTCATACTTACAGCTATTTCATTTTCCACATATCTTTTGTTGCCAGGATAAAACCTTAGGAGTTCATGCTTCAATAAACCCAGACTTAAGAATCTATTACAAAAATGAATTTTAAGCTGGCATCTACTGAAGCCCTAAATCTTCTGGTTCACCTGCCAAGGTGTGAGAGACTGAGGCTCACTGCACTGGCAGTCTTTGTCAGCTGCCATGCTTTTGCCAATGACTATATATCAACCATGGATTGTCAGTAAGTTTCAATCTATCATATATTTTATGGTAGAGTTCAAGCGTGCCTGGAGGCCTCAGCTTAAGAAAATTTCAAGTTCTACCTCAGACAAGGCAAAATGCCAGTTCTAGGAAGAAAATTAAGACCAAATATGTTAAAAATGAATGTTTCTATATAATCATGCTAGATCTAAGTCAATAATGGCAATTGTGCTTATTTAAATTCAGTTTGTATTCCTATCCATTACGAAGTATCTGTCCAAGACACCCTACAAAACACTTTTCATCAAATTTTATTTGGATTATTTGTCCTTATAGAAATTATTTAGCTATATTTTCCTCTGACTTGAATTTTTTAAATCTCTTTTACATGCCTTTAGTCACTTACTTTCATATCCTTTCATTTAAAACATTTTTTCTTTCCATTTTACTTAGCAATGTTTAATATATTCAGGCAATGCATGCCTCTATTTTAATGAAGTTAAAAACCCTGGCTTTCTGGTAAATGTGTTTGTATGTATGTCATGAATTCATGAATGAAAAATTAAGTCATCTTTAAAATGAAGAAGATTATAATTCTTTGTAATAATAAATATTAGCAAACAATTATAAAGTACTTATATGCATCAGGCACTGTTCTAACCATTTTGTGAAAAGTAATTAATCTACTCCTTACAGTAGGGTGAGTATAACTGTTACATTCAATCAACACATAAGGAAACAGAGGCCCTCAGAGGTTAGATGCTAATGTCCAAGGCAATACAGCAAAATAAAGAAAAAGTATGTGTGTTTGTGATTAGGTATTAGTTATAATGCATAATCAGGAGAACAATATAGCATAACAGTATAGTAGGAAGAGTACATATTTTGGAGCCAGACAGACCTGGTTTCAAATCTCAGTGTCAACATTTACTAGCTGCCTAACATTAATTTAGTGAAATAATTCATGGAAAGAGTACTTATATAGTAAGTGCTCAGAAAAGAAAGCTATTTATCATATCATTATTTAGACATGACTTTAGCAATTTTCTGCTAATGGTCAACATTTTCCAATTGTTGATAAATAAGTATGCATTATTTTTATAATCAGAAAAACATAAATCCTATAAACAGTTAATTTCATTATGTTGACAATTTGAGGGTAGAGCCATACCCACATTAAGTATTGTAAAGGAAAACTGACCAACTTCATCTATTTTGATGGATGTTAGCCCTATTGATAATGAGAAAGGCTTGTGAAAGAGAAAAAAAGTGCTGGCTGTAAGAAAACTTATACTGGCATTTCTGCTGAAGTCAAAAGCAAGACTGCTGGGATAAACACAGCAAGTGCAAAATGAAGCAAGATAAGAAAATGATAAAAATCTCCAAATCAACAATCATACAATCCAACAATCAAAACTCTTGTTTCGCAGTTTCCATTGTATAATTTACAACTTATTCTACAAAACAAGAGTTACTCCTTCATGACTGAAAACATTATAAAATACAGACTGGGAAAACTTCATTGTTAATGCTCACATTGTAACCGAGTACATACAGTAACGCATGTGTGATCACGTGGCTTTATGTTCCCAGGGGACCCATACTTTATTTCTATTTTCTTTATTTCTACTTTATTTTTAAATTCAGGTATACATTTTTTAAAAAAATTAATATTGTAACAAGGAAAATATTGAGCACCTAGCACAGTATCTGGCACACAGTACATGTTCAATAATTTCTTAATAAATGTTGAAAGATGCAAAACAAATTAGTCTCTTTTTTGCTCGTAACGTTAGCAGGAAAAAATACACAAACAATAAATAGCAAAATTTCCATTTTACTATTTTGTGGCTTCTATGAAAAACAAACAGGTTACTCATCAATTTCTTAACCACTGTTGATGCAGAAATCTTGGAATGCATTTTTTCCTTCCAAGTGCAGAGTGCTTCTGAGTTTGTTCTGATCTATTTCCATAAATGTTATTTGATCCACTACTCAGAAAATCCTTCAACCATATGTAATTTCTTCAAATGTTTAACTCATGAGGTTATCTTAGGTTCAGAGAAAATGATAACATGAGGTGAAATAAACTCACGTTACAGATTTTGAGTTAAGAAGACACGGAGAAAATTAATTTTTTTAAAAAAGGAAAGGACATCTTTATTGAGTTACAATTAAGAAAGAGCACATACAGTCTGTACTAGTTTTAAAACTGACTTTTAAAAGTTTGAATAACCTTTGAAAAGGACAGGAAGCCATTTATTTTCCAAAGTATAATCAGGATTTTCTTGATAAGACACTTAATTTTTATGCAATGAAATCAAATGTTCCAGAACACTGTAAACTACTCTCTAGGCAGTAGGAGACCTTGAGGTTCTGCAGTTTACTGAGAACAAAAGCAGGTTACTGGGAAAAGCACTACGGGCATGCTTCCTTGCAAGGCCGGGTTCACGGAGCTTAGGAAGTGACGGCGGTGTGTCCACACAGGAACTGGACCAACCGAAGACGCCAGGGCAACCGCGTCACTCACCGCACTGCAGCCCAGTGTACGCTGCTGGCTTCAGCACAATGCTGACACTTATTTAATAGAAAACCTTTCTTACTCTTTAATAGCATTAAATTTATTTCTTCCATAGTCACTCCAAAATCTGGAGACAATAATTTTCTAATGTTAATCTTAGGGGGAAAAATGTCAACAACAAAAACTACAACAACAAACAAGAAAAAGCTCACCTTGATGAACAAAGGAAATTTGCCACCAATTTTAAAGGCAAAAAACCAATATCTGAACCAAAAGCATTTTTTTCTCAACCAGAACCAAGATTATTTAAATATTTACATTCAGTCAAGGAAATTAATGGCAAAGATTTTTAAAAATACTTTTTGAGCTGTTCTCTCTCTGTCACAACTCCTTCTTATAAAAAACATGATCCTTTTTGTGATTTTGATCTATGACCTATAAATTCTCTTCAATTATTATGTTATAATTTGAGTAAAGTTTCTCCTCTCCTAAAACCAGTCAAAGATACTAATAGTCATGCCTGAATGACAGTTAAGTTTCCCTTCCATCTCACTTAGTAAAAGTCAGAAATGCTCAGAGTGCTCTACAATTATTTAGTGAAAATAATGTTCATTCCATTTTCTTTCTCTCAGAACTCTTCTTGTTCTTGGAATAGAGTTTTATTACCCACTATAATCCAAAATTATCCTCATTAAAAGGGTAAACACTTTTACTCAGAGCCAAGAATCATTTTCTCTTTCAATGCCCAATAGCTTACTCTATAAAAGTCAGATGGAAATCAATAATAAATATGATTGAGAAGGTCTATGAATTAGGGTGCACCTGTTCTACACTAAGAGGTAGCTGCATAACTATCATGGAACTGTTTTCTATGATGTCAGATACACTTAGCCTACACTTAACAAACAGGGTGAGAGTTTTGTTAAAATATACAACCATTTATCTACTGGTATATGGGAAAACTGGTAGGTTAGATGAAACTTTATTTCCAACTAAAAGTATAAAAAATATCCAAGTCCAGTGCAAAAGCATGTAGTGAAAAAATGCAAAGAGAAGCAATAAAAATAAATTTATATTAAACAAACATTTCCTGGGCAAGTGCTACATGGCTTTCACCATCTTAATGAGTAGAGATCTAGAAATACAAAGACAAATAAAATATGGGCATTGCCTTAATCAGCTCACAGCCTGTTAAGGCAAGCATGCTGACTAGCACACCAACGCTGAGCGCCAGATATATATGGCAAGTGCAGCCTCCACCCCCAGGAATCCTCATGAAGCACTACCGTGGGCAGTGCAGGCAGAGAACGCACCAAGTGCAAAGGCACAGGGATGAAAAGGGGAGGGCATGTTTGGGGAAAGCAAGTCAGTTCACTATGGCAGGAGTGGGGTACAGGCTGGGGATGGGGAGGTTGAGGAAACTTTAGAAATGAAGGCGAAGGGTGATAACAATGGTATCGACAGCTAGCAATCCTTGAGCACTCGCTGTGCTCACACAGCAGGTAAGCACCTGGCATGCGCTGTGCCACTGGACTTTTCAACTCTCCTAAACCATGCGGCCCTCACTGAGGATCCGGCGTTCAAACACTATAATGGGGCACAACCGTTCACAAAGAAACATGGACTTTATCATATATGAAGAGGAAGCCAATGAAAATATTTTCTTATGTTAGCCCTTTAGAAAATTGCTCAACTGAGAAGGATGTAGGAAAAAGTAAGCTGTGAAGGCTGCATTACCCTGGAAGAAGGATGGCTGCTGGCACGGCCTCAGAAGGAGAAAAGTATCTGAACGAAGCCTAAATGAGCACTGTACTGAAGAGGAGGATATGCATTCAAGTGACATTTCAAAGGCAGAATAGGCATGACATGGTGACGGCTCTCCTATGGCAGTGGAGCAAGAGAGTCCAGAATGACTGAGATATATTTATCTTGGATGACTGGGTGGGTGCTCATGACCCTGCCTGCCATGAGGAGCACAGACAGAAAGCCAGAGTTCTGGGGCATGACGGCAGGTTCATGTAAAACATGTCATACCTGAAGTGCTGGACAACTCCGTCCAATAAGCAATAGCAGATATGGGTCTGGGACTCAGAGTTTAAGCTGGACACACGGAGATTTCAGAGGAAGAGGGGAAGATTGAAACTTAGGGATCAAGTGAGATTGCTGAGAGGGAAAAACTAGCCCAAGATAAGAATCAAAGAGGAAACAACAATATTAAAAAGAAAGAGATGCCTTCTTTTTTTTTTTTTTTTAGAGACGGGGTCTCGCTCTTGGTCAGGCTGGTTTCGAACTCCTGACCTTGAGCTATCCACCCGCCTCGGCCTCCCAGAGTGCTAGGATTACAGGCGGAAAGAGATGCCTTCTTTAAAAAGATATCAGAGAGGAAGAAAGTCGATAAATTAGAAAATTAAATATTTAAAGGAAGCATTTTTATACATAGAATTTATAGAAAGGAAATGGCAGCATGAGGGGCTCTAACTAGGTCCCCAGCGAAACAACCAGAACTGTTAAAAAGCACTTTAAAAAGAAACTATTTAAAGTCTCCTAATATGTTCTTTTGGGCATAAAGCAAACGAAGAAGCACTTATTCAAGAAAACCTATGAAATCTCAGCAAGAACAGCAGGATCTGTTCACCTGAGCTACAACCTGCTTCCTCCCTTCCCACCTGCCCGCTCAGTGAGATGCAAGCTCCAATCTGGGAGAGTATGGCCAAGAAAATGGGGGGCCCCCCTCCCTTCCAGTTCTCAGTCAAGGGCTGTGGTATCTCCCCGGGAAGGATAGGTTACCAGTATTTATTCCCCTCATCCCTGTGTAGCAGAGGCTGAATTCCAAGACAGTGCTCCTGAAAGGTCAGGGGGCCACTTCTTCACCAACCCCATTCGCAGAGTAAAGGCTCTGCCCCAGGTGCATCAGGCCAAGAATAACGGGGCCCTGATTGTCACTGCCCCAGCATGCTGGTAGGACAGAGGTTCCATGCCAGGAGAGGCAAACCGGAAGACCAGAGGTGATCAGCCCTACCCAGTGTCCTACTCCTAAAGCAGGGATGTCACTCCAAGACAGACCACTCTCCCCACCTCCACGCCAGAACAATGACTCAGAGACTGAGCCCAGAAATAAAGGCAGGCTATAAGAATAGACAGCTCCGAAGCTCTGCCCAAAGGAACTGACTTTATTTTAAACAGATGAATTAGGAAAGTTCAAACCTGACAGTGTTCTTTGATGGCAAGCAATTAAGAGAAGGCCAGTAGCTCTATGAGTGCAATCAGCTAAGGCAAAGGCCAGTCAGTTTACGAAAAAGAGAGAGAGAAAGACAGCTAAGAAGCGTCCCTGGAATCAGAATAAAACTCACAATTTGGCCTCAAAAAATTCTCCTGCAAAGGGCCTAAATTTAATTGTATCAGACTGTGGAGCAGTTTATGCCCTAGGGCATCAAAAAAAATAACAAAGCAATCAATGAGAAATTGGCAGGGCCTAACAGAAGGATGTAATGCCACCAGAAGCAGACAGCCTGACCCAGGTCTCAGGAGAAAGAACAGTAAAAGAGAGCTCTGTGGGAACCGCTGCCATCCCAGGGTGACTGTGCACATGTTCAGGACTGTCCCCTCCGAGGAGCAGCGTGAGAGCCTTTCCACTGCACAGGAAAGAGACTTCACCAAAAAAGTCCAACCAAGTAACTAAATAAACAAGTAAATAATAGCATCAAGCCCCTGGGGCAGGGGAAGTATCAAGAGTTACCACAGTATATTATTCTAAATGTATGGTTTTCAACAAAAAATTATGATACATGAAGAAATAGGAAAGTGTGACCACAGCACACAGGGAAAGAGCAGGCAACAGAAATGGCCTGAGAGAGGACTCACAGGACTAGACTTAGACAGAGACTTGAAAGCGGCCATTATGAATATGTTCCAAATCCTAAAGGAAACCTTGCTGAAAAAGCAAGATATACTAACAAGACCTCATCAAAGTGAGAATGTTATCAATAATAAGACAAATTATAAAAAGAACCGAGTGGAATTCTGGAGGCAGAAAGTACAATAATTGAAATTTAAAAATTCCCTAGAGGGGCTCAAGAGTAGATTTGAATTAGCAAAAGAAAGAGTTGAACTTCTAGGTGATAGAGCCATAGAGATTATGTAATTTGAAGAGCAGAAGAAAAAATTAAAGAAAAGAAGAATGAAGAAAAATGAACAGACTCAGAGAAATGTGGGACAACACTAAGCAAACGAAAAATATGCACAATGGAAATACAAGAGAGAGAGGAGGAAAAGATGCAGAAAAAATATTCAAAGAACTAATAGCAGAAAACTTCCCAAACTTGATGAAACACAATATTATTTTATATCTCCAAGAAGTTCAACAAACTCCAAGTAGTATGAACACAAAGAGATCCAAATATAGACACATCATACCGTGTTTCCCCGAAAATAAGACCTACCCATAAAATAAGCCCTAGCAGGATGTCTAAGCGTTTGTGCAATATAAGCCCTACCCCGAAAATAAGACCTAGTGAGGGGCGTGGCTACGCAGCGCATCTACACAATCCATGCATTTTGTCGCGAGTGGTAAAGAAGAGGAACAGCCCTTCTCATCTGCCCCATCGTGCCAGCTACTGTCCCAGAGGTGACCGGAAAGGTGTGGGTAGCCCCACCAACAAGGTCGGCTCCCCCGTCAGGTCCCAGCCATCCTGTGCGTGCTGCAAGCTGAGGCTTTGAGGGGAAAATAACACATACCCTGGAAATAAGCCCTAGGGTGTCTTCCTGACGAAAAATAAATATAAGACCCTGTCTTATTTTCAGGGAAACACGGTAGTAAAAATGTTCAGGACAAAGAGAAAATCTTGAAAGAAGAAAGAGAGAACTCCTCACATACAAAGGAACCACACACATTTAACAGCTGACTTCTCACTTAATCTGAAAGAAGCAGAAAGAAGGAAATAATAAAGACCAGAGATGATATTAATAGAAGAGAAAATAGAAAAATAAGAGAAAATCATCAACAAAACTGAAAGTTGGTTCTTCAACAAATAAAACTGGTGAAACTTTAGCTAGATGGACCAGAAGAAAAAAGGCGAAGACACAACTTACTAACATCAGGAATGCAAGAGGGAATATTGCTACTGACTTTACAGAAATAAAAATGATCACAAAGTAATACTATAACCATGAACAAAAGTATGCCAACAAAGTAGATGTATGAAATGGACAAGTTTCTAGAAAGATACAAACTACTAATAGTGACTCTAGAGTAATCAGAAAATCAGATTATACCTATAATAGGTAAAGGAATTGACTTAGGAATCCAAAAACTGCCCACAAAGTAAGGCCCAGGCCCAGATGGCTTCACTGGGGAACTCTACCAAACTTTTAAATAAGAACGAATACCAATTTTTCACAAACTTTTTAAAAAATTATGAGAGGAAGGAATACATTCTATGGGGCCACAACTATATTGATACCAAAACTAGACAAAGATATCACAAGAAAACTACAGACCAATATTCCTGATGAATATTGAGGAAAGATAAATAGCTCAGAGCCATCTGACCTATGTGAGGTATTCAAACTTCATCAGGTCCAGAGAGACACGAGCATGGGACTTCAATCACATAATCTCATACCCATGCCTGGGCATAATTATTTGAAGGTATTTTGTTCCTGACAGGCTGCCTTACTCATTACCTTCATGGTCCTGGAACTTGTGATACAAAGGACAATGTATAGCCAATCAATAGCTTATGTTATTTTAATGTAAATTCTTGGTAAACAACTTAGGAACTGCCTCTTTCTTTTCCTCTAAAGATCTACTTGTAAATGCTGCCAATCAAAGTGTATATTCAGGGCAACTTGAATCTATGCTCCTGGGCTATAGTCCTCCAACTCGGCCCAAATAAACTCTATTATATGAAGTTTGCCTCAGTTTTTTCTTTTAGTTTGGCAATATATAAGCAAAAAATGCTCAACAAAATACTAGCAAACCAAACAAAGCAACATATAAAAATGATTATTTACTGTGATCAAATGGTATTAATATAAGGAATTCAAGGTTGGTTCAAATATGGAAATCAATCATTGTAATATACGACATCAACGGAATAAAGGACCAAAACAATACGATCATCTTAACAGACACAGAAAAAGTATCTGTAAAATCCAACAACTTTCATGATAAAAACACTCAATAAACTTGAAAAGGGAACTTCCTCAATAGGACAAAGGGCATCTAGAAAAACCCCACAGATAATATCATACTTAATGGTGAAAGACTGAATGCTTCCCCCTAAGATCAGCAATAGGATAACAATATCTGCTCTTGAAACTTCTATTCAATATTTGTGCTAAAGATTCTAGCCGAGGGAATTAGGCAAAAAAAGGAAATAAAAGGCATCTGTATTAGAATGAAAGAAATAAAACTATCTGTTTGTAGACAACATGATCATAAACTATCTATTAAAAAACTATTAAAATTAATTAACAAGTTCTGCAAAGTTGCAGGATACATCAATACACAAAAATCAATTATATTTCTATATGCTAGCAATAAATGACTCAAAATAAAATTAAAACAATTCTATTTACAATAGCATTCAAAAGAATAAAATACTTATAAATAAATTTGACAATAGTGCAAAATTTATACTCTGAAATGTACAAAACACTGTTGAAACAAATTTTCCAAAATATAAGTAAATGAAAAGATATCCCATGAAAGAAAGAGACAGAAAAAGAACAAATTTAAGTCGTTTAAGACTGAGGGATGTCTTTTTCTAAATGTCTTCAAAAGATAGGAGTGAGCTGGGGAAGGGGGTTCCTCACTTTAAATCATGCTGATTGTCAGCTAGATGCTCAGGAGTTCTAGGGCAGCCTGATGACATGCCAACACGTGGAATACCACACACAAGACTTAGGGAAACTTAACATCTGACACACGTGGATGTGCCATGGATGAGTACACTCACGGAATCCCAGATCCTCAGAGATTTGTGGACCACATTTTCTTGAACCATTATGAACTATGAGCTCGATTTCCTAGATCTGGTTTGATAATCACCACAAATCTAATCCCAAATGAATTTAAAAAAGTCGTGGGTGCAAATAGTCCACTCCAAACTTGTACATAGCAGTTAATTAAACTGCTGTGTTTAATGTTTTGCTATACTGTCATCCTAACCGGCAGTAAGGTAGCCTGCACCATCCCGAACCAGTACATAAAAGGAAAGAAGCACTGCAGTTTGGACAGGGGTGATTCATAATACTGTCATTTAGATTTGCATGTTTATTATGACAAATTGCTGGCAGTAAAGTGTCTAAAAAAGGGGGTACTTTTTATAGTTCACAGTGGTATCTTTGGACTAGGGGAAGGGTTACAGCCAGGTTTCAAGATTCTTTGTAATGTGATATTTAGAAATTTAACTCCAAATCTCCAAACTGCTTTTAGTTCAATGTTTGGGTGAGTGTGTTACATAATCCTAGTAATTAAATAGAAAACCTTTTTAAAACATTTGTATCACGGAATGTACAATGATACTTTGTGAAATAACTCCCAATTTAGACCCTTGCATCCCTAGGCCAACCTTTCCCTCTCTGGCACCCACCAGGCACTAGGAAAAGCAAATGCAAAAGGTAAGCCTGACCCCTTTGAACTGAGGCCTGAAGTCAGAGGGGGGCGGGAGGCCTGGCAGGAGCTTGGAGTGGGGCAGTGTGTCAGATACATTAACAGGTGTGCAGAGGGCAGGACACATCTGCCTCCTTTGGGGACTCCAGGAAATAGTCACCTGACATCGTCACCAAAAAACCCTCCAACATCTTACCACAGAGATGTGGTTTTGATTAACGAATGTGATACTTTCTACTGGGATTCCCCAAAGCACCTTCCTCACTCCTTCATTTCCTTCACCATTATCTGCTTAGCTGCTCTTTGATCTTGTCTGGTTTCAACTCCAGGTTTTTTTTCCTCAAGCACTACATGCCTGCAAAATAACATTTGGTATCCCCGGCTCCAGCCAAACTCTCCAAACTGTCTTTTTATCAAACAGCTTCTCAGGCACCACCTCCTTCAGCAATACTCTCAACACAATTACAAGAAAGAGATCAAGTTCCTCTGGCCTCACTCAAAGGCAGGGAAGTAAACTATACTTTATTTACTTTTGCATAGTCAGAAAAAACAGGAAATACATAACTGCATAGTGAGAAATGAATACTTATGAATGTCAATAATTACTCTAAAAAAGAAATATTATAAAATATAAGTATTATAATACAGAAAAAGTCTGTAGTGTTACTTTCCTTTATATATCTCAGTATAATCTACACACAACAATCTCACTATAATCTACAAATCTATAATGTAATCATTGACTAAGATGAAGTGTTTCACTTTGGCAAGAGATGATGTAATAAATTTGCTTCAAAAAGTGGGATTTTCCTTTAAAAAAAGAACTGAGTAAAGCTTTCCATTTATCTAAAAATCATTTTGTATATGATCTTTAAATTATATTTGGATTATTTCTTAGTTTCCCACACAGTAACCAAGCCAAGATTTGAAACCATTATCAACATGGTTGGCTCAATTTTGCCCCCTGCAGGGAGCATGCACTTCTCTCTGACGTAATTGGGATTTACAAGAATGAGATATGGAGAAAACCTTAAGATACTGTAGAATATTTCCAAATTCAAATTTGCTACATCAGAGGGAGGCAAAATTTATTATAAGAACAGAATTTTAAGACATTATAAAACTGTTCAAAATAATCTCATAGTAAATTTTATTCAGAGTGGCTTTATTTTGGGCTCTATTCAGTGTGAAAATTGAATTACTGGATAAAATCTTAGAGATATCTTAATAAATTATTGCTTAAACTTGCCTAATCATAAAAATATCCTGGGGTATGTTGTAATGATCTCATGCTAGACCAGTATTTCACAAACTTTACTTTACAGTGTAATCACTTTGAGGGCTTTAAAAAATGCTGATGTTTGTTTGGGTGTAGGTCCCAGGGCTCAGATGTTCTTATGTAATTGATCTGGGATGAAGCCTGAGTGTCAGGATTTTTAAAAGCTCCCTGGTAATGACAATATGCAACCACAGTTGAAAATCATTGCGTTTGGAACACAGAATCTTAATCTCTAGGGAGCAATTACAGGCACCAGTATTTTTGACAAAGATACCCAGGTGATCTAGCCCAATGCCCTCATTTTTCAAACAAGAAATTACTTGTGAATTGATTTGCTCAAGAACACAGCAATCTGTTAAATTCTAATTAAAGTCTCTACTGTGACATTCAGAACTTAAATTTTTTTAAGATGAAAATGATCTCGTTCAAGATTTGGAATAAGCCTTGTACGCTATTGCTAAATCAGATGAAAACATTCACAAACATACAGCTTTGCTCATATGGAAGAAGTTTGCATGCATTAAACCGTGACATGAAATATGGTCATGGGAAACACAGTCTTTAATCCACAGAAGATGAGGCAACCACAGAATTAATGTTTCTTGGTTCAATAATGTGCATTTAATAAACTGCCACAATCATATTTGTAAATGTCAGTGGCAGTCTCATAAATTATACCATCTTCTATCAGAATCCCCTATACCTGGCTTTCTGTGTGACTTTAAATAGACTTCAGGTCAAAAACTTTTAAACTTCCTGGAAAACACAACATTATTGAAACTATATATCAGAATCTCCCTTTCTTACAGCTAATATAAGCAACAGCAAAGGTCAAGGCTAACACCACCAACAACAAAAAATCACTGTCAGCACCTAATGAAGGAAACAGGCACAAACTCCTCCTATATGAAAAATGGTAGCCAAGGAAATAAACAGAAGAGAGTGTCATAATCCCTCTTTCCTCAAATGACATAGGGAATGAGGATGATTAGCCAAAATCCTGAGAAATCTCACTAATTCTCCCTGGAGAGCTGAGTTTGATTCCAGCTTATGGAGAAATGAGGAGAAATTTGTAGGAGGAAAAGCCCCTACCTACCAACATAGCATCTCATCAGAAGCAAAAAAATCCAGAAAGACCCAACCACTGTGATCGCTACCAGATGGGAAGAAACCAGACAGTGAAGACGGAACGATCATCATTACACAGGGCCAATTATCCCCACTATTAAACAGAAGAAGAGACACAGGCATATAAAGAAAAGGGGTTCTCTGAGAGTAGGAGGCTGGCCTGAAGGCCCTCAACAGTCACTGTGGGGAGGAGGAACTAATGTTGGAGAATGGTGGAACAAATGGCGGAAACTGATACCAAGCATGATTTTCCGACAGCAAAGGTGCTTCGGGTACTGTAGCTGAGGAATGATCCAAAGTGCAGGGATATCCTCTTGGAGAAGAGAATACTCCCAGGACAAGATGAAGTATTCTGGCATAAGGCATGCAAAGAATAACCTAAGAAACTGCAGAGCTCAGATCCTTTTATCGAAGCTGCCCAAAGTCCAGCCAAGGTCTTCCTTTCCTCTTGTGGGCTCAGAATAGGAAGTACCTGAAGTACCTGGCTCTCAAACAGGAGCTAGGGAAGGAAAATAACTCTTAGGTAATTTTGGAAGGAAGAAAAGGAAATCATCTACACCAAAGAAGTGCAAACAGAATCCCTACACAGAGCTGGCCATTTTAAGCAAGCAGAAGATAAAAAGAAATGGGTCATGAAACATAACAAATAAAGCTCTTAATTTTTTTCTTATGGCATAAAGCAAATTTTAAAAAAAAGGAAAAAAAACCCACAAGAATACAAGAATACGTCATTGTAGGAAAAAAGTATAACCCAGGAAACAGAAGAAAATTATGCAGGATTTCTTTGTGCTACATGAATACTTGAATTTCCTTCACCATTATCTGCTTAGCTGCTCTTTGATCTTGTCTGGTTTCAACTCCAGGTTTTTTTTCCTCAAGCACTACATGCCTGCAAAATAACATCTGGTATCCCCGGCTCCAGCCAAACCCTCCAAACTGTCTTTTTATCAAACAGCTTCTCAGGCACCACCTCCTTCAGCAATACTCTTGACAAAAATATCTGCTACAAAAATATCTGTTAAAGAACCACAAAAGGAAATGAATTCAGTAAAAAAAGGGCTCAACAAAGTGAAGGTGATAAAACAAAACAGCGAAATAAAAGAGAAACTTCTAGGCTAAAGAAACAAATTGTAAACAAAATAAAACACCTCACATAATTATAAAACAATTATATTAACTGATAAAAATGACAGCGTAAACACAGCTAAAAAGGAAATATTGACAAAGATCAATACAGTTAAAGAGCAGACAATAGACCAAAAGTCTAGCCCCCCAAAACACAATATACTTGAAGTAGAGAACCTAAAAATAAAGCAGAAAAACTACTCAAAGATATAATAGAAGAAAATTTCCCTAAAATTAAGAAAAAAAACTATCATTCCAGATCAAATGATCTCACTACTTTCAATGAAACTTGCATAAAACAAATGATATACATAACTATAATGTAAAAATTGTTTGAGTGTTCAGGAAAACACAAATGACTTAGAAAGGAGAAAAAAAAATCAGGCTAGATTCAGACTTTTTCATAGCATGTTCAATGCCAGAAAATAACTGTATTATATCCATAGAAATATGGGGGGTGGGAGAAGTACAAGCACCGCAAATTAAACCTATCGAAGTTGGAATTCAAGTACAATGCAGCAGCTCAACATTCTCCACAAGGAGAAAGCACTCATGAGCACATCTAGAAAAAGTACATGACAACAAAATCTAATCAACCCAACAGATGTGATGAAGAAAAAGCAATAATAAAAAAGACAGTATTTACTCCCCTCATGGTGGAGAGACAACACAAATTGTACAATGTAGATAAATCAGGAAATGGGGCCAGGTCCAATGGCTCACACCTATAATCTTAGCCCTCTGGGAGGTCAAGGCGGAAGGATCGCTTGAGGCCAGTTTAAGACCAACCTGAGCAAGACTCTATCTCTACTAGAAATAGAAAAAATTGGCCTGTCGTAATGGCACATGCCTGCAGTTCCAGCTACTTGGGAGGCTGAGGCAGGAGGATCACTTGAGCCCAGGAGTTTGAGGTTGCAGTGAGCTATGATGACACCACTACACTCCAGCCCAGGTGACAGAGCAAGACCCTGTCTCAGTGAAGAAAAAAAAAAAAAAAGAAAGAAAGAAAGAAATGGTGACCTAAGTATATTAATCAGATTTTAAAGTTTTAAACAAAAATAATAATATAATAGAGAGAGATTTTTGCTCTAAGCCATACCACTCTGAACGCACCTGATCTCATCTGATCTCAAAAGCAAGGTTGGGTTTGGTTAGTACTTGGATGGGAGAAAGAGATTTTTGTATAACATTGAAAGTAAGTCTAAAAAAATGAAAATTTTTAAAAAAGTTTGCACTAATTTTTTAAGGACAAAAACTCTCAATGGGCCAAGCATGGTGGCTGTCTCACGCCTGTAATCCTAGCACTCTGGGAGGCCGAGGTGGGCGGATCGTTCAAGGTCAGTTTGAAACCAGCCTGAGCAAGAGTAAGACCCCGTCTCTACTAAAGATAGAAAGAAATTAATTGGCCAACTAAAAATATATATAGAAAAAATTAGCCGGGCATGGTAGCGCGTGCCTGTAGTCCCAGCTACTTGGGAGGCTGAGGCAGAAGGATTGCTTGAGCCCAGGAGTTTGAGGTTGCTGTGAGCTAGGCTGAGGCCACAGCACTCTAGCCCAGGCAAAAAGTGAGACTCTGTCTAAAAATCAAAAACTCTCAATGAAACAGGCAGAAAATTCCTCTTCCTTATATACTACAAATATAAATTTATGTCCAACATAAATTTAGTTTTTAAAGCCGTGAGAGGAAGCACTTAATATGAAGGAAATAGTAAAAATATACTCCTACTACTTTTCTAGTTATATTTCCTGGCTTTCTGGCCATCCGCCGCTTAAGAAACTCAGACTGATTATGCAGACAGTAAGTAGTGCCATTACTTTTTCAAAGTCCCAAAATAAAAGTTCCAAAAAGAGTGGGCCCAATGATTCAGGAGTGTCCCACCCTGTGTTTCCCCAGACACAACTGAAGACAGGTTCAACTCCAACAGAGGATCAAGAAAGGAAAAAGGATTATTGTATTCTACGGAAGAACTAATTATATTTATTATAATATTAATATACTTTTAAGAGATATATAGTCACCATTCCCTTAAGACTTTTCTACTTCACCCACTACACACTAATTAATTCAAGGAGTTAAGTACTAGGATTTATTCACATTGTGTATTAGTGTGCAACATCAACTAGTTCTACAGAAGATGTAAAATAAAAATTTTAATAAAATACATTGTTTTTCTACAAGCAGATAAAAAATGTTTGTGGCCAGAGGTATTAACCCCCAAATCTAAACAAACTTATACAAAAAAATAGAGGGACAATGACTTTCTTTCCTTGTTCAATTTTTAAACAGCTTTACTGAGATATAATTAACATACAATAAACTACACATATTTAAACTGTACAATATGTTTTTACATTTGTAGAAACCCAGTACCACTACAACCTAAATAATGAACATGTCCATCACCCCTAAGTTTCCTCTTGCTCCTCGGCAATTTTTCCATCCTGCCTAACCATACCTCTACATCCCTCGGCAATCACTGAAGGCTGGCTGTCATAACATATTGGTTTTAATTATCTAGAATTTTATGAAAATGAAATCACAATGTACATACTTTTGTTGACTGGCTTCTTTCACTCAGCATAAATATTTTGAGTTTCATCTATGGGGTGGTTATAACTCATTATTTGTATGAACAAGAAGTAGTCCATTACATGAATATACTATTTGTTTATTCAGTCACCTGCTGATGGACATTTGGGTTGTTACCAGTTTGGGGCTATTACAAATGACACTGCTATGAGCCTTTGAGTACAAGTCTTTGCATGACTATATGCTCTCATTCAGTTGGGGCAAATGACTAGGAGAGAAATGGCTAAATCATATAATATGCATACATTTAACTTTTTAAGAAACTGATGAACTGTATTCAAAAGTCACTGTACCATTTACATTCTTGCCAGCAATGTATGAAGTTCAACGGAGTGACACTGTGATTTTAGTTTGTGCTTCCCTAGTGAATAATCATGGTGAAAATCACAATGAAATATCACTCTGCTGGACTTCATACATTGCTGGTAAGAACTCTACTGTGATTTTGATAAGGATTATGTTGAATCTATTGATCAATTTGGAGAGACATCTCGCAATATTGAGTCTTCCAACTAATAAACACAGTGTATGTCTCCATTTATTAGGTCTTCATTAATTTTGCTCTGCAATGTTTTGTAGTTTTCAGTATACAGGGCTTTTACATCTTTTTCAGAATTATCCACAAATACTACATATTTATGGTGCTGTAAATGGTATTGTTTTTAATTTAAATTTTCAATTGATTACCGTTACATATAGAAATACGATTGACATTGAACTTGTATCCTGCAACCTGCTGACCTTACTTATGCACTCTAGCAACTTTTTTGTAAAGTCCATCAGACTTTCTACATAGAAAATGTCATCTGCAAATAAAACAATTTTACTTCTTTCCAATATGTATGACTTTTATTTCTTTATTGCCTTATTGCCCTTGCTAGAACCAAAGAGTGCTATGCTCAATAGAAGAAATGAAAAGCATTCAAGTTTTCCATCAAATGTGATATCAGTTATAAATTTTTTGGAAATGCTCTTTTATTATTTTGAGGAAATTCTTCTATTCTTTACTATATTGTTTCAGGAATGGATTTCAAATCTGAATTTTGTCAAATGCTTTGCATATATTTAGACGATCACTCTCATTTTTAAAAAGTTTGTTAATATGGTAAATTATGCTGATTTTTTGATATCCTAGGATAAACCTTAATGGGCTATATATCATCAACATTTTATTATATTACTGATATATTTTGCTAAAATTTTGTTGAGAAATTTTGCATCATGATCAATATTTATATGTTATTTTCTTTTCTTGAAATGTATTTTTCTGGTTTTGATATCAAGGTCATTTGGCCTCAAGGAACAAATTGGGAAGTTTTAACTCCTATTCAATTTCTAGAAAAATTTGCATAGAATTGGTATTACTGTCTTTTTAAATGTTTAGTAGAATTGACCAGTAAAGTCTTTGGGGCCAGGAGTTTTCCTTATAAAAAGGTTTTAAACTACACATTCAACTTCTTTAATCGATATGGGGATATTCATGTTACTTACAGGGATCTCTCAGTATCCACGGGGGATTGGTTCCAGGACCCTCATGGATACCAAAATTTCCAGATGTTCAAGTCCCTGATATAAAATGGTGTAGTATTGAAAGCATATAACATACACACATTTCCCATTTGCTTTAAATCATCTCTAGATTGCTTATAATACCTAATGCAATGTAAATGCTGTAAAAATAGTTGTTATATTGTTTTCCAGTTTGTGTTATTTTTTATTCTTGCATTACTTTTTGTTTTTTAAAAAATATTTTCGATCCACAGTTCAATCTGCAGATGCAGAACTCATGGATGTGGAGGGGCAACTGTATTCTTTACTAAACTTTGGTGACTTACGTCTTTTAAGAAATTGTCTACCTCATCTTTATTGGCTTAGAGTTGTTCATGATATTGCCTCATTATCCACTTAGTAAAATCTGTGGTGATATCACCTATCACATTCCTTATACCAATAATTTGTGTCTGCATTTTCCTATCCAGTGTGGCTAGAGGCTTAATCATTGAGAAGAACCAACTTTTGGTTTCAATGATTTTCTTGGCCTTTTTTGTTTTCTGCTTCATTTATTTTCACTCAGTACTTTGTTTCTTTTCTTCTGCCTACTTTTGGTTTAATTTAGTCTTCTTTGTAAATTTCTTAATGGAGAAGCTGAGGTCATTCATTTGATAACTTCCTTCTCTTAACATACTCCTTTAGAGTTA
This sequence comes from Cheirogaleus medius, assembly GCA_008086735.1. Classification (NCBI taxonomy): domain Eukaryota; kingdom Metazoa; phylum Chordata; class Mammalia; order Primates; family Cheirogaleidae; genus Cheirogaleus; species Cheirogaleus medius. The sequence continues at coordinate 63,774,831 of VBSM01002608.1, forward strand.
TACATTTTCCTCTAAATACTCATTTAGTGGCATTCCACAAATTTTGATATATTGTTTTCATTTCCATTCAATTCAAAATGCTTTCTAATTTCCCTTTTGATTTCTTCTTTGATCCATGGGTATTTTAAGTGAGTTATACAGTTTCTGTATGTTTGAGTATTTTCCAGAGATTTTTTGTTACTAATTTCCGATTTCATTTCACCGTGGACTTAGAACACACTTTGTATACCTCGAGTCTTTAAAAACTTTATTGAAACTCAGTTTCTGGCTAAAAATATGATCTTTCTTGCTAAATGTTCCATGTAGTTAAAAAGAATGTGTAATGTCTGCTGTCGTGTAGTGAAGTATTCTATAAACATCAAATAGGTCAAGTAAACTGATAGTGGTGCTCAAGTTTTCTAAATATTTATTGACTTATCTAATTCTATCAATTATTGAGATTTCTTTTGATTAGTATTAGCCAGGTATTTCTTTTTACATTCTTTTACTTTTAATCTACTATTGTCTTTAATTTAAAATAGATTTCCTTCCAACTCAATGGCAGCCTTAAAAGAAAAAGAAATAAACAAATAAAATAGATTTCTTACAGGCATGATATAATTGGATTTTTATCCTGTCTAATAATCTTTGTTTTTGATTGGTGAGCTAAGACCAATTAAATTTAATGTGATTGTTGACATGGCTAGGTTTGAATCCACCATTTTTTATTTGTTTTCTGATTGTCCATGTATCATTCGTTCTCTTTATCTTCTTTTGCTGCTTCTTTTTCTTTTCCTATCATTTCATTTTATCACATTTTGTTGGCTTATTAGCTATTACTCTGTATTTTTTAGTAATTACTCCAGTTACATGTTTAACTTATCAAAGTCTATCTTTAAGTAATATTATACTTCTTGATATATAGCGTAAACATCAGCCAGCCTTTATGCTACTGTTGTATTTTACCACTGCATCTGCTATAAACTCCACAGAACACTGTAATTATTTTTTTGTTTAAATAGTCAATTGTTTCTTAAAGAGATTTAAATAGTAAGAAAAAATCCTTACATATTTACCTACACAGTTATATTTTTAGATCCTCTTCATTCCCTTGTATAGATCCATATCTGGTAATATTTTTCTTCTGCCTGAATAAGTTCCTTTACCATTTCTTACCATGCAGATCACGTGTAAGTGAATTCTTTCATCTTTTAAATGTTGGAGAAAGGATTTATTTTGTCTTTGTTTTTGAAAGACACTTTCCTGGATATGGAAGTCTAGCAGAGAATTTTCTTTTTTAATTATAGTGTTCTAAATATGCCATTTCACTGTTTTTTCACTTGTACTGTATAAAAAATTTTTATTTTTTGTTTTTATCCTTTTTCCTCTACAAAATGTGTCTCTTACCTTGTCTTGAAAAAATACGTGTTTCTTTCTCTGGATGTTTTTAAGACTTTCTCTGTATCCCTGGTTTTAAGCAATTTGATTATGATGTCCCTTAATATAATGTTCTTCATGTTCTTTTGCTTGAGGATTCATTGATCTTCTTGGTTCTGTCAGTTTATGGTGTTTATCAAATTTGGAAAATTTCTGACCATTATTTCTTCAAATACATATTTTCTGCCATCTACTATTTTGTTAACTCTTACAACATGTATTTAGTTTGCCAGAAAGTGTCACAAGTCTTATTCATTTCATCCATATTTTTTAGCCTTGCTTTGCTTTGTGCTTCATTTTGAATGATTTCTGTTGCTATGTCTTCAGGCTCACTGATCTTTACATCTACAATGTCTAATTATGCATTAATCCCATCCAGAGAATCTTTCACCTCAGACATTGTAGTTTTCACCTGTAGGAGTTCAATTTGGATTCCGCATCTCTATTTAACATTTTGAATCTTTCCTCTAGCTTTATGGACATGAGGAATACCCTTATAATAACTATTTTAATCTCCTAGTCTGTTAATTTTAACATCTGTATCAGTTCTGAGTGGATTTTATTTATTTACTATGCTCTCCTGCTTCTTTATAGGAAATTTGGATTGGCAATATTTAATTAGCTCCCATATATTTAGAGTTTTACTTTATTGGGCACTTGGTATTTCTGTATTCTTGAACTCTGTGATTGGACGTTTGATCCTTTTATATGTTGCTATTAAGATTTATTCTCCAGGTTCAGAGCAACATTTAGTATATGGTTAATTATTCCCCACTATTGAAGCAACACCTTTCAGAGTACTCTGACCAACACCCCACAAATTACGGGACTCTCTGTTCTCAGGCATATTCCTCACATGCATGTGCTGATCAGTGTTCTGCTAAAAACTTGAGAGAGATCCTCTGTAGATCTCCAGAGTTCTCCACATACTTCTGTCTCTTCTCCACTACTCTGCCCTGAGAACTCCAGCCGTCTTGATCTCTCCATCTCTTCAACTTCGGGAGTCTGCCACGCTGTGCCTGGGTGCTCCTTTCCTGTAGCACAACCTGGAAAAACCCTCTCAAGCCGCAAGCAAGGGAAATCAAACAGGTTGCATTGTTTGTTTCATTTTTTCAGGGATCACTATTTTTTGTCGCTGGGTGTCCAATATCTTGAAAACCATTGTTTCATATATTCTGTTCTGCCTTTTACTTTGTTTCAGGCAGGAGGGCTAATTTAGTTCCTGGTAGTCCATCTTGGCTGGAAACAAAAGTTTCCATTTTGTTTTAAACATTATGAATATATATTTTAGAAGATTACATACATAAAGAAACCCTGGATATATAAATTTAGATGTACAACCTGAAATTTATAAGCCAAAAAGATTTTCCCAGACCAGATAAGAATCCAAAAATAGCAAGCCATCCCTTTTATTCAATGGCATCATGTACGCTGTCATCATTACTCATTCTGAGCAATTAACACAATAAAGTTGTAAAAAGTGGTAACATATTACTTTTGCAATGTTGTGTCACTTAAAACAAAGTTGTAGTTAAGTACATGGGTTCTGAGGTTATGCTACTTGTGTCCAAATTCTACTTTATTAGCTGAGTGATCTTCAGACAACTGCTTTACTTCTTTGTGCCTCAGTTTTCTTATTCATAATGTGATGTTTAAAAAAACCGTTGGGTTGTTATAAGTATTAATTCCTCTAAAGTATTTCTCATAGTAAATGTTCAATAAATATTATTTTCCCCAATATTACATAATTTTCCATTTCACATTTATATTAATAATCTAATTTATTCACACATTAATTCATAATCTCAGTGAAAACATTATACAAACTCTGATAGGCAATGAGTCCCCCTAAGTGGTCTCTGCCTTCAGTCCCTCCACGCTTCATTCCGCCTTGCTCGCCACTGCAGATTACGCTTTGTAGAGCGCGACTTCCAAGGGACACTACACATTCCCAGCCCCTCTCCCCACCACTAGTGACCAGAGGCAGCCTCTTGACTCTGGCATTCCAGACTGTGTATATTAAGGTCCAAGTCTATTTTTCCAGCCCCATGATCGATTCTTCCCTTTCACTAACTATGTATTACAGCCACACTAAACGCGTAAGTCTCTGTGAACATTCAAGGACCTTTATTATCTCTGTACTTTTCATCATCCTCTTTCTATTTGGAATCCCTGTGTTTATGTGTCACATACATGCTGCAGCTTCCATTATGCTGCACTGTGTGGAATACGGGGAACACAAAGGCAATTCAAGATAAAATCTCTGCTCTTAAGAGGCTCACAGCCAAGTAAATAGGCAGTCACAACACAACGCCATAGAGAGCTATTCTAGGGGAATGGGATATGGGGCAGGTAAGATAAAAGGAGGGCATGCCTAATTTTTGCCAGATGAATAAGGCAGGGGTGGAGGGTAGGGTGGTCAAGGAAGGTTCACAGAACCGATCTCTGCACTGTTCAAAAACCCCTCTGACCTACTTCTTCTATTAAATTTAGCAATATGCAAAAGTCTATTGATTCCAAGTACCTAGAGTTAAATAAACCCTTATGTATATATTAGTTACACTCTGAGGTGCTTAGAGCAATACTTTGCGCATAGGGAAGGGCAGTCTAAGGCACATTCAAGAGGCTAGCTAAATAATGAATAGCTACTAATAGCAACACTGGTGGTATTCACAGTAAAAACATGTCAAAGGAAGACAAGCAGGTTCTAAAAATTCAAATGCATAACAAGCAAGATAATGAACATGATACACAATATTTTCCAGTTGATCTATACTATTACCAAAACACCCACAAAAGTTAAAGCAATGAAACTTACATTGTTCACAATTTATATCCCAGTAATCCTGAAACAATCTCTCCTTTACCACAAGACTATTTTGTCTAAGACAGTGTATCATATCTTGGCTTTTTTTAATGATCATTTATTAAGTACTTACTCTGTGCCAGACACTGGCTAGGAACTTTATATATCATTTAATTCTCATCTCAGGAATGTGAGCTTCTCTTAAAATATTCTATTTATTCTAAGTCCTTCCACTCTCAATAAAAACAGCATTAAACTTTACTTCTGTGATTTAAATAGTTCACAAAATCCTTTTTTTCTTCCCACTTGAGAGTCTATTTTTGAATATTCCATTTCAAATAGCCAGCCACCACATTTTTTTGAGAACCATGGTGTCCTTTTAAAAAAGATATTGGCATCAATGACCATCCGTTTTTGGGTGCCAGACATTATATTATACCATGGAATTCTCACAAAAATAATTCAAAGTTGATGTAATAAATACACTTATAGATATAGAAACATGTATCAGAGAGTACAATCACATTTCCAAGCTCACACAGGTATTAACATTAAGCTGTGATTTTGACTACACCCTGTGTTCCTAAAATACAACAAATAACACTTAGTGGATGCCTATCATGTGTCAAGCCTGCTGCTTGGTAGGTGCCAGGTGCTTAACACATATTGCTTTTATTCTTCTCAACAACTCTATAAAGTGATTACAGATCCACAGTTCTTTATCTGAAACCCCTGCGGACAGGTGTTATATAGGAATTCGTAATGTTTGTGATTTTTGAAATACATGGTGTATATTACATAACTCCCCCCATCCACACACACATTTTATTCAATTACTTTTGACTAACTCCTATATAATAACATTTTATTACATTTAATTTGAGTGTATGTATGTGGTAGCTTTGCCCAGTTTCCATATTAGTTAACCTCCAATGTCTTTTAACCTGATTTTGAAACAGGAAAACAGAAAAATATTTATGGAATTATACGAATATAAAATATTCTAATGTTTTTATTTAGTACTGTAGGTCTCCCTGCTTCTAGGTAGATAAACCAAAAACAAACAAAGAAAGGTGCTTAGAGCTGGAATAAATGAAATATGCATTGCTTTAGTTAAAAGAGGATAAAGTATCATGGGCTGCCAAAACATTCAGTCTAATTCTACAGATCTAGACAGTGGAGGCTTAAACCAAGGATTGAAAAGTCAAAGCCTGGCCCCTCCCAGTGACATCAATCAATGAATTGATTTTCTCCTGGATTTAAGTCCGTCCTTTATACAACTAAGCATCTTTGCTACTTGTCTAGCATTACATCTCTTTTCTAACATCATCTTCTCTTCTTTTTCTTCTGCTTCCTGTTGTCTGCTTTTTCTTCTCTCATTTTCTTTCCCTCTGTTCTTAATAGCATTCAAGATAAGGATGTCATCTGAGCTAGTGCCAAAAAGTTAAGTTCCCACAGATCTTTTAGTATTTCTCTGATGCCCATTTAAGGCTAAGTTTAGCTTAGAGAGTGCAAGATTATAAAATGTTCTTCTTAACAGCCTCACAAGTGCAGAAATGTGTGTGTGTGTGCGCGCATTCATGGGTGCATGTGAGTCTGACATCTGCAGTTGGTAACATTCTCTCTGTTCCTTGTAATTTTCTTTCTACTAAATCTTCAAAGTACAATAAAAAAGAGACACATTTTATTTCTACAAAATAAATATCAGCTTACCAACTATGGTAATTGGTAATCATGGAGTTTAAATAATATTATTAGCACCAGACTCAATCATGAGATATCTTATAACATCATTACAGAAATTAGCCTGACACCGTGTTTCCAACTGTAACAAACTATGTTTTTTTAATTCTATATTCATTTAACTGACAGGAAGACTTTTCTAATTTGTTCTTAACTGGGAGCATTTCAGAGCTGTCCTACTTTTTGTTCCTACTTCTATTATGGCATTTACTGTCCCATATTGCATCTTCATGTTTAAAGCAGATGACTAGTCTGGTCTTCAAATAGACAATTTGCTTCTCATTAACAGGGAGTATATATTGTTTTTCTTTATAACTCCAGTTCTAAGTACTTAGCCTAATATTTAATAAGCACTCAATAAATACTGGATGAATAAATATTAAATATTTATTAAATAATTAGTTTGGTTCCTTTCCTGTATAGTCTAATTCATGGTTAAAATGGTCAAAAGAAACAAAATCCCCAAAGCACTTATATGTTGCACTTAAATCTTGCTTCTTCTTTGGTGTTATGATGATATGCAGTGCAACCATTACAATCTGTAACATAATATTTTTAATAGCACAAAAGGAAAAGCAAGATATGAGTGCATTTCATATTACAAAACGGTAGATTTCAGTAAGAATGGAAAGATCCCATTCTTTGTAAACACTCTATGTTCAGCAAAAATACAACTCAAAAGTATATTCTCCAAAATATTAATAGTAATTAATCCTGAGTAGAGGAATTATGAATAATTGCATTTTCTTCTCTTATCTTGCTTTACTTTCTAAATTATATAATTAACATGCATCACTTTTAAAAAAGAAAATTAAAATGGAAGGTTTTTTCCTAAAAAATATTGCTTACATATTTCTTGCAAGCATCAAATCCACTGTGTACAGAATTCTGTGTAATACCAGCTTGTTCCCTTCACCACACTCCCGTGTATTCCTGGTTGTACTCTTAATTTGCTACATTACATGAACATTCAGAGGAGGTACAAACCCTGTCTATATACTGTATAATAAATTCCAAGGCCATGGGATTAACAAGTGTATCAGTTATTTATAAACAAAGTTTAGTCTTCATAATTCCCAGAATTCAGGAAAATCCCAATTTTTCCATCTCCACATCTGGTCTTGGAGAATCTGGATAAAGTCTAAGCAGGTTTAATGGCTATCATAGTTACCGCACCTCCTGAAATGTAGGGGGGTGAACAAAAATTTGTAGAATAATTCAAGAGTTTATAATTAGATTTCAGGTTGCCATCACGCAAACCTGAATAGTGAACTGTGGTTGACTCATTTTAGACAAGTTGTCATCATCATGTTCCCACTGATCTAGACAGTACGGGATGTGCTATAAATCTGTTACATGTCCAGCCTGGGCAGTGGCACACTAACTTAGAGTTATAGTAAGCAGGGCTTGGATGATAAAACACTGTTGCATGCTGCAGTCAGTGCAGGTCCCTGACGAGAGGTACCCAAGCAGAGACTGAGTGATTTCTCCCAGGTATGCTTTTAGACATTGAGTTCTTGCATTAGGTTCTACAACTGGATGATTTTATGAAAATTGCCCTAAAGTAAAGTTAATCCATTTTCATTTGACATAAAGGCTTGAAAGTTTATATTTTAGAGACTCTAATATTTGCAATTTAATTTCACAATTTTTTGTCATTGCAAATGAAGATTAACAAAAGGAATTTTTCTTGAAAATGTCAACAGATTAAAAATTAATTGTCTAGTCCTCTTTTTTCCTTTAAAATGTACTGAAAGATGCACCTTATAAAGGAAATGTAACTAAGCACTAAGGTATTTGAAATTTTATAGAATTTACACACCTTTTAAGGGAAGTCATGTTTACCTGATAAAAACCAATTTGTAGTAGTAACATGTATAACTTAAAACGGTCTAGGATATATTTCAAAAGATAGTCGTCATATAACCTTCAAGGAAAATTCAATTATTAAAGATTTCAACAATCACTTTAGTCAAAGAAATTGAAAGAGGGACTCTGGGTATGCCGTATTTGTGATCAAGTAATCATTTATTTCATCCAGAAATCCCTTAAGTAAATTCATTTCTTGCCTGCCTGCCCCCTCCAAGTTTCTATTGATAAAAAATAAGGCACATTTTAAGTGTTAGGGGAAAAACTCCACCAAGTCTTGATATATAATGCTGACTCCATTTCTATTTATTCTCAGATACATATTAAGTTTAATATTCATCTTTTTTCAAATGTCATCTGTATGGAAAAAGAAACATAGCGAATTCAGTACCTTTATGTATGTGCCTTGGACACAGCCGAGCTGTCTGCATTTTACAATCAACATATGGCCACAAGAACTTTTTTTTTATGCTAAGTATAAAAGGTCATTGTAGATATCAACAAGAGCAAGAAGAGAATTCCAAAGAGGTTCAGCTTACCCAGCACCCAGACTCAAGTTAAATACAACAATTGTGCCAGTCATTAGTTACCACTCAATCTCTGTCCAGAAACCAGTCTGCCAGAAGCCGAGATAGCTGGAAAAGCAGCCATATTTTATCATACAACTGATCCCAAGAGTCCAAGTTAAAGGAAGATTATATGTGTTCTACATTAGGGAGGAGAAGTATCCCTAATTTTACAAAAGTCTTTTTTTAGATAACAAAGAACATATTTTTAAATTGAGTAATTTTTTTAAAAATTACAAACATTAAATATTAACAGGGCACATGAACTTAATTCACTAACTTCAACATAAATGAGTTATTTCTTTCATATCTTTGTAGACATAATGTTTCTTGAGAAAAATTATAAACTCCATTTTTAGTAGAATTAGCTATTATACATTTAAAAAATTCTATTGAAACTATCTCTTAAAAATGTTAAAGTTCATGGTTGCCATACAAGAATGGAAATTGCTAACTCTTTCTTTAGAAGAAATGAAGCTTTAGACTTTCCTCTGAAGGGCAGTAATTAATAAGACTTTTAAGAAACAAACCAACATTTTAAAAAATATCCCTAAGGCTAATTCATTAAGTAATTAATTTTGTAATTTCTTCTAAAACCATGCTACTGTACATGTAAATTGTATGTAAGTTTTTATTGGATTCACATAAATTTAATAAGGACTAACAAATCTAATGAATGAATACCTGTTGAAGAATAATGATGCAATGCCTGGAGGCCTCTGAGTTGAAACTACCCACCCACTTGCTTTGCCAATTAGGAATTGAACTTGTAATCTGCTTCAGGATGGAAGAGCTGCATAGTCTGCATGACTTTCAGAAAAATGAAGATCATCTCTACCAATTATGATTGTTTGAAATTTTAAATTTAACTATTCTCCATTCTGTGGTGTTTAAATAAACTTAACATCATCTAGGAAATGTGTGTTTTCCCATTCTGAACAACTTATCTTTTTATGCTAATATTCCATAATTAATTTTTCTTCCTCCAAAAAAATGCATCTGGAAAAGCCATTTACATTCATCCTAAGTGTAACTGTAAACTCGGTCATCTGTGAAATATACTTCAGTTCCAAGAAATCTCTGTTATGTGAGGAATGATATAAATATCTTGATGTGTATATACATACACATGCATGTTAAAAAAGTGTTACATCTTAGTTCTCACCATATAATTCACTTCACCATATAATTTTAATTTCTCAGTTTCCTCTCAAGACTTAACCTGAATACCAAGATAAAATTTTTGTCAGAGTAATCAGTATAATTTTTACAATATAAGGTTTCTTCACAATTCAAAGCCTCTATACATATATAAACCATCACCCCTACTCATCTGTAATATTTCATGGACATAACTTCATATACTCTAGTTTCACAATAAAGAAAGTGCTATAAAACTTTAGAGCTATAATAGCCCTGGGAAAATAAATTGAGGACGCACATAACAATGAATGATTACATAATATTACTTTTAGTTTAAGCTGATTTTTACTCTTATGGTTCAGTGCTAAATAGTTATGTATCACATCTTATAAAGTTTAACTTCTTTGACATACCATAGCAATCATTTGCCATCAGGATATTATTACTGGGTCTCTTAGTGCCTCAACACTGGAGATTTTCAGCAGTCTGTAGGTCATGAGTTTAACTGCTACTCAAATCATGGTAATTTGGTTTCATATTGGCTTGACCATTTACACGGATAAAGTAGACAATTCTAGATGCTACCCAGCATGGATCCTCTCCTTTCTTCTGGCCCAATGAAAGCTCTACTAGGTTCAGATATTCAACTATCCTTCCACGTGACTCTGGGGAAGTTTAAATCATCTCCTGCTGCAAGGATAAGTCCTGAAAAGTCTACATCAAACATATCAACCCCGCTTGCCATGAATTATTTGAAACACTCAAGCTTAAGCTAGTTGGCATATAAAATATCTCTGGAGGCCATTATTGACCCAGGGTTAGAGGAGACATTTTCTCCGTCTAGAAGTGATCAGGACGTATGCCGCCTCAGGGACTGTGGACAGCCATTTTACAACCACAAAGAACTCCAGGGTAGGGCAAAAACTGAAACACAAAGGAAAGCAGAGCCAAGAAACATAGCACAAGAGAGTAAAGCCTTAATCACACCCTACCTGAAGCCCACTAGCTCTGGACTTTTTTTGTTATTGAATATATTTCCTTATTGCTTAGAAAAATGTATGTCATATTTTGTGAGTTTTGAAGCCAAGGATATCCTGACACTATTTCTTTTTCTAACAGAAGCAGTACTCCCAATAGTGACTTCCAATTTGAATTAAGCACATTATTCAAATTAGCCATCAGTCTCTCATTCAGTATTACCCTAGAGCCATAGCTCCAGAGTTGGCCTCCCAAACTGAGATCACTCTGGTGGGAAAAACTGAGATGCATCTGCAGCTATGTCTCAGAATCCTACCATTCAAGTTATGGACATAATCACAAAAGAGTAAAAATATGATTTCATTAGAATAATTTTCATTAAATAAAAAATTACACATTTTTACAATAAAACGGGCTTCTTTAAAGTGAGGCTCTTGTTTCTCTTTTCTTTTCTTACCTCTTTCGCACTGTGGACCAGTAAATCCATAAACACAAGCACAGCGGTTGGGTCCAATACAACGTCCACCATTCTGACACCCATTTTCACAGACAGCTGCACACAAAAATAGCAAGAAGCTCATTACACAGGAAGTCTCCAAGTATCATATAGTAGTGCAGTGATGCCGCCAATAACGATCTTCCATTAAATTATATCTCTAAGACACAAGTTATACTTTAGATCATAAATTTAAGTTAATATACTTAAGTGTACATTGAGACAAAAGCCTACATGATTCAGTAATTGTTAAGAAAGCATTTGGTAAAGGTTTTGTTTTAAATCAGAATTATAAGGATTGGCTGGCTTTGATGCTCAGATAGTCTGAATATAACTGTTCAATTCTTTATTTTATTTCTATTAACCCTATAATCCATCTCTTTATAGGTAAGGAAGTGAATAAATATGGGCAAATGAAGGAAAAAAGGAGGCTGACTTTAGGTAGCAGGGAGAGGGAGCAGGAGGGGAAAATGTGATATGGAAAATAAAGAGGATATGGCAAGAAAGGGGGAAAGCAAGACAGAGAAGAAAAGGAAGCCACAATAAAAAGTGACAAGTGGGGGGAAAATGCCATCAACTTTAGCTGTAAAATGCCAAGAGAAGTGACCAGTGTTTACAGACTATGTGCAGGTCATGAAAGAGAAGAGGGAAAAAACGGTGTCAACACAGTAAGTTCTTTCATATGAAATTAACCCACAGTCTAAATAGCTTCAAAATAATGACAAACACACAGCACGCATTCTCTTCATTCCTTTATACTTGTGACCTGGGAGACCGTGATGTGGGGTTTGGTGGGCCCAGAGGGAGCCAGCAGGCCAGAACCGAACCTGACCTGCTCCCTGCTGCACTGCCCTGCACCGTGACTCAGGCCTCAGAGAGCCCTCGCTAGAGCCCTGGAAACGTAAGTGTCCCTCCATCCATCACAAGGGCAGCTGAACTCAAGAACCTTGTCTTCTCTAAGAGAAGATGCTGAGAGCGTGTCTCCCAACCCACTCACCCTGGTCAAACACTCTGTCCTTACCAACAAAGAGGATTATATTCTAAAACTTGTTTCCCAAAAACAGAGCTGAAGGACATTGATTATTTCAAATTAGAGGAAATTGAGGGAGAAAAACACATTTATGTGCACTCTGAGTGTGGCACATATCAAAATTGGGAAGCTCAATAAGTATACTGATATCTAAAAATGCAATAATGCTGTTACTTCCTTCCCAGGAATATTAAACTGGTTTATCTACCATCGTCCAGAATGCATGGAGTGATGTCTGTTCTGCCGATGGTAGTAAGACTAAAATGCACTTGGAAACAAAAGATAGCTTCATCCTAAAGCACCAATGTACAGTGGCCTTACAATTAGTCTGACATTTATGCTTCAGTCGAAGGCATGATTCTGTGTGCCTTAGCACCACCACATCTCCCTATGGGCTTCACCATGCTGCTTCTTCACCTGCCCCCAGCTCAGTTCCAACTCAGGGCCTTGAAGTAAGGGGTGGGCAGTAAATTAGATGAGTAAATATACAGCATAAAGGAAAGGGAATAAAGACAAGAGGAGAATGAGAAAGATGCAAGTGGACAGGAAGGTGGAAGAAAACAAAACCTGTCAAAGAACTTGTTCTAAGCAGTGTGTAATTCTGCAGAAACGACTATCAGGATTTGAAGATTTCAATTGTTAAAAAGCTATACTGCAAAATGGCAACTCTAGTCTAATGCAATTAATTAAAACGTGAGAAATTTTCTTTAAATGGTGTCAAAGTGTAGGAAATTTAAATGAAAGCCACTTTCCCATATGTGTTCTCCCATCACTACACTAGTTAAAGAAGGCGCGGATGGAAAAGCAGTCTGCCACTGACTGGCACCGTTGGCATCCATCCTTGGCTAAGGCAGAGAAGGGCTTTTTCTCCACGTTTTCCAAAACAGAGTTTGCAAATCCCAGGGAGGAGAACAGGGCTGAATAAACCCGGGCTCCTCCGGGAAAAGGCTGATCTATGACCAGGTTAAACCTAATCTAACCTGTCTGGGTCAGACAAACAATGCCTCCCTTCTCACTCAATTTTTTAGAGGTTTGGAAAATATGGCTATTTTTCATAAAAATATTTATGTTAGCATGTAACAGGAGTTCATTGCTATCTTTAAATGAATAAATATTTTTTAAATGTCAGTTTTAATATCTAATATTGTAAATATCAACAGAATCCATACAAATGAAAGATCTTTGAGTCCCTCAATAACTTTAAAAAATGTAAAGGGATTCCATGAACAAAAAGGCTGGGACCGACTGATACAGTCATTTGCTTATATTCCTATCAGTCATGTGGGAGTGGGCTCTCCCAGGACAAGGACATTCCCTATACTGCAGGAACTCAACAAAATCCTGCACCATGTTGAAATTTAACTGCACTTTTTCTACTACTTTGCAAGGCAGATGGTGTGGTGAACGGACAATGAGTTGTGCTGTTCCCAGCACCTCCTAACCACATCATCTCTGATTCTCAGCTTCCCCACCTGCAAAAGAGAGTAAATAGTTCCCACCCCACAGAAGCTTTAGGATTCAATAAAATGATGTATAAGACAAAGTGCACAGTGGCTGCACATTGCAGCTATTCTACATTGTTAGTTCCCGTCATCTTTTTCACTACAGAACATTTGTACAAAACACAAGACTTGTTCTGTAGCACTCGAAGCTTACACTAAAAAGAAGAGAAGCAAGAAATACAGATAAAAGTAGAAGCAAAAAATAAAAGAGGTAAATTTCCTTCTTTCAAATGAATTATGATGAAAGGTATTTTATAAAATAACTTGTTTGGTAACAAAACAGAATGGAAACTAATTTCTATTTCAACTAGAGTTGGAAAGAAACTTGAAAATGCCTAAATTTCCACTGTGGAAGGAATGCTGACCACCCAGGATGTAAAAAAACATCTAGCACCTAGTATGGAAGTGAAGCGAAAGGCAGGGGAGAAAAAGACACACTATAGATGGAAACATGAGCTGGTTTCTCAGCTGCCCACCACAGCCTGGGCGGAGGGGGAAGCACCATTTTACACTGGTCAGCCTGTGACGCGTAATGCTGATCAGGTCCTGCAGAAGCTCAGATATTTAAAGAACATTTTTGTTCAACAGGTATTTACTGAACACCTAATCTGTGCTAGGTAGTATGACAGGTACACATTTTTATCAGACAGATTTCTGTACCATTCGGCAGAGGTACACACACTTGGGCATAAGTCAGATTTGAAACTGGGATCCTTGCTTCTACACAAAGGTATTAGATGAAAACAGCCTTCTAAACAAGGATAAAATGTGAAAAAGAGGAACGTAACAAAAGCCTATTGCTCTACAGAAGCCTTTACTGTTGGTGCTGCCTTCGTGCTTTGTCTTCCAGGATACCACACTCCTCCACTTTTCATTCTATTCTGTTGTCCATTCTTTTCCATTCTTTCTTGCTGACTTCTCTTCCTCTTCCCCACCTCAAAATCCTGGGCTGCATCAGGGCTCTGGCTTCAATCTCTTTTCTTCTCTATCTACAACAACTTCCTACTGATCTTTACCCAGGATTCTGATTTAAACAATACCTACACAAAAATTTAATCTATATGCTACCAGATTTATATCTCTATTTCTGTCCACTCTCCCTAGATCAGAGTTCATAGATCTTTCCATGTGGAAGTCTAACAGATGTCTCAAACTAATAGCTCCAAAACAGAACTCTTGTCCTCAGCCCCCCACTCCCTGCCCGGCCCACTCCCTGTTCAGTCTTTCCCATACCAAAAATGACATCAGCGTTCATCCAAGAGCTCCACCAAAACCCTCTCGCTGGCACCTCAGATCTTTGCTTGTACTATTTCCTTCTCCTATTTCACGCACCCACCACACCTGGTCTGTCAGCACACACTGCCTTCCACAGAGTCTACCTCCAAAGCACAAGCTTCATGCAGCCTCTCACCACACTCTCAATCCCACGGCTGCAACATCCTCACCAGCACCAGCAAGGGGTGAGCTGGCCCTTCTGTTTTCTCTTTTATAGCTCAGTCTTAACGCAGAAGCCAGAATGATTTTTTTTTCAAAATATCAATCATATCACACCACACTACTGTTCAAAATGCTCCAATGACTACTCACAATTTTTATGGCACAGTCCAAATTTTGTTCCTAGGCCCATAAGGCCATACACTCTCATCATCTTTTTTCCCTAGTTGTTTCTAAAATCACAGAGCCTGTTCCCACTGTAGATCTTTTAAATTTGCTTTTCCCTCTGCCAGTAACACTTGTCCCACAGACCTAAAAGCACAGATTCAGGTCTGTGTTCAAATGTCACCTGTTCAGAGACCCCCGATGGAAAATAGCAGAGAACTGCAGATCCTGACTCGGACTCTCTCCCCTTGCCCTTGTTTTATTCTTCTCCTAAAACTTCTCATTACCTAAATTTGTATTAGATATTTACCTTTTTACTTATTAACTGTCTTTTCTACCAGACTATAAGCTCTGTGTGGCCGAGACATCATCTCACCTGTTTAATAATCTACTCTCAGCATCTTGCATGGTGCGGGACACACAGTAGTTACTTAATCAACGTTGCTGAACGAAATGGAAGAATGCTTTCTAAAGGGTGCTATCTACATTTCCAGGACAGCAGCTAAGCAGTTTAAATCTTTTTATAATCCCCATTTAAGCAAACATCATATTTCTGGGACTATTCTGGATTCATAGGTGGAAAACAGTTCTGTCTGCTTCTTTGCTGTCAGTACTGTGACACTCTCCATAAGACGACGTAAGAGTGTCTTCCTCAAGCCATTTCTCATGCTGCTGTCTACTAGTTATCACACCTTCACCTCATAATTTGCTGACTAATGAATTTTGTTAGTTGCATATTTTGCTTATGCCATATGTTCTACTACCCCTGAGATAAACATTAGATGAAGAGGACTTCATCCCGTGACACAACCCTAAAGAACAAATTTTCAGGGATATGCTGATTTTCTGACCCAGTGCCTTTGGCTTTCCCCTAACTGGTAAGTGTGGTAGCCGCAGTAAGGTTTGACACCGGGGCAGAAGAACATCAAAGCGCTTCCTCTAGAAGATGAAAGCACTTTCCATCCCCTCGGTTCCCATCCCTGTGTGAAGAGCAGGAAGAGACATACCTACCAGAGGCGGCTCTGCACAACCTTCAAGAAAACACATGCATACACACGTATGCCCGAGACAGGTACAATAGCTGAATTCAGGCTGAAAATAGCTAATTTCAGGACAGAGTTAAGGAAATATCCTGAAAGATCAGTGGAGGTGAGGCTCTTCCCCCAGTGATTCCAAAGTAATTATCATTTCTCCCCCTGCAGAACCAAAGGCTGAATTTCAAGAAGGTTAACTGTGTCTCTTCATTGGCTACTTAACTCTCTAAAACAGAATTACAATCAGATCTCCTAACACTTTTCTAAGGTATAAAAAAACTATAAATCTGCCTTCTTACAAATGCGTGTTCACAATAGACTTTTGCATCTTTGCTCATTATAAATTGGAGTCTATTGTATAAAATTTGGGAAATATCCAAATGTACGAAGAAAATCTAGCAAAAGAATCATCCATGAATCAAGAAACTTTGCTGCAATTATCTGTCCACTGTTGCCCAGCTCTTTCCTGCTCTCCTCTGGCCAACCCTAGCCTGGAGAAGTTACTACACTGGCTGCTCCTGTTCTTGCTAGAAAACTGGCCTCAGTGTACTATATTCTCTTAAATGCCTTAATCCTCCATTTCCCAAACTGCAGTCAATCTCAGATTACCTTAACAGCTTTTGTAATACCTGAGAACCATCCCCACAACAGGTCTGCAAACTATTCCCACTGTCTGTTTCTGTACTGCCCATGAGCTAAGAAGGGTTTTGACATTTTTAAGAGGTTGAAAAATCAAAAGAATATTCTATGACAAGTGAAAACTGTATGAAACTCAAGTCTCAGTGTCTATAAAGTGTTTCAGCAATAATTTTTCTGAAACACACCCTAGCTCTTTCATTTACATACTGTTTATAGTCTCCCTTGCACTACAGTGGCAGAGTTGAGTATTTGCAACAGAGAAAGAAAGGTCTCAAACATTTACTATCTGGTCTTTACAGAAAAAGTTAGTCTACTACTGACCTTATGAGAATATTTTTTTTAAATTGATTCACCTGTTTTATATAAAATTTTTAAGAGAAAACTTCATAGCACTTATAAATAGAAAGCTATAACCACTCTAACTAGAAGGCAACCTTAAAAATAACTGCAACAATCACAATGAGATACCACTTCACACCCATTAGGATGGTTATCATTAAAACAAACAAACAAATAAATAAGAAGTATTGGCAAGAATGTAGATAAACTGGGACGCTTGTGCACTACTAGTGAGAATGTAAAATGGTACATATATAGCTTTTATGGAAAACAGTATGACAGCTCCTTACAAAATGAAAAATAGAATCATCCTATGATCCAGCATCATACTTCTGAGTACATACCAAAAAGAACTAAACGCAGGGACCCAAACATATATTTGTAAATGCATGTTCGTAGCAGCATTATTCACAATAGCCAAAAGGTAGAAGCAAGTCAAATGTCTATCGACAGTTGAATAGATAAACAAAATGTAGTATATACACACAAATGGAATATTATTCAGCCTTTAAAATGATGGGAATTCTAACACATGCCACAACATGGATGAACCTTGGCATTATACCAAATAAAATAAGTCAATCAAAAAGGAACAAATACTGCATGATTACACTTATAGGAAGGCCCTAGAGTAATCAAATTCATGGAGACAGAAAAGTAGAATGATGGTTGCCAGGGGCAGGGAGGAGAGGGAAATGGGGGTTTATTATTTAATGAGTACAGAGTTTCATTTTTACAATATACAACAAGTTCTGGAGCTGGATGGTGGTAATGAGTTGCACAACAATGTAAGTGTACTTAATATCTCTGAATTTTATACTTAAAAATGGATAAAAATGGAACCAGAAAAGAGCCCAAATAGCCAAAGCAACCTTGAGCAAAAGGAACAAATCTGGAGGCATCACTTTACAAGACTTTAAGCTATGCAACCATAAGCTATGCAACTATAGTAACCAAAACATTATTGTACTGCCATAAAAATAGAGACATAGACCAATGTCTCTCGAACAGAGAACCCAGATATAAAACCAATCATTACCATCTGATCTTTGACAAAGTAGACAGCAATATACACTAGGGAAAATAATCCCTATTCAATAAATAATGCTGGGAAAAGTGGATAGCTACATGCAGAAGATTGAAACAGGATCTGCACCCCTCACCTCTCACAAAAATTAATTCAAGATAGATAAAACTTAAACCTAAGACATGAAACCATAAGAATTCTAGAAGAAAATTTGGGAAAAACTCTTCTGGATATCAGCCTAGGCAAAGAATTTATGAAGAAGACTTCAAGGGCGATCACAGCAACAATAAAAATAAAGAAATGGAATTTAATTAAATTAAAAAGCTTCTGCACAGCCAGGAAAACAATCAATAGAGCAAACAGACAACCTACAGAATGGGAGAAAATATTTGCATGATATGTATCCGATAAAGAGCTGATAATCAGAATCTACAAAGAACTCAAGCAGATCAGCAAGAAAAAGAAAATCAAACAATTCCATAAAAAAGTGGGCAAAAGACATGAACAGAAGCTTTTCAAAAGAAGGCAGACTAATGGCCTACAAAAATGTATGAAAAAATGCTGAACATCACTAATCATCAGAAAAGTGCAAATTAAAACCACAATGAGATATCACCTAGCCCCAGTGAGAATGGCTTTTATCAAAAAGTCCCAAAACTATACATGCTGGCATGGATATGGAGAGAGAGGAACACTTATACACTGTTAGTGGGACTACAAACTAGTGCAACCTCAATGGAAAACAGTATGGAGATTCCTCAAAGAACAAAAAGTAGACCTACCATTTGATCTAGCAGTCCCACTACCGGGTATTTACCCAAAGGAAAAAAAGTCATTTTATCAAAAAGACATTTGCACTATAATATTTACTATAGCACAATTCACAATTGCAAAGATGAGGAATCAACCCAAGTGCCTATCAAGTCATGAGTGGATTAATAAAATGTGGTATATGTACACCATGGAATACTACTCAGCCATAATTGAACAACAATCTTTTGCAACAATCTGGATGGAACTGGAGACCATCCTCCTAAGTGAATTATTGTAAGAACAGAAAAACAAACACCACATGTACTCACTATTAAATAGGAACTAACCAATCAGCACTCATGTACACAGTCAGAAGTAAAATTCAATGGAAATCATGCAGGTGAGAGGTGGGAGGAGGGGATGGGTAAAGTCATATCTAACGGGTACAATGTACACTATCTGGATGATGGGCACACTTATAACTTTGACTCAAGCAGTACAAAAGCAACCGATGTAATCAAAACATTTATACCTCCATAGTATTCTGAAATGAAAAAAAAAAAAGAGAGAGAAAATGGCAAAAATTGTAAATTTTGTTATGTATATTTTACCACAATTAAGAAAATTTTAAAACTGGAACGAAAATAAAATAATGTTAATTAACAACAAGCTAGATATCCTTATATACCTAAGACTTGGTTTTTCTGTTAAAAAAGGAGACAAGCAATTCTTAGGGAAGCCTTAAAGATTAACACGGAACCTAGATTCTGCATCTGATGAGATGCCAATGAAGTGAAAAAGGACTTTCTCACTATTTGTGATTCAACTTCCTTTAGCGTCATGTCTTCCTATTCAACCATACTTGAAAACATATGCATTCCCATAAAAGTCCCACAATTTAGGTAACAGTAGCCAAAAGTATTCCCCAGTGATGTGTCACAATTCAGGAACTACAATCCGCACATCCTTGCTCAAAGGTTGTTTCTCAGCTCACAGGACATGCTCCAGTGAAGACAGGAGTTTGGCTGGATCACAGCTCCCTCACATGACATCAGATTCAAAAAAATCATTTCACAGCCTTGGATTTTGGTATTAAATGTATCTGAGCAAAGGATAATTTATGAGATTGGCTCTCCTGAGGTTAATTTTGAGAAATCCTAAAAAGTCATATTTATTGGAGGAGGAGAATAGAAAAAGGAGGGAGTTTCTCTCTGAAAGAGATCACAGAAAATGTCACTATTTTTTCAGGAAAGTATATATGTTTTATGGAGCTAAATAAAAGGAAACAAGTAAATAAAAGAAAACCCATGGTATGTGTCAAATTTAATAAAGCACTAGTGGTATTCGACAACATCAATACTCTAAAACAAACTTCTAAAAGAATTAGAAAAAATCCTTATAGGATAAAAATTAGAAATTCAGTTGTAAGGTATGGCTTTTTACATAAAATTGTTTTTTCAAAGGATCAAAGGCTTCATGAGATCTTAAATTACAACTTAATAAGAAATACCCACTAAATAATTATTTCTAATAAATAAAGTCTATGCTGATGTCCCTTACGTTGTCCACAGTAAGCGCCGATATATCCCTTCTGGCACTGGCAGTGGTCCTCAGCACAGGTCCCGCCATTCATGCATCTCACGCTGCACTGCTGAACTGCAAAGAGTCACAACAAAAACTATAAAATGATCACCCAAATTATAGTGTGTGCTGAGAGTTATAAAACTATAAACTATCCATAGTACGGTCCAGGGCACCTCGCAGGTAATCAGACAAGGAAGAGAGGTTCAGGTAAGCAATGGAAGACACATGTTGATCAGGATGATCAAGAAAGTCTCCATGAATTTGAATGATGGGTTTTAAAAAGCTGGGGAAATGGCAGATTACAGTCAAAGAAAGTAAAACTAGAGTTTGTATCAGGAGTTTCGAAAGAAGATAATGACATTTGTTATATGAATCTTGAATCTTACTTGTGAGTCAGAGAGACTCTGTATCACATTTATTAAGGGAAATAGGGAAATTTTGTAAAAATAAATGTTTAAAATACAATAATCACACGAGTCTGAGGCAGATTTAAAGCAGTTATTTAATTATTGAGCAATTAAACAATATCTGCTTCTTCCTTGTTATAATGTTATCTTAAACACCGGCCTAAAAGATTAATCTTGAGTCTTAAAAACCCAATAATTTCTAACTGGGTCATGAATAACAGAATCTTAGTAGTCCATTGTTACAGTTATCTTACAGAGTTGTTGGGAATTAATATGTGTAAAGCAAAACAAGCTAATATGCATAAAGTATCTGGTCCATACTCAGTAAGTATCTGATGTCTCCCCAATTCTCCTCCCTTAGATAACCCACAAAACAGGACATGGGCTGCGTGGTTAAGCAAAGGCAATAAATACAGCCTAGTGCTTGAGCCTCCAGACTTAGGTATCAGAACACTGAATTCAAGTCTATGTTTCCTTGGGCAATTTACTTAACTTATGTGTGCCTCACTTTCTTACTCTGTAAAATGAAGTTGTAACAGTATCTCATAATATCGATGTGAGAATTAACTAAAGTAACACGGTCAAACACTTAAAATAGCACCTGGAACATAGTAAAACCCAGTTAAGTTATAGCTATTATTCAAAAAGAATTACTTCTCCACTAAATCCTGGCTATTCTAATGCATAGAAATATAGCTCCTCGACCAGAATTAAAGCATTTTTTATTACTGAAAAACATTACCCATTTGAGGCAACAACTAAGCTACCAAAGATTTTTACTCCAAAGATTAATATAGACCTGGTTTGTAAGGAAAATAATCATAGATTTATATCCTCTTTGAAAAGGACATCTAGCATTTACTCAAAACCTTAAGGAAAATGAAGCAAACAAGACCACATATAAGAAACATACTTGATTTTGATCCACAGGTTGGTGATATCTGGCCACTGGAACAAGTACACATGTTAGGACGTGAGCAAAATCCATCTCCACAACTATTTCTGCAAATTGCTGTAGGAAAGCACAATAGGAAAGCAAATGAATAATTATATAATAAACCATAGTTTACAAAACAAGAAAGCTATATTTAAAACAATAAAACCAAGATACAAAATATGTGATGTAAAAATGACTAACTTCAGGCTGGGTGCAGTGACTCATGCCTGTAATCCAGGAACTTTGGGAGGCTGAGGCAGGAGGATCACTTGAGGCCAGTAGTTTGAGACCAGCTTGAACAACAATGTGAGACCCCCTTCTCTACCAAAAATGGAAAAATTAGCTGGACATTGTGGTGCGCACCTATAGTCCAAGCTACTTGGAGACTGAGGCAGAAGAATCACTTGAGCCCAGGAGTTGAAGGTTGCAGTGAGCTATGATGATGCCACTGCACTCTAGCCTGGGCAAGAGAACAAGACTCTGTCTCAAAAAAAAATAAAAAATAAAAATAAAATAAAATCTCTAACATCAGATACACAACGAAATTACCCATTGTGGACATGGGAATAAATCTTGTAAGTATCCTTATGTGCAAACAAACGAACCTATTTCAAACTCCATAATCCTAATTCTTTAACCGTCTTATCGATACAGGTTGTCTCTTCCATTCAAGACTGAGATTTTAAATGTAGAATTCACCAAGAGAAGACAGTCTTGATCTTAGGGAGCTGGGAGAAGTGAAGAAACCTAAAGAAAACACAGCCCACCATGCAAAGGACTCTCACAGGAGATAAAGAATATGAAACTGACTCAGGCAAAGACCCCAGGCCCGAATGACTTGGCCAACCTGCAGGGGTTCCATGCACATTCCTGCCTGGCTGGCATCTGACCTGTGCCATCATCAATCTCTGTCCCCCTCAATAATTCCCTGTCTCCTTCCTGCAGCCTTTCTTCTCCCATATTATCTCCACAACCTAGCCTATTCCTGCTGCTCAGACATTTTGATGGGGGCAGAGTCAAAGCTTCCCACAGCAGTGACCTCCAATGAACACAAAGGCATGAGGGTCATTACAGCGAAGAATACTTGGCTCACTGACACAGCACATACCACCGACACTTCAAACCTGTAGCCAAGTGCCTTCAAATGGGAAGTTTCTCCCATATTTAGAGTCAGTTCATTTAGGAGCCGAGAGATTTATCTCTATACCCACAAGTGAATTCTCTCTTTGAGTACAAAGGCTGTGTGCTTTGATGCTCCATGACTGGATTATAAAGACAAGAACAGAGTCCATGAATACCTTGAATCTAGCTACTAACATTTATGTCAATGTGTGTATGTATCCTTTACTGAGGAGGAGTCCCACAAGTTTCAAAAAGATCCAGGATCTCCAATAACGTAAAGAACATTTTCTACAGAGCCAACTAACTTGATATTTGTTTTCCTTCTCCAAATGGCCTTTTGACATCCACATATTATGACCGGCATCTCCATGAGAACTTCTTATAAATGAAAACAGTGTCATGTATCACAGTGTCACTCATTTGAGGCAAGAATATGGTTCCCTACATGCAGTGGGTTATTACTTCTTAAAATGGACTGGAGTTTTTGATCACCAATAACTTTTTAGTGATGAATTCTCATTAAAATATTATTTTATTTCAAAGCCCCCTCCACTCCAGCAGGTAGATATTTAGACTAGGCTTAGGTAAGACTCAAAGTACCCCCACCCAGATCCTAAACCCAGTGAAGGTTTGATGGGCTAGAGATTGGGCATTCCCAAACAGGTACCAGTCATGGCTACAGGTCCATACTGTGTAACTCTGAGCCAGTGAGAAACAAGTGTTTAGGCCCCTTCACCCCACACCCACCTCAGACTATAGTACACCTCGGCTGAGTATCTGCCCTCCCACAGTCATTAACTAAGACCATAAACCCAGAAATACCAAAGGGAAAAGAAGAGAAGACCTAGGAACTGGGACTTCAGTGATGCTGGGAGAAGTCTCATGGCCAGGTAAACGGTACATGGTACCCAAGAGGTCTGAGGTTGCATTCTCACTCAGCCACTGATCTGTTGCGTGTTCTGGAAAACCACACAGCTTCTGTGTTCAGCTTTCTCATTGGTAGCATAATATAAAGGGACTGTATTGGAATGTTCTCATGTCTCTTCAGATCTCAAATGCTATCTAAGCCCACCCCATCCCACCGTTATGCCACTGGTCAAAATGCTGTTCACAGCATCATTTTACAATAAATAAATTAATAAGAAAACTTTTTCATTGTTTTGTATTCTAAGAAAATTTTTAAAAATACAAAGTAACAAAGTTAATTTCATCCTTTTGGAAACAAATATTTGGAACTTTGGGAGTATTTCAGCAATCTTTTCAGGCTACGACTAAGAACAATAACAAGAAAACATACAGACTCAAATCAAAACGCATCAGGTTTCCAGCACTTTGAGAAATACATTTTCCTTTTAGTATCTTCTCCTCATGAAGCCTAGTCAAAGCCAAACAGATTAAAATTCTAAAAGCTGACCATTTTTATATCTTTCTACATAGAATGCAGAGGTATAAATGTATGAAAAAATTAATCTTTGGTCCTCTTTTTTTGTGTTTTACTTCTTCTTTGTAAACTGCCTCAGAGTTTTTCTTCTGACAAATGGTGAGATATAGATAAATTCAATAAATATATTAATAAGTTTCTTAATTCATTATCAGGAAAGCCTGGAATTAAATTTCTTGGTTTTGCACTTATGATGGTTTTAGTTTACTTATTTCCTCCATATATCATCATTTTAAATATCAAAATAATTGAACAACAAAATTGAATGCAGTTCTGTTAAAGTTAGGTTAGATTCATGCAATAGAATACAAAAGTATTACATTCTTCCTCTATTTTGTACCCTATGTTATATTCTCAGGTATTTGAATTTTTTAATGTGCTAATAATAAATATTTTTGTGGATACCTGTTGACACAAGTGTTGTAAATGTTTTTCAGATATAAGGATCATTTCAGAGTTTATAGATTTTTATAGATTTCTGATACATGTAATTTCCAAGGGATCTCATAAGCACCCAAATATTTCAAGTAGTAGGAATGTAGGCTACTAAAGTCACTGTTATCCTGAGATTTTCAAAACTGACCTTCTAAACAAGTAAAGGGCACGATGTTACTCAAAGACCAAAAGTATTTAAAGCTAACACTCAGTGGGCCATACATATACTTCTATTGCAAATATTATGGAAGGCTCTGCTCTCTGGAATTCCCATTCCACACTGATCCAATAAAATCTGACTTTACAGATTTTCAACACATACCATAAACCGATCCTTTCTCCTCGGCTGCTCTCCAACTCAATAATGGCAGTCACATTCATTACATTTAGTGAGTCAGACTTTCCGCAGTGCCTAAGTCACTCCCAGCTAGTATGGCAGGTGTGTTCTGAGTGACGTTAGCTGTTTCAGGATTCTAGAAAACCATGTAAGTTTAAAGCAGCCACAATAATGGATAATGCCCTACTGGCCTGAAAGAGTGAATGAACCCTCTATTAATGCCACATATATGACTTCTATGTTGGAAAGAAAACAATGCAATACTCTCTCCTTTTTTGCTTTTAAAAAAGTAATAGCAAAGCCTTATAATCTGAGAGTTTATTTAAAATATTTATGAATCACTTTAAAGAACACAGTTGTTTCCTATTTTTGCTTCATCACTGGAGATCGTAGGATTTTAGGGTAGAAGACATTAGGAAGAAGAAACTAGTCTTTCCTACACTTTTAAAAACTGCCCAGCATAACATTAAGGGGCTATCTCAAACCCACAAAACCAATAAATATGGAGTCAGAGATGCCACTACATCCTTATTATCCCTTGGCTAGTGTGCCTTGCCCTTTTTCTCTGTTCTCAGTTGCATAATTATTTTTTTCCCTGGAGAACAAGGAGGTTAATCTAAAGTCAAGACTGGCTCTAAATGAATGTACATCTATGATACCTGGCTCTCCTCCCAACAAGACAAACCTGGCTGTGCTATATAAGCACCCAGGGGAAGGCAAGTCACACTTCAAATCACAAATTCACAGGCATGTTAAAGAAGACATCCCAGAGTTCATGACTGTGAGGGTGATAACTAATGAGTTCTCCAAAAAGAACTTGGAGAGATGGGTATACACTTTGGAAACTGAATAAAATAACTAAAACTTTCAAGGTCAAACATGCAGAGTTTTCCAAGTTCTAATATTCAGGCTTTGGAAATCTACTGAACACTATGAAATTTTGGGTCTGGAAACCCTAAATTTAAATGTCTTCCAAAAAGGAAAACAAAAAAAAGTCAAGGCACCTGGGAGAGTCCTCTCCTTTAAAAATTCTGTTAACTTCAGTCAACTCTAAATCCATGAGAGCACTTCTTTCATATCTAGGTTATGTGGCTGCTGAGATGAAATCAGAGATAATAAAGTGGTTTGGTACAAACTAAGAGAGCTTGATCTTCTTAAGGCTTAAACCTCAGGCAGAGTCAAAAGCCAGATTCTTTACATAATAACATTGTGGTCTTATCTGGACTTTTTTAGGGAAAAGTCCGTTTGAGTTATCTAGGGAATTGCTTTACCTCCCCTGTTCAGTTTGTATGAATAGACATAGAAAGACAAAACTTTCAAGTCTCTTTGAAACCTTTATCATCATTGCCCTTCAACAGAGTGTGGAAGTGAGGTCTAAACTGACGCATGCTGGCTGCTTCTTCCCCACCATTCCGCTGGGGCTGTGTCCGTCTATCACTGCAGTGTGGCTGTGGCCGCTTGATTTTAAATGCAACTGCGTCCAAATGGCTGAGTGCGAGAGGTCGGCCGCGAGACAGGCCCCAGCCTGCCGCCCCCAGCTGCCACCCAGCCAAGCACTCACGGACAATGCACTGGTTTCCTCCAGGGAGCGTCTTCCATCCCGGGCAGCAGTAGGAGTGGAATCTGGAGCCGCACACGTTGGGCCTGCGATGGACAAGCGCGGTCACAACACGCAGGGACAGGGTGCAGTGACACAGAAGCGCGCGAGAAGACTGCGAGATAATAGACAAACCAAAACCACACTTCCAATTCTTGGGGCTTGGCGGGGGGAGGGATGCAGAGGTAAAGGGGCTAGATGCTGGAACGCGGGGGTCGGAAACGTGCACACATTCCCTTTCTCTGTCCTCCCTCGCCTGCCTTGTTAAAGAGAAAAGAGACGCGGAAACATATAATTTGCTACTATTCTAGCCTCCAGATGCAGGGAACAAAGGGAACATTCCGTTTCGAAAATCCTTGCCCTCCTTCCCACATCCACTCCTGCTCCACCAACGGTCTCTTAGGCCCCGACGTGTCAAGGGAGGCGCGTCGGAAGCTGGAGCGCTGCGGCTGATGCTGGACGGTGAGCTGCAAACCCCGCACACGTCCTCAAACAAAAGGCTCGGAACGGCGCCCCGCCGGTGGGGAGTGGCCGGCGGGGCGACCCGCGCCAAGCGGACC
>VBSM01002608.1:63814110-63831585 GCA_008086735.1 Cheirogaleus medius
CTATAGTGAATGATTAGTATAAGGCAGGTAATCGCCAGAATCAGCCCCCAACATTCTCATGCCTCACTGCTACTGTCAAAAGGGATCTTCTTCAGTTTTCAAAACCCCAGCTCCTGCGATGCTCTTGCCATTTCACTGTATCTTCCTCTGTTTCTCCTCACGATCATTTCCCAATTCGTCATCACTTCCTGTCATTTTATTGAAGTTTTGAACTCTTAGATCAAGCTCTTCCTTTCCAGTTCTACAGTTGTCAAAATTCTCATGGAACAACATCCATGCCAAAAACATATTCAAAACCTTCGCCTCCTGGCGTCTGGGCTTCCCCATTTCAAATCCCCGTGACACCTGTCCCACCTCAGCTGCTCACTCTGGCCACGCGTTGCTCTGGAACAGTGCTGGCCAGCAGCACTGCCTGCAACGGTGAAGGTGCTCTATGTTTGTATTAGTTTGCTTTCTTGCTGTCAGCACAAATATTTAATGCTTTCTCCGTTCTCTCTCCATTTCTCCCTATATCAGCTGATGATCTTGTTTATGCTTCGTTGAGATGAAAAAAAACATCAGCCAAGAACACCTTGAATATCTCATTATTCAATCTACTAACCTATCTGCCTCTGATCTTCTTTGCCTCAGCTCTCGCTGTTCTGCAAGAATTGTCCATTTTCCACCCCTGTGGCCAGCTCCTCCACCTCACCCTCCAGCTTAACGAATGACTTCACTCTTCCAGCTCTTCCCTTTGTTCTATATCAGTGCACCAGCGTTAGGTTATCCATCATGTTTCAAAGAACAATTCTCCTTTGTCTTTATGTCTTATTCCAGTTATTGTGATATTGCTTTGGGACCTTTCACGGCTTCCTGTCCCTACTGCCTTATGCTTCATTTATTTATTTATTTAGTTAGCAACTGATAATCAATTTGTTAAAATAGTTGACCTAAGTATCTGCAATGATGACCTCAACCTCTACTTCTAGCTCACTCCGGGTGTAAGTAATCTGTTTAATTCTTGACAGACTGTTAAAGTCAATGAGTCACTTGGGGATTCTCCTCTGGGAACCATCCCAACTGTTAGAACGTTCATCCTAAGAAATTTTTCTTATAGCCATTCTTAGAGTCTTGGTAGGCAACTGAATCTGTCCCTTCACTTTGAAGTTCTCCCTTGTGCCTCTGACCAGGTCATCCATACCCTCTCCAGGGGTTTTATTTACCTTACTCTAACCTTGCTGGTTTGAGTAATTGTAGTTTGGTGAGTCACCGCCCCTGGTTACAGGAGTGTCTATCCTATCTTTAAAAGCCATAGATGCAGTGCCACTTCCTGACTGACTCCTCCCATTCTGTTCCTCAGGGCAAGCCAACCACAGAGAGTCCGGCAGAGCCTGTAGGACCTGACCTCTGTGGAAGCCACAGCCAAGTCAAAGGCCCCTGATTCATTCTTCAGCCCATGCCAGCTAAGCTTTCCTCTCACCAACAGGCAGAAACTATTCATTTCCAAGGTCAAAAAATGAATGCTAAGTTCCATTGGATGTGATTCTGTGTTCATTTTACTCATACTCATTTAATCATTTCACTTTACTCAATGCTAAACTTCTAAATAATTGATCACTCCCTCCTTCTTAAAAAATGCCCTTGACTTTGCTCCTCTAACACTGCATTCTCACTTTCTTCTCGCCTCATCACTTTCCAATTTCAGTCTCTTACTGGCTGTTTCTCCTGTGCTGGGCCTCTAAGTGGACCTGACTTTCTCTGATTATATTCTTCCCTAGGTGATATTTTCAGATACTACTAATATGTTTAATATCTGCCAGCACTAGTTGTAGTTTTTCTTAATCTTTTTTTTTCCAAGTTGGCTTTCCTACCTGGGAATAAATTAGATTGTAAGTAATGGAACTTACAGCCAAAAGTGGCTTAAAAAATAAAAGAACACAGAAGTAGGGCTGTGTATTAGTCATGGTTCTTAGCTACAGACAACAGAATTCACTGTGCTTGTTTTATCAATAAGATGTTTATTAAAGGATATGAGAAAGCATATAAAATCATTGGAAGGACTGAAGGAACAAATTCTGACCCTTGTTCTGGGAAAAACTCCTAGGATCATTCTCCAAAGCTTCTGGTTTTCCCTTCCACTGCCATTGCCACCTTCAGAACAGGCTTCCTCCATTGCTACCCCTGGAGAGATCCATCCACCCTGCCTGCTTCTTTATGCAGTTCATTGCAACTCAGTCCTCCTATGGGTGCGTTTGATTGCAGAAGTGAAGTCATGTTTCTTTATGCTTGAGGCAAAGGAACTTTACAAAGGAAGTTTTGTTTCTATTTTGGCAAGGCAAGATTCACAACATAGGGAACTATCAAAATCTAAAGAATGAGTTCAAAATATACTGGGCAGTCACAAATGTAAAAACCTTCACTATAGAGGGTTGGAAAGGCATTGTTTGCATAGGCTTTTCATTACAATTTCTTTTGGCTTTGGTCTTTGTGTGCTCACGTTTCCTTCTGGATGGCTTCACTAGAAGACCTACCATGTTCTAATCAGTTGAGTGAACACCTCTGTGAAACTCTACTTGGTGTCAGGCACTGTTCTAGTGGATGACCTCTGCCCAACAGGGAGTCAAGAGAGAATGCCCCATGTAAATAATGTCTAATAAAGAGCAATGATTTTTTTCTCTGAAGCTCCTAGTAAAATATGCATCCTTCTTAATTGGATCACAGAAATTTTCCTCAAAAAATCAGTCTCCAAGCAAGTGGGAGGAGCTGATTGGTTTAAGCCAATCATGGGCTACTGCTGGCCTAGGTAAAGTGAGCTTCTCTCTAGTATACAGGCTATTTGTAGGAGAGGTGAAAACAAGAAAAAATGTGGAGGAAATGAATGATAGATGACCCTAAAGAGCAAACACCTTCACTGCACTCATTCTGCCTATTTATCATTGTAGATGACACTAAGAATTGCATTGACTTCTATAGAAATTGCATTATTTCGGTACATAATTTTGGAAGAATTTGGCTTCCTTATAAAGTTTATTCTTCCAGGATCCTGGGGCTGGAGCCACAATGGCAGGTCAGAGACACCACCAGCCAGAGTGTCTCAGTAAGGAGAAGTTTTAGATAAAAGACACAAAACAAACAAACAAACATAGATCAAATGAGAGTCTAAAGGAAGGGTGCCTGAACCTACAGGAGACTCCATGGGAAGAGGTTGATGAGCAGAACTGGAAGGAGAAAGGTATTACAGTGATTAAGCCCTGAGAGTCTTGTAGACCAGAGAGAAACGTTGGTGGAGCAGTTAATCCCTGCATCTTGGACTGTTGTTGGGCCCCTGAGCTGCTGGAGAGAATTTCTGACCACACATGCCCAGAGATTGCTGTTGCCAGCGAGCAGGGTGCTTCTGGTGGACAGGGCACCATGCTCCCAGCTCCCCCCAGAGCGCCTCCCACCCCATAGACCTGAGCCAGACGGCAGGTGCCATATTGCTTCTCTACCCACCATGCCTCTGTGTCCTCCCCAGGGGACTTCAACCCCTCAGCTCCATCTTGCTCATCCCCACACAGATATTTCCCAGCTCTGGCCCAGACTGCAGGAGCCACAGGTGTCCAGTGGGTCCCAGGTGATCTGCGTGACTCCAGACTCCAGTCATTCTGGGCAGCCTGCTTCCCAGGGAGGGGGTCAGAGATGACCAGAGTGCAGACTTTCCTCCACCCAGACTCTTTTTCTCCCCTTCCCTTTCCCCATCTACAGCTGCCAAGAGAGACAACTGAGCTGCCACACCAAGGCTTCCATAGGGAGTGGGGCTCAGACCTTTCCTTTTTAGGTCCTGCAGTAGACTAAGGGTTGCTTGGACTGTGAGCTCCCTGCCTGCCAGCCCACCCTCCCTTGCCTGGCAATTCCAACAGAGTGGAGCACACCCGGAGGCAGAAGGACATTGAACCAGCCTATGCACCCTGTGGGTGACTTGGGACCAGCATCCTTCTCCCTGGCATGGTCAGGGATTGATGTCCAGGGGCCCGGGGATGAGGCTGCAGGCCAGATCCTGTACACCCAAGTCTCAATTGCTTTGCCCAGGGGCATGGAGGGGATATTTGTGAATTAGTCTTGGGAGATGTGGGTCCCTACAGGGGCAGAAGAGGGGGAGAGTGCAATGTGGGTCCTAGATGTGGCTTGTTCATGTGGCATCCCTCCTCCCACAGGAGGGCTGCACTCCTAGCTCAAGCTGGGATCCTGGGCAGGGAACCTCCTGGCCCACATCACAGTTGTGGGGGAACTTGATTGGCTTGAGGTCCTGCTTGCCGGCAGAGGCCCAGGAGAAACAGCAGAATAGGGGAGGGTGGAAAGGAGCAAGATCTGCTCCAGATGGCTGGGTTGTGGGTCTAAGTCCCACCTCCACACACAGACAGACATTCTGGTTGAGTGGGGCCCTTTTAGCTCCTCCCTTGGCAGCTTTGCCCAGAGTGGGAGAGCAGACCTTTGACTCCTGCCAAATCAGATCCCTTGCCAGCATTTGTGCAGCTTGAGAGCAGACTCAACCAATCTAGCCCCACCCAGCCTCACTCTCCCACCTACCTCTGCTGTGGTGGAGAATAGGGACACACCTGGAAGTTCCAGGGCCCTACTCACCACCTGGTGCATTAGAGTGCTTCTCCAAGGAATTAGAGCTGGTCACAAGACCCATAAACAACATTGGAGCTTGTTTCTTTGGGCAATTGCCACCTACTGACAGGGAGGTCAATTTGCACACCATATTACTACATTTACTGTCTCATCATACAGGGTGTGGTCTATTCTTACCCACAAGCACCACATACTGGCTCAGAGATTAAACTGGGCATGTCATTTTCTAAACAAAAGACAATCCAAATGTAAGAAACAACAGCTGCTCAAGATGAGAAAGAATCAGCAAAAGAACTCTGGAAGTATGAAAAATGAAAGTGAAAGGACACCCCCAAAAGGGAATATCAGCTCTCTAGCAATGCATAGCAACAAAAATCAGAATATTGAAATGACAGATGAAGAATTTCAAACTTGGATTGTAAGGAAGCTCAATGAGATACAAGGTAAAATGTAAACTCAACACAAAGAAACCACAAAAACAATGCAGGAAATGAATGGAAAATTCACTAAAGAAATTGAATTATTAAGTAAAAATCAAATAGAACTCTGGAAATGAAAAATTCATTCAAGGAATTACAAAACACAGTGGAAAGCCTTAAGAACAGGTTAGATCAGGCAGAAGAAAAAATCTCAGAGTGTCAAGACAACTCATTTCAATTAAATAAGTCAGTCACAGAGATAGAGCAGAGAAATAAGACAAGTGAGCAAAGCCTATAAGAAATATGGGATTATGTGAAGAGGCTTAACATAAGAATCAGGCATCCCTAAGGGTGAAGAAGAAAATAGACAACAGTTGGAAAAACTACTGGAGCGAAAAATTGAAGAAAATTTCCTTGGCCTTGCTAGAAATCTAGATATCCAGGTACAAGAAGCTCAAAACATCTCCAGGAGATTCATCACAAAGAGGCAAACACCACGACATATAGTCATCAAACTGGTCAAAATAAACATGAAAGAGATGGTCCTACAGCACTAAGGCAAAAGCATCAGGTAACTTACAAAGGAAAACACATCAGACTGAACACAGACTTCTCAACTGAGACCTTACAATCCAGAAGGGATTGGGGCCCCATTCTCAGTCTTCTCTAACAGAATAATGGGCAGCCTAGAATTTTGTATTCTGCAAAACTAAGTTTTGTACATGAGGGGAAATAAAGACTTTCTCAGACAAGCAAACTCTGAGGGAATTTGTCAAGACAAGATCTGCCCTGAAGGAAGTACTTAGAACTGTATTATAAATGAGTCAGCACAGTAGACACCCACCAGTGTAAAATCATCCAAAAGCTAAAGGTCAAAGGCCAGATACCACAGTGGCTGAAGAGATAAAACGAAACAACAAAGTTCTACTCAACAGGATGAAGAGAAATCCACTCCACTTATCAATTCTTTCAATGAATGTGGATGGCTTGAACTCCCTATGGAAGTGACATAGGCTAGCTGAATGGATAAAGAAAATACAAGCAATATCTTCTGTCTCCAGGAAACACATCTAACCCACAAGGACTCATTCAGACTCAAGGTGAAGGGATGAGAAACAATATTCCATGCAAATGGAAACCAAAGGAAAGCTGGTGTAGCCATTCTCATATTAGATAACATAGTCTTCACATCAATGAAAGTAATGAAAGACAAAGAAGGTTATCATATAATAGTAAAGGGAACATAACAAGAAGACATAACAATTGTAAATATTTTGGTACCTAACACAAGTGTGTCCAGATTCATACATAAATTCTACTTGATCTGAATGAAATGATAAACAGCAACACCATAGTAGCCTGGGACTTCAACACCCCCTGACAGAACAGGATAGATCCTCCAAATGGAAAATAAACAAAGAAACAATGCACTTAAACACACTCTAAAACAAATGGGTCTATCAGACATTTATACAACATTCTACCCCCAAACCACTAAATATATGTTCATTTCATCAGCTTATGGAACATCCTTAAGACTGATCACATCCTAGACCACAAAACATGTCTCCAAAATTTTTAAAATATTAGAAATAATCCTATGCATCTTCTCAGAGCACAGTGAAATAAAATTAGAAATCCACTCCAACAGAAACACTCATCTTTACACAAAGTCATGGAAACTAGACAATCTATTGCTGAATGATAGTCAGGTCAAGGAGGAAATTAAGATGGAAATCAAAAGATTACTTGAATTAAATGATAAAGGGGACACGAGTTGTCAAAATCTGTGAGATACAGCTAACGCAGTCCTGAGAGGAAAATTCATAGCCATAAAGGCCTACATCCAAAAGACAAAAAGATCATAAATCAACAACCTAACAAATCCTGTTAAGGAACTGGAAAAAAAGAGTAAACCAATCCCAAACCCAAACACAGCAGAAGAAAAGAAATAACCAAGATCAGAGCAGAAATAAATGAAATCAATAAAAAATAACTATACAGAAGATTAATAAAGCAAAAAGTTGGTTCTTTGAAAAGATAAACAAAATTGGCATGTCTCTTGCTAGATTAACCAGAAGCAGAAAAGAAAGCACTCTAATAAGCTTAACCTGTAATGAAAAAGGAGAAATTACAACTGATATAATGGAAAAACAAAATATCATCTGTGAATACTATAAAAATCTCTATACATTTAAACTTGAAAATGTGGAGGAAATGGACAAATTCTTGGAACCACACAGTCTCCGTAGGCTGATTCAAGGAGAAATAGAATTTCTGAACAGACCAATATCAAGTATCAAAATTGAAGCAGCAGTAAAAAAATATTCCCCCAAAATAAAAAGTCTCAGACCAGACGGCTTCACACCCAAATTTTACGTGACCTACAAAGAACTGGTACCTATCATGCAGAAATTATTCCACAACATCGAGAAGGAAGGAATCCCCCCAACATGTTTTATGAAGCCAACATCCCCCTGATACCAAAGCCAGGAAAGGATTCAACTTTAAAAAAACAAAACAAACAAACAAAAAAACTACAGACTAATATCACTTATGAATATAAATGCAAAAATTCTCAATAGAATACTAGAAAACCAAATTCAGCTGCTCATTGGAAAAATAATCCATCATGACCAAGTGAGCTTCATCCCAGAAATGCAGGGATGGTTGAATATACACAAATCTATAAATGTAATTCACAACATAAATAGAAGTAAATACAAAGACTATATGATCCTCTCAATAGATGCAGAAAAAGCATTTGACAAAATTCAGCACCCTTTTGTGATAAGAACATTTAAGAAAATAGGCATAGATAGGACTTACCTCAAAATGATAAAAGCCATATTTGACAAACCCACAGCCAACATCATATGGAATGGGGAAAAATTTAAAGCCTTCCCATTTAGAACTGTAACCAGACAAGGTTGCCCTCTATCACCACTTCTATTCAACATAGTGCTGGAAGTCCTACCCAGAGCAATCATACAAGAGAAGGAAATCAGGAGCATCCAAATTGGGGTACAAGAGGTCAAATTATTGCTTCTTGCTGACAATATGATCTTATATCTAGAAAACCCCAAAGAGTATTCCAAGAGACTTCTGGAATTGATAAATAAATTCAGCAAAGTCTCAGGTTATAAAATCAATGTACACAAATCAGTAGCATTCATATATGCCAAAAACACTCAAGGTGAGAACCAAATCAAAGATGCAACACCTTTCACAATAGCAACAAAGAAAATAGAATATCTAGGAATATATTTAAGTGAGAAGGTGACAGACCTCTACAGGGAGAACTATGAAACACTAAGGAAGGAAATTGCAGAGAATATAAGATGGAAAACCATAGCATGCTCATGGATCAGCAGAATCAATATTGTTAAAATGTCTATACTACCCAAAGTGATACACAGATTCAATGCAATCCCTATTAAAACATCATTTTTCACAGATCTAGAAAAAATAATTCTATGCTTTGTATGGAATCAGAGAAGACCTTGTATATATAGCCAAAGCAACCTTAATCAAAAAGAACAAATTGGGAGGCATCAATTTACCAGACTTCAAGCCTCACTACAAGGCTATATAACCAAAACAGCATGGTACTAGCACAAGAACAGAGACATAGACAAACGGAACAGGACTGAGAACTCAGGTATAAAACCATATTCATATTGTCATCTGATCTTTGACAAAGCAGACAAGAACATACAATATGGAAAAGAATCCTTATTCAATAAATAATTCTGGGAGAGTTAGACAGTCACATGTAGAAGATTGAAACAGGATTTGTACTTCTTGCCACTCACAGTGGATAACAGACTTAAACCTAAGGCAGGAAACCATAAGAATTCTAGAAGAAAATGTTGGAAAAACTCTTATGGACATCAGTCAGGTAAAGAATTTATGAAGAAGATCTCAAAAGAAATCACAGCAACAACAAAAATAAATAAATGTGACCTGATCAAATAAAAAAGCTTCTGCACAGCCAAGGAAACTATCATTAGAGGAAATAGACAATCTACAGAATAGGAGAAAATATTTGCATGCTATACATCCAATAAAGGGCTGATAAATAGTCTATAGAGACTCAGGAAAATCAGCAAGAAAATAATCAAACAATCACATTAAAAAGTAGGCAAAGACATGAACACAAACTTCTCAGTAGAAGATAGACTAATGGCCAAGAAACATATGAAAAAATGCTCAACATCTCTAATCATCAGGGAAATACAAATCAAAACCACAACGAGATATCACTTAACTCTAGCGAGAATGGCTTTTATCAAAAAGTCCCCAAACAACAAATGTTGGCATGGATGCGGAGAAATAGGAACACTCATACACTGCTGGTGGGATTGCAAAAAAACCTCTATGGAAAGTAGTATGGAGATACCACAAAGAACTAAAAGTAGAACTATCATTTGATCCATCAATCCTACTACTTGGTATTTACCCAAAGGGAAAAAAGACATTCTATAAAAGAAATGCCTGCACTCAAATGTTTATAGCAGCACAATTCACAATTGCAAAGATGAGCAAACAACACAAGTGTCCATCAATACATGAGTGGGTTAATAAAATGTGGTATATGTATACCATGGAGTACTAGTCAGCCATAAAAAATGGTGACCTATCTCTTGTATTGTCCTGGATGGAGCTGTAGCCCATTTTTCTAAGTGAAGTATCACAGGAATGGAAAAAGAAACACCACATATACTCACCATTAAATTACTACTAATCGATCAAAACTTATATGCACATATGGCAGTAACATTCATTGGGTGTCGGGCAGGTAGGAGGGGGGATGAGGGGATGGGTAAATTTACACCTAATGGGTGCAGTGCCTGCTGTCTGGGGAATGGGCATGGTTGTAGCTCTGACTCTGGAGGTGCAAAGGCAATTTATGTAACCAAAGTGTTTGTACCCCCAAAATATCTGAAATTAAAAAAAATAGTAAAATTTATTCCTCCCAGTTGAAACAACAGATACGTCTCCACTTAACTTGCTATTCTTCATTGTTCATAAAGTTTTATAATATCTTTCAAATATATTTTCTAGCAAGATTTTTACCAAGGAGTTTTTATATTATTATGATAAAAAATAATTTCTAAAAATATTTTTGATATGTATACTATCAATTTGTATTTATTTAATAAAATAATTCTTATTTGTTTAAAAATAATTTTATAAATCCTATTCATTTATTAAAAATCTTGCCATTGGGGAATAAATTTTATATTCAGCTTTGGTTGATATTACCAATGAATCATTCTGTTGTTTTATTTCTGAAAAGCAAATACTAAAATTTTTCATTCATATATTATTAAAATGGCACTAATTGCTAGAACAATATATAGCAGATATTATTGTTTTGCTATGTATTTAATTATACAATGCAAAATTAAAAATGTAATAAGATTACTTATGTTATTTTACTGTTAAATACAATATTTAAAGTGGATGATTTTGGGTATAGTTACTATTTATTATGTTAAGGATATGTCTACTTTTTTATGAATACTTTAAAAATAATCAGTGATTGTTGAGTTAAAAGACATATGCTTTTAAATTTCATGTATTTGATAAGTATATGAAAAGATTTCCTAAATATCGAACAATCCTTCCATCCAGAATTTAAATCACTACATTGCATATGAATATAGTAATTGTTGTCACTTTCTGAATATTTAACTGTTGGATTTTACTTTTAAAGGAAACACATGAAACCTCTATTTGAGCCTCTTCCTATATCAGGTAGAAACAGGATAAGATTTTTAAGGATACATTAATCTTCTTCAACATTGGCATATATTAATAGCTCTAGTTTTTGTATTACTAACACATTCATCATGAAAATGCATATTTTCTACTTTCTAAGACATCTAATTTATTTAAAGAAGCCAAATATTTTCTCTTATGAAAAAAATTTAAAATACCACACTAACTTTTATATTCTTGTTATCTTTGTATGCCTTCTCCAAACCAGTTTTTGGTTATTACACTGGCACCATATACAGAATACTGAATTTTTTTGAAACCATGTAAATATCAATAAAAACCCCATTATCTACTTAAAAAGAATAAATTAATAAGCAAGTTTTGCTTCCCCCCTGCCCCCCACCCCCATCTACCAAAAGAATTTCTCAGTCAATTTAAAAAAGAGTATTTCCTTAGGAAAAACTAAAATAGATGGAAGTGATAGCAGGTTGGTAGGAGACTTATTTCTCTAAATTTTTCCTCAAATTTTGAAATTGTTATAGGTGGATTTATTTGCATTTCTTTTTCACAACTTCCATTTTCCTTTATTTCTGTCTCCCTTTCCTTCATTTCTCTGAAATAGTGAAAGTTTCTTATGAAAGTAGAGTCCTGCAGAGTTTCAAATTTCACATCTTTAAATTATATTAGGCAATTTATGGGGTTGATGTTTGAAGCCAATTGCAATAGTACATTGAAGATTCTTGGATGAGGAAGCCCTTTATAAATAAGATTTTCCTGTTCAAATGTAGAATGGCTCCCTGCTCACCACGAAGAGAAATTTAAGCAACTCTGTTAAAGCATGTTCATTATAAAGGAACTTGTTTCTTGAAAGTCTGTCCATTCTGAGTATATAAAGCAAGCAAAATTCTTTTTTTATAGATTTTTCTTATATTTGTATCAATACCTTTTTAGTGACTTAATGGCTATGTTGATATTCTTAAAGTTTTATTGAAGAATGTTTAAAGTTCAATAGTGTTTCAACAGAACAGCAGAGACCTGGCTGCTACTTTTAGTGTTCACTAGATTTGTTTGGTTTTTCACTGAAAAAAAAAAAACCGATCTTAAAACATTTTGACCGTCTTTCATATATAATGACTTTTGACGATGATGTTGGAATTGATGTAAAAACACACCATCATGGATTTCTGTAGTCACAACCTCTGTGTTTGTTGTCTACCTTTTTCTCTCTCAAATATTGCTTTGCAGAATGTCCAGTATCTTAACTTTCCATTTTTATGGACTTGTTTGAAATTAACTTTCCACCCAAACTGGGTATTCTACCTAGTCTTCTCAGCCACCCTCATACCATTAGTAAGTCCAACCTTTATATAGATACATTTTTATAGAGAACCAGGATAACAAAGTCATCTTTCTCACTCCCAGCTAAGAAATGATATGTCTCCTTTTACAGCTTCTAATATAAAACCCTAACTTCCTGGAGTGTATTCAAAGATACTAACCACCCCATCTCATATTTTGTAGTTCCCTTGGCCTGAATTTTCTACTTCTGTCCAACAAATCAGATTTTTCTCTAGTCCAGAGCACTAAGGTTCAATTATTGTCATTATCGTCATTAATCACTAATGTGGATCTCTATGGTCACACTGTTACGCTTCCATCTCCAAACTTCTGTCAC
Source organism: Cheirogaleus medius (assembly GCA_008086735.1). Lineage (NCBI taxonomy): Eukaryota > Metazoa > Chordata > Mammalia > Primates > Cheirogaleidae > Cheirogaleus > Cheirogaleus medius. The sequence goes on from VBSM01002608.1 coordinate 63,826,525, forward strand.
TTTATCTAGAATGTAACTTTTCTTTTTTTCTAGAAAAATATATCTAAAAATGTATTCACTCTGTGCTATCTTTATAGGCTAACTCCTCCACTGTGTATTTTCTAACTATCCTAAACACAGACATAAAACTCTTCCATAGGACTATAATTAGTTTGCACTTGCTTGTACATTACTTTTCATATTTGTGTTTATATAATCATAGTTTTTATTGATGGAAGAGAGCTCATCTGTCATGTTGGATGAATGGCTTGGTTTGAAAAAATAAAAAACAACCCAGTACCAGTACTCTATCACAGGTTCTCATGCTTTATATTCTGGGGCTTTTCCGTCAATTGTGTAAGTCTTTTCTGGGGCTTATCTGGACAAATATAAAAGCTGCTGTAATTGGAAATTTAATTTTTAAAAAAGTGAAAAAATGGTGCAAACAAGCCCTTGGGAGTAGAGAATACTAACACCCTGAGGGATTTCCCAATGGAGTCACATAAGAAAGACCGACAGTTCAGGGTTGAAAATCTAATAGCGTGAGTAATGAAGCAAGTGTTAGTTGTCTTAAATATATTTATACTTTTATGAAATGTAAGCTTGGATCACGTAGAGTCCATAAATTAAATAGCAAAAGAGGATTCCAAGATGAAATCATTTCATTACATAGGAAGGCTTAATTTGTCAACTTTGAAATCCCAGAATGCTGTCTTTTTATTTTTCGCAATTCATTTGCTTGTTTTGGTGTTTAGCCCAATGAGAGGTATCTCAGGAGATCATGTTTTATAAATGAATGCAAACATATGAAACAACGTGATGGTTTGGAGTTTATATTTAGAAAAGTTTGTATTATCCTGGTTTAATTATGCTACCCATAATGTAGACAAGTCATATTTTTATTAAAGAAAAAAGGCTGGTCTCAGAAGCACAGAAACTAGAGCTGAGGAGTCCCATGAATCTACAGAATCAGCGCCACTAATTCCATACAGATGTCCTAGTGCATTCCTGTAAATTTTTAGACTGAAAAGGAAATGTTAGTTACACTCTTCCCCTTTACAGCCCAGGGTAAAATATTTCACATATTGTATATATGTTTTACTAACAGGAAAAAAGGACAAAAATTAAGAAAATTAAGGTCATTTTGGCTTAATATTTTACTATTAATATAAAAGAACAAGTGTATTTAAAACCCAGCACACAATTTCTTTGCAGACATTAATCTCCATATTTAAAAGTATAATTTGTATTCATTTCTAACATGCCAAATAATATAGTTGTCATGTGGTTATGTTCACCATAACCACAGGAAGATGGATATGAGTGTTCTCATAGATATTGACAAGGGTAAAGACATCAGCCGAAGGAATTATACAGTGACTACGATGCACTCACTGCCTTATCTGAATTGTTGGCTGGTATCTCTGTATTCTCCAGACCAGTGCATGCAAAACAGCTGGTTAGCTAATAGACCTGTCTGTAGGTGGATCCAGAGACCAGTGGCTCTGGGACAGGTATTGAAGAAATTTTTAGTACTATCATGGTTTTTGCTTCGAAGGAGGATTTGGAAATCATCTAGTCCAGGAGAGGCAAATTCCTAGCATGGCTGCTGACCCTTCCCCTCGAAGGGCCTTCTTTCCCACTGAGCCTGAACTTGATTCTTAATCTTTCTCAATACAGCACTGTGGTAAACATTTACTACTCAAACAGAAATGGTGCACGTCATGAAGACTGTTTATCTTCTCTGACTTAGTTCAGGTCTCTCATTTTCTGATGAGTAAACTGAGGCTCAGAAAAGCTAAGAAACTGGCCAGAAGTCGCTTGGCTAGTGAGTGGCAGGAATAGAATCTAAGCCTCTGAATTTAGTCCTGATGACTTACATGTGAATAGTGCTCCAATGAATGGTAAGACATGGTATCTCCCTAATAATTATTCATTACTCAATTAATATCTAAAGGCAACTGAGACCTGGAGTGCTCTGCTAAAATACCTTACTTTGGGAAAAATCATCAAACTAGCTTTGGAACCATGAGTAGAACCAGGAATTTGGAAGCTGCTGTCAGAAGTGAAGCTCCTGTAGTTTTCAAAAAGTGTGGTGTTAGGGAGGGCGGATGGCTTTGAGCCATGGTTAAAACATTTCAGGGACATGTGGGTGGTAAGTCTAAGAAGAGGAGAAATGAAGGGGAATTGTCAGGGCCTGGTTTAAGGACTTGCATAAAGGTCTGTGTTTGTACCATAATGTCTAAAGATGATGCAGTAGGAGCTGGGAAAGATGCTTGTTTCCATTGTACGGTCTGTTTGAGAGCTTGTCAACAGGAAGCAGAGATTTGCGCTGCATGAATGTCTAGATTGGAGAAACACTAGCAGCAAGCTTTGTAAGAAGGTGCAGGGCAACAGAGCTTCAAAAATCAGGATCAGCTAGAACTGGTTAGTATGGGAGTGACTCCTGGCTAAATGTTTTTTTGTAAATCCCGGACAGACGTCACCAGCCAACAGAATTCTCAGTTATCAGTAGCTGCCTGGCTGACCCCGGGAGGCTGGAGGCCCTGGGTGTGTGTGACTCAGGATCCTGCATCTGAACCTCCTGAGGAGGGAGGTGCTGGAGGAGACTCGGAGTTGACTGGCTTCTCGCAGCCAGTTCAAGGCCCCTGCAGGAGACCACACCTCTGACATGAATTGTTGGGCCCTTGGTGGTCATAAAGAAGACTGTCTAGAAGAGCCAGTATGGATAGGACATATTCACAAACTGAAGCTCGCACTGGACTTCAGGAGTTTGAAATATCATTTGTCTTAGTTATGGCAAGAAGTCAGGGTAAGGCTACAATGCATTTTTTGGTGGAGTGCCTTGGCCTTTTTCCATTTACCATCTTCCTGTGTTGACAGAAGTCAAATCAAGAGTAAAGGTGCTCCCTTGATGCTAAATATAGGTGCAAGTTGGAAACATTGAGGAGGCACTAAAGCGTTGGGTGGAAAAAGCATAACAGGGAACCTGACTCCAAACCCTGCCATCCTCCTCCTCCTTGGATGCCGATGCTGTCCGTCCTGCATGGCAGGGAAACCTTCCCCAGTGTGACATTTCTAAGGCTTTGGTGAACCACGCCAGCAGGGCCAGACAGTAGAATGAACAGAGATTCAGAGATAATCATGCACTCCCCCCTGTAAGAGAATGGGGGGTTGTGGGTGAGCAGACTGTGAGTTGGGGGAGACACAAGAGAATATCACAGTCTCCGTAACCAGCAGGACCCTCTAGTAAAATATGTTGCATCTTCCCAGAACAGGATCTAAGAGAGAGACTATGATCTGAGAGAGAGACTTAAGCTAATAACCAGATTTTATTTTTCTGAACTTTCCAGATGAGCTTTTGGCTGTGCAGGTTGGAGTTGGTATGTGGAGTGTCCTCTGAGGAAAGGTATATGGGGGCGGAGTGGAAGAGTCTGAGAGACACACAGAGATGTGACAAGTACCTGGGACAATAGAGCTTTGGGGGAAACGGGGCTATTGCGCCAGTCAATGGTTCTGGCAGGAAACAGGGAGCACATTTGAATTAGGGTAATTTGAAGACAGTTTAATAAGAGGACTATTAATCAAGATGTAGGCAGCATGTAGGAAAACCATAAGAGATAATGCAGAATCCTTGCATTAGTAAGAAAAAGGCATCAGTATCATTCCTATATCTGAAGGGAAGAACTTGCTATCAAAACCTAGACGCAGCAAGGCCTGTGATGAAAAGGCTGCCTAAACAAGATGAAACCTCATGGTGGAAAAAGACAGCAATAGAACAACCTTGCAGGGCAGAGGCCAGGGGCGCTCAGTCTCTGACCTCCTTCTAGAACTTGCCACTGACGGCTGAGCAAGACGCCCCACGAGGCAGTCAACACAGGCCAACCTCTTAAGGCACAGGAAGGATGGAAAAGGGTGGAGACAGGTAGGATCTGGAGAGGAAGTGGAAGACATTCAGCATGATCTTTGAAGAGGAGGTTCAGAAAGTTATGCTTATGTGATGTGGGATGGAAACGGCTCCATCTCTCCATGAAAATGGCAGAAAGAATCAGCCTTACTTATCAGCGCTTCTTGGAATTTAATGTGTGAGTGTGTGTGTGTGTATGCTTGATGAAGGGTTTTGCAAGGTTAATTTTAAGTCAGGTTTAGTGAACAAAACTCAGTTGAATTTGATTACCCACATTTGAGCGATATTTAGCTAACAATGTTTCTTTTTAAGAAATAAGAGGGAGTTATTCTCCCTTTTGACTTAATCTTTTTAAATTTTTCTGGTTACATAATACTTGCACATATCTGTGGGGTAATGCGCTATTTTGATAAAAGCACATAATGTATAATGATCAAATCAAAGTAATGGGATGTCCATCACCTCAAGCTTGTATCATTTCTTTGTGTTAGGACCATTCCAATTCCACTCTCTTAGTTATTTTTAAATATAGAATGAATTACTGTTAACTATAGTCACCGTATTGTGCTACCAAACACTAGATCTTATTCCTTCTACCAAACTGTATTTTTGTCCCCATTAACCAGCCCCTTCTTCTCCCCCCTCACCACGGACTTTCCCAGACTCTGGTAACCATCATTCTATTCTCTAACTCCATGAGATCAATTTTTTTAATCTCCTATTTATATGTGAGAACATGCAATATTTGTCTTTCTAAGCCTGACTTATTTCACTTAACACAATGTCCTCCAGTTCCACCCATGTTGGTGCAAATGATAGGGTTTCATTCATTTTTATGGCCAAATAATATTCCATTGTGTATTTGTACCACATTTTCTTTATCCATTTGATAGACACGTAGGTTGATTTCATATCTTAGCTATTGTGGATAGTGCTGCAAAAAGCATGGGAATGCAGGTATCTCCTCTATATACAGAATTTCCCTCCTTTGGATATATATCCAACAGTGTAATTGCTGGGTCATGTGGAGTTCTATTTTTAGTTTTTCCTGTAATCTCCATACTGTTTTCCATCATAGTTGCACTAATTTACATTCCCACCAACAGTGTATGAGTGTTACTCTTTCTCCACATCCTTACCAGCATTTGTTATTGCCTGTCTTTCTGATAAAAGCC
>VBSM01002608.1:63831685-63867272 GCA_008086735.1 Cheirogaleus medius
GGGTCAAGAGCTGTTAACACTTAAGAGCTGTACCAAGAGCTGTTAACACTTGCCGGAACAAGTGACCCTTCTGCCTCACCCTCCCTAGTAGCTGGGACTACAGGCATGCACCACCTTGCCCTACTAATTTTTTCTATATATTTTTAGTTGGCCAATGAATTTCTTTCTATTTTTAGTAGAGACAGGGTCTCACTCTTGCTCAGGCTGGTTTCAAACTCCTGACCTTGAGTGATCCTCCCGCCTCCGCCTCCCAGAGTGCTAGGATTACAGGCGTGAGCCACTGCGCCTGGCCAACTTTTGGCTTATTCTTAAAGAAACTCAATATAATAAAATTTTCTAGGACTCTCTTTCTGTCATTGATAAAATTAAGACAAATCATTAAGCTGTGGTTCACGGGCTATAAGGGTTCTTGGGTTCATGACGAGTGCTTTCACAGGAGAGTCCCAGCACCTAAGATCGTTCATTGCACAGAGTAGGGACTCAATTTCTTGCCCTGAAATAAACAAATGTACGAATGAATAAATGGATTGAAAGGTTCTTGACTCGAGCCAGCGCCTGCTTCTGGCAAGATAAGACAGGGAGAGGAACACACCCCTCTTCAGAAGCAGAATACCTTTCTTTTGCTTCCCCCTTCTTGTATTTCTGGTTCCACTTCATGGACAGAGGGGAGATAGCAGCATGGAGGCACATGGTGTTTAGCCACCATGACTCCAGCCAGACACACACAGGAGAGGTTCACCCTTTTAGAACTACAGAAGTCAAAGAAAATGTGTCTCACTACTAGGAAAGCTGTCAGGCTCCCCCTCCCCAGACTCAGAGAAAAACCACCAACCATACATTACCATGCAGAAAAATAGTACCCTTGTCAACTTGCTATCTGTGTTTAAAGGAGGAAGCCCTTTCCTCATACACAGGGGTGGATAGCAAAAGAGGAGTCTTTGTGAAAACTGTCATGAGTCTGATTTTCCTGTTCATGTCATAATGCTCCACTCTGATAATTCTGTAAACATAGAGACTGTATAAGAATAAAGTGCCAATTTGACTTTCTTTAGAATTATTTCCAATGATGTTACATTTTCTTAACAGCCAGTACTTGCCTATGAAACACAGCAAATGTTTGAACGTACTTTGGCAACAGCTTTTCTGCTTTCCCTGTGTTTTTCTGCCATTGCTTTTTCAACATCAATACAGATGTCTCTATATTTTTGCCAATGTATTTGATGGTGTGTTAAACCTGATCCAAACACTTAAGAATCCATCCTCCTGTTGTCTTTGTGTCAAATACTTTATGAAGCAATAAATCAACCTAGGCGAACATGTTTACAATATACAAACATCCTTACTCTTTTTCTCATGAACCATAAAGATTTCAAATATCTTTGCCTAATGACTAATTTTTCAAGTACATCAACAGTGAACTGTTCCTGGTACTGACTTACCAGATGATGTTACTAATTGCATTTTTGTGAGCCTACTCATTCCTTATAATTACTGGCTTATTAACTGTCAGTGTTCAATTAACTCATCTCTAGAAACATGCTATTCTCTTTCATGTGCAGCATTGAAAATTTATTTTCAGAGATCTTTTAAAAGCATTATTAATGTTAGGGCAACTGATAAGTCAAAATTTCTTTTGCATAAGTATTTTTCAATTTTATTAAGCTGTTCCACTTATATCAACCTTCTGTGTCATGCCTACTTGGACCCACCTATGGGGTCTCTCATCCCCAAAACATTAACCTATATTTTTATCTTGAACAATTTTTCCGACCCACCCAGCCTAAAAAAAGCAACAAGTCCACAAGCACCTCCTGACTGAGGGATGCAAAGCCTCACACTCCACTCTACCCACAGGAAATATAAAATAATCCTTCTGATCTGAGTCACAGTTGAGTTCACCTCAGAGTAGTTGACTTGACTTTAAAAACACATAGAGACAGGGCATTTCAGCTTCGACATATAAACAGCTTGGAGGCTGCCATGCTCATCCTCATAGTAAGAAAAGTGCTGAACAAATTGAAAACCAATGACTTTCCTTGGTTATAATAATTGAGGTCACAGAGAAAACTGTGACCTCATCAAATAATTGAGGTGACAGGGAAAATGGTCACTGTGAAATCTGGAGAGAAAGGTAAAGACAGAAAAGCACAGTTTCTGATATCTGCCTTCATGGAGCAGAAGTCACTGAACCATAAACTGATAGAAACACTTACATGACCATCTTGATGAACTGGTGGAGGTTGAATGTGGACTAGTTTGAGGGTGAGAAACTCATGGGATCCCAGTCTTAGGGAGTCCTCATACTTTTGTGGTTTTTACATCCAGGAATCCCACCAGGTTCTCACAGTGAAGATTAAAAAAATCCTCTCATGTTTTTGGTAGGAGGAAGAGAAAAGTAGCTATTTTGAAGTATGCTCAGTATTCTTTATGGAGAAGACCTACTGTTCAAGGGAAAGGACTTTACTAGACCCTTATTTGACTTAGGGAAAGGCAGTTAGCCAACTCCAGCTACCTCTAGCCTTCTTGTGTCACCTCAGGGGAGGAAAGGAAAGGCTAAGAAACACTTCTGAAGGTCACAGCCAAAGGACTTAGGCCTATTCAAGAATGAGATTTCATCATAAGCTTATAAAACATTTCCCTTTCTCACACCTTACACTTTAACATGGTTCCATAACATCAAAATACATAAGCCAAAAACTGCAAGTTGCAAAGAAAAATAGACAAATTCACTACTGTAGCTGGAAATTACAACGCTTTGTTTCTTTCTAGGAACCAGAAAATCAGTAAGGATATAGTTGAACTGAATAGAACCATCAATCAACTGGATCTAATTGACATTTGTAGAATACGTTATTCAACAGCAGAGCAATATACTTTTTTCTGAAATTTGGAACATTCAACAAAATAGACAACATTGTTGGCCATGAGAGTACTTGAACAAACGTAAAACAATAGAAATCGTACAAATATTGTTCTCAAAGCACAATGTAATTTAATTATAAATCAATAACAAAAAGGTAGCTGGAAAGTCCCAGAATATTTAGAGATCAGACAACATAATTTTAAATAACATGTGAACTGAAGAAAGCTCAAGAGAAATTAAAGAATATTTTTGAACTAAATTAAAAAGAAAAATAAAATGGAACTTATCAAAATTGGTGAGATGCAGTTAACAGAGTTCATTGAGGGAAATTTATAGCATTCAATGCATACATTAGAAATGAAGGAAGATGTAAAATGAATAATTTATGCTTCCATTTTAGGAAACTAGCAAAAGAAGAGTACTTAAATGTAAAGCAAGCAGAAGAAAAGATTATTAAAATCACAGCAGAATCAATAAAATTGAAAATAGGAAATCAATAGAGAAAATAAGTGAAACTCAAGGAAAACAACCTTAACCCTATAATATTATATCCTGAAAAACATCCTTCAAACATAAAGAAGAAATAAAGACTTTCCTAGACAAACATAAGCTGAGGGATTTCATCAACACCAGACCCTACAGACCAACACCAGACCATACCCTACAAGAGATGCTTAAAGGAGTTCTTCAATCTGAAAGAAAAGGGTGTTAATGAGCAATAAGAAGTCACCTGAAGGTATAAAACTCATTAGCAACAATAAGAACACAAATACAGAATACTCTATTGCTGTAATTGTGGTGTATAAACCACTTGAATCTTGAGTAGAGAGACTAAAAATCAAACTTATCGACAATAATAACTACAACAACTTTTTGAGAGATAGATAGTATAAAAAGATATAAATGGAAATAACAAAAAGTTAAAAAGCAGGGGGATGGAGTTAAAGTGTAGAATTTATTTTAGATTTCTCATTGTTTAGTTATTTGTTTGCTTGTAAGCAGAGTTAAATTATCATAAGTTTAAAATAATTGGTTATAAAATGTTTTTTGTAAACCTCATGGTAATCTCAAATCAAAAAACCTACAACAGATACACAAAGGATAAAAAGCAAGAAATTAAAACACATTTCCAGAAAAAATCACTTTAAACAAAGGAAGACAGGGAGGAAGAAAGAGAGGACCACAAAACAACCAGAAATCAACAACATGGCAGTACTATCAATAATAACATTGAATATAAATGGACCAGCATCTCCAATCAAAAGACATAGACTGATTGAAAGGATCAGAAAAACAAAACCCTGATATGTGTTGTCTACAAGAAACCCACTTCACCTAGAAAGACACATAGAGATTGAAATTAAGAGATGAGGCCAGGCGGGGTGGCTCACGCCTGTAATTCTAGCACTCTGGGAGGCCGAAGTGGGTGGATCGCTCAAGGTCAAGAGTTTGAAACCAGCCTGAGCAAGAGTGAGACCCTGTCTCTACTAAAAATAGAAAGAAATTCATTGGCCAACTAAAAATATATAGAAAAAATTAGCCGGGCATGGTGGCACATGTCTGTAGTCCCAGCTACTCGGGAGGCTGAGGCAGGAGGATCACTTGAGCCTAGGAGTTTGAGGTTGCTGTGAGCTAGGCTGATGCCACGGCACTCTAGCTAGGGCAATAGAGTGAGACTCTGTCTCTAAATAAATAAATAAAGGGATGGAAAAAGATATTCCATGCAAATGGAAATGAATAAGGAGCAGGAGTAGCTATACTTCTATCAGATAAAATAGATTTCAAGACAAAAATTGTAAAAAGAGACAAAGGAGTCATTATATAATGAGAAAGGGGTCAATTCTGCAAGAAGATATGACAACTAAATATATATGCACCAAACACTGGAGCACCCAAATATATAAAATTAATATTATCAGAGTTAAAGAAAGAGATAGACCCCAATGCAGTAATCATTGCCCCATTTTCAGTATGGGCAGATCATCCAGACAGAAAACCAAAATGAAATGTTGGATTTAATTGGAGCAAATGGATCTAATAGATATTTACATAATATTTCATCTAACAGTTGCAGAATACATGTTCTCCTTAGTTCATGGGTCATTCTCAAGGATAGACCATATGTTAGGGCACAAAATAAGTCTTAAAAAAATGTTAAAAATTGAAATCACATCAAGTATTTTCTCTGACCATAACAATATAAAACTAGGAATCAATAACAAGAGGAACATTGGAAACTATACAAATACATGGAAATTAAATAATATGCTCCTGAATGATGAGTGGGTCAAGGAAGAGATTAAAAGGAAATTAAAGGAAATTTAAAAATTTCTTGAAACAAATTAAAATGAAAACACAACATATCAAAATATTGAAAGCAGTAAAAAGGAAAGTTTATAGCAATAAGTGCCTACATCAAAAATGTAGAAAAGCTTCAAATAAACAACCTTGATGCATCTTTAAAAACTAGAAAAACAAGAGCAAACCAAACCCAAAATTATTAGAGGCAAAGAAATAATAGAGATTAGAGCAGAAATAAATGAAATTAAAACAAAAAAATTAGAAAAGATGAAGGAAATAAAAAGTTGGCTTATGAAAAGATAAACAAAATTGACACACTTTCAGCCAGACTAACTAGGAAAAAAAGAGAGAAGACCCAAATAAATAAAATCAGAGATGAAAAAGGAGACATTGCAGTTGATATTGCAATGTAATGATTCTAAAGATCATTAGAGACTACTATGAGCAACTATATGCCAATACATGATAAAACCTGGAAGAAATGGATACATTCCTAGACACATACTACATACCAAGATTGAACCAGGAAGATTTCCAAAACCTGAATAAACTAATAACAAGTAATGAGATAAAAACAGTAATAAAAAGACTCCCATCAAAGAAAAGCCTAGGACCTGATGGCTTCACTGCTGAATTCTACTCAGCATTCAAAAAAGAGCTAATGCCAACCCTACTTAAGCTATTCCAAAAAATCAAGGAAAAAGGAATACTACCAAACTCATTCTAGGAGGCCTGTATCACTCTGATGCCAAAACCAGACAAAGACACAACAAAAAAGAAAAACTTTAGCCAATATCTCTGATGAACATAGTTGCAAATATCCTCAACAAAATCCTAGCAACCCAAATTCAACAACACATTAAAAAGATTATTTATCGTGATAAAGTTGGATTCATCCCAAGGATGTAAGGATGGTTCAACATATGCAAATCAATGTGATATATCATATCACAGAACAAAGGACAAAAACTATATGATCATTTCAATTGATGTTGAAAAAGCATTAGATAAAATTCAGCATCCTTTATGACAAAAACACTCAACAAACTGATTATAGAAGGAACATACCTAAACACAATGAAAGCCATATATGACAGACCCACAGCTAGTATCGTACTGAATAGGGAAAGAGTGAAAGCCTTTCCTTTACAAGCTGGAACAAGATAAAGATTTCCACTTTTATTACTGTTATTAAATATAGTACTGGAAATTCTAGATAGAACAATCAGACAAGAGAAAGAAATAAAGTGCATCCCAATCTGAAAGGAAGAAATCAAATTTTCCTCATTTGCAGATGACATGCTCTTATATCTAGAAAACCTAAGACTCCACCAAAAAACTATTAGAACTGATAAACAAATTTGGTAAATTTGTAGGATACAAAATCAACATGCAAAATCAACATGCAACAATAGCATTTCTATATGCCAACAGCAAGCAATCTGAAAAAGAAACCAAGAAAGTAATCCCATTTGTAACAGCTACAAAGAAAATAAAATACCTAGTAATCAATGTAACCAAACAAGTGAAAGATCTGCATAATGAAAACTTTAAAACATTGATGAAAGAAGTTGAAGAGGCTACAAAAATGGAAAGATATTCCATGCTCATGGATTAAAAGAATAAATATAGTTAAAATGTCCATACTACCCAAAGCAATGTAAGCAATGTACAGATTTAACACAATCCCCATCAATGTACCAATGACATTTTACACAGAAATAGAAAATGTAATCCTAAAATTTATATGGAACCACAGCAGACCCATAATAGACAAAGCCTGAACAAAATGAACAAACTGAAAGAATCATAGTACCTGACTTCAAATTATACTAAAGAGCCATACTAGCCAACACAGCTTGGTACAGGCATAAAACAGACACATAGACCAATGGAACAGAACAGAGACTCAAGAAATAAATTCATACATCTATAGGAAAGTTTTCTTCACCAATGATGCTAAGAAAATCCAGTGGGAAATAGACAGTCTCTTCAATAAATGGTGCTGGGAAAACTGGATATCCATATGCAGAAGAATGAAACTAGACCGTTGTCTCTCACATATACAAAAATCAAATCAAAATGGATTAAAGACTTAAATCTAAGACCTGAAACTATGAAACTTCTAAAAGAAAACTTTGGGGAAATGCTTCAGGACATTGGTCTGGGCAAAGACTTCTTGAATAATACCCCTAAAGCACTGGCAACCAAAGCAACATTGGACAAATGTCTTCTGCACAGCAAAGGAAACAATCAACAAAATGAAGAGACAACTCACAAAATGGGAGAAAATATTTGCAAACTACCCATCTAACAAAGGATTAATAACTAGAATATATAAGGAGCTCCAACAACTCAATAGAAAAAAAACCCAAATAATCTGATTTAAAGATGGGGAAAAGATCTGAATAGACATTTCTCCAAAGAAGATATACAAATAGCCAAAACAGATACATGAAAAGATGCTCAACATCATTAGTCATCAGAGAAATGCAAGCCAAAACTACAATGATATATCATCTCCCAGTTAAAATAGCTTTTACCAAAAAGACAGGCAATAATGAATCTGGTGAGGATGTGGAGAGAGGGGAGCCCTCATACCATATTGGCAGGAATGTAAAGCAGTGCAATCACCATGGAGAGCAGTATGGAGGCTCCTCAAGAAACTAAAAATAGAATTCCATAAGACTCGATAATCCCACTGGTGGCCATATATCCAAAAGAAAGGACATCAGTATATCAAAACGATACTGCACTCCCATGTTTGTTGAAGCACTATTCACAGTAGTCAAGATTTGGAATCAACCTAAGTTTCCATCAAGAGATAAATGGATAAAGAAATTATGGTACATATATACAATGGAATATTATTTAGCCATAAAAATTAGTGACATCCTGCCATTTGTAACAACATAGATGCAACCGGAGAACATTATGTTAAGTGAAATAAGCCAGGCACAGACAGACAGATCTTGCATGTTCTCACTCATATGTGGGACCTAAATATTAAAACAATTGATTTTATAGAAATAGAGAGTAGAATGATGGTTGCCAGAGGCTGGGAAGGGTACCAGGGAGGGAGCATAAAGTAAGGATGTTTAATGGGTGGAAAAATATAGTTATACATATAGAATGAACAAAATTTGATAGCACAAAAAAATGGCTATAATCAATAATAAGTTAGTGTATGCTTTAAAATAACTAAAGGAATGGAACTGGAATGTTCCTAACACAAAGAAATTGTAAATACTTGAGGTAATAGATGCCCCAGTTACCCTGATTTCATTAATGCAGATTGTATGCCTTAATCAAAACATGGCACGTACCCTATAAATATACACAACTATTACATACCCATAATAAGTAACAATGTTTAAAAAATGTTAAAAACTACAGTAATTGAGCCAGTGTATACAAAGTATTGACAGATGTATCAATAAAATAGTATAAAGAACCCAGAGATAGACCCATGCAGATGATTGCAAATGATCTTTGACGAAGGAACAAAAACAATTCAATGGGCAAAGATTATCTTTCAACAAGTGGTGCTAGAATAATTCAACATCCATATGAAAAAAAAAAGAATATAGATACATACTTCACACATTTGACAAACATGAACTCAAAATGGATCATAGACTTAAATGTAAATGCAAAACTGGAAGATAACATACGAGAAAATCCAGGTAACTTTGTGTTTGGTGATGAGTTTTTAGGAACAACACCAGAAGTACAATCCAGGAAAGGAAAATTTGATGAGTTGAATTTTATTAAAATGAAAAAAATTCTGATCTTGGGAAGACTGATTAAAAGAATTACTCTTAAGAGAATGAAAAGAAAAACCACACACTGTGAAAAAAAATACATGTAAAACACATACCAGATAAACACCTTGTTTCCAAATATAAAAAGTTAGCAATAAGTATATAAAACATGCTCAATATGATTTGTCATTAGGTAATTTCAAATTAAAACAATGAGATACAGCTACTTATTAGATGGCTGAAATTCAAAAAACACCCTAACAATACCAAATGTTGGAGAGGATGTGGAGCAACAGGAATTCTCATTCATTGCTGCTGGAAATGCAAAATGGTACAGCATTTTTTAATACAATTTGGCAGTTTGTTACAAAGCTAAACATAGTCTTACCATATGATCTAGCAATTGTGCCGCCAGGTATTTACCCAACTGGTTGAAGACTTATATCTATGCAAAAATGTGCACGTGAACAGTTATAGAGAATTTATTTTTTTTAAGTGTGAAACAATGTTTATTGAAGAAGGACAAGATAAGTTTACAGAGTAATAGCAAGATATGTTCATCACAGAATGGCAAACAGGCCTTTTGTCATAACAAAAACGCCTATGGAGGCTTTATTAATGAACCCTAAAGTGGAAGCAACAAAGATGTCCTTCAATAGATGCAAAGATAAACAAATGGTGGTATAGCCATGCATTGGAATATTATTCAGTGATAAAGGGAAATGAGCTTTCAAACTACAAAATATATGCAGGAAAGTCATTTTGCAAAGTAAAAGAAGCCAGTTTGAAAAGGCTACATACTGTATAATTCACCACTTTGTGACATTTTGGAAAAGGCAGAAAAGGCAACAGCAATATCAGTATTTGTCAGGATTCAGGGTACGGTGGTAGGGAGTGGGGATGAATAGGCAAAGTACTGGAGATTCTTAGGATGGTGAAACTATTCTGTATAATACTATAATGGTGGATGTATGACATTGGTGGGTATATGACATGCATTGTCAAAGCCTTAGAAATTTGTAACACAGAGAGCAAACCTTAATGTGTGCAAACTTTTGAAGTAGCTTGTGAGTTCGGGGGTCTCAGGATTGAATGCAAATGGTGACAAGAGAATCAGACTGTAGAATAAGTGTGTGAAACAATCTCATTGATGTGGGTAGGGGAAAAGGTGCTTCCTAATTAATTTAAATGTCAATGGAGTATTTAGACTAAAGACCAAAAGAACTGCACAAAAGCACTATAGTGTAGTCGATAAAGTGGTTTCCTGTTTTATCAGGGGTATAGGTTAAGAGTTCTGATACTGCTAGGATTGAATACTGTTTACTAAAATTGAGCAAATAATAAATGGATGGCAGATAGTGGTAGCCGGTTTCTCACTGTTGCGGTGGGAATTTACATAAGCAGGAGGAAGCTAGAATGATCCCTGTGGTCATAATTCAGCAATGGAGACATCAGTAAGAATTTATATTTAACATGATAATGATGGTTTACATACAGAAACACTTATAGATATGTGTATATACATGAGTTAGTATACACCTATAGTTCTTTGCTCTGTCACCTGAAAGAGCTTAAAAGAAACAACACCATGGTAGCAACAAGCACATCTACTGTCCAAATCTTGTTTTCTAACACCATTGTCCATTGAAGGGAATCAGTACTCCTTGGAGAAATGGCTGTTTCTAGGCCTGGAGTAGAAAATACACAGATGAGCCTGACGGGTTTTGTAGTGTCAAAAGTAACGAACAAAACAAGCAATAAAAAAAACCCCAAACACATACACACACACACACACACACACACACATTATGAGAGTATAACAGGGAACATAGGCACCAACTGAAAGAGTTTTCAATAGTCAAAGCTGGAAAATTTGAGCAATAAAATAAAGTGGTGTTGAATTGTGACCCAGCATATAAAGTGAATGTCCATCAGTCCATACTAATATAAATAAATTATTGAATAAATTAATAAATTGGGGAGAGGACACAATTCTCTCATGCACAAGAATTCCAACAAATTATGTATTAATGTTAATAGTTACTTCGACATAAAGAAAGGAGAAAATAACTTTCTACTTCCTAAATGTGGGCTGTGTATAGTGACTTCCTTCCTAAGAGTGCAGTATGACAAGCAGGAGGAAAAGAACAATGTGACAGCAGAGAAACTTGACAAACACTATTTCAGCCCGATGGTCAAGGTCAACATTGATGGTAATAAATCATGTTGATGCTATATAATTTTTATATGATGTGATGAAAATGGCACTTGACCTTTGTGATCTTGCTTCCTCAAACCCATAACCAACCCCAGTTCAATGAGAAAAACATCAAAAAAATTCCAACAGACAGGCATCCTGCAATACCTGACCATTATTCCTGATAATTGTCAACGTTGTCAAAAACAAGGAAAGTCTGGGAAACTGTCACAGCCAGGAGGTGTCTAAGGAGACATGGCAACTAAATGTAATTTGGTAGCCTACATGGGATCCTGAAACAGAAAAAGGACATTAGGTAAATTTTAAGAAAGTATGAATAAACTATAGACTTTACCAAATATAATGCATCAACATTGGTTCATCTGTTGTAACAACAGTTCCATATTAATATATGACATTAATAATTAGAGGAACTGCACGTGGGTAAAGGATATATAAAAACTCTCTTTATTATCTGTTCAATTTTTCTGTAAATCTAAAACTTCTTTAAAATGAAGTCTATTAATTAAACAAGTATACAGAGTCCCCATTTTATACAATGTAACTTCAAATTCTGCACTTTTATCTATCATAAATAAACATTTTACAATGTCATTGAAAATCAATTAACATCTATTAAGCACTTGTTAGCCTTAAGTGTAAGTTCCGGTGCTTGTCGATAATGGCTTTGGGTCACAGCATTCTCTCCCTGCTGAGCACATCTTCCAGCTGGCTGGAGCTTTGCACTTTTGAGGACTCTTTTAGTTGAAAGTTACAGAAATGTACTTAATCTAGTTATGGTAAAACTAGCTAACTTTTCTGTGGGGTTGAAGGCTACTGGCTTCAGCCTTGCCTGAACCTAGAATTTCTTACCATTATTATCAGAAATTAGACTCTATCTCTATCTCTTACTGCTTCTGTCTTGTGTCTTAGTTTCATTTTCAGACAAGGCATCACTATGCCATGGCAAAGGTGACCAATGCCCGGCCAAGGTTTACATGATCTCTATCAGTATGAAGTGAAAGAGTACTTCTTTCCTGATAGTTCTGAAGCAGAGTTTTTATCTGGTCAGCTTGGATCACTTTTTCATCTACACGCCAGTCACTGAGTTCGATTCAGTGCTCCCTTGGCCAAGGGCAGGTCATGTGGTCCACCTCTGGACAGCTCCACCGGAACCACTAGTCTGAGAAAGAAAAGGGAAATTCCACGCAGAAAAAAAAGAGGATCTTGTTAATAAAATAAGGAAGAAGAGATGCAGTGTGATTTGTGGTGAACAACTTTTTGGTACACTTGAGGTTTTGGGCCAGGTCGTATCAATTTGGCCTTTGGAGTCTGAGTAGCTAAGATCAATCATGCATGTGCTGTGTGCTGACACGGCTGGGCCCCAATCATAACCCTGGACACTAAGGCTCAGGTGGGCCTCTTCAGCTGCCAGGACTTCGCATGTGTTGCAATGTGTGCCCGGGGAAGTAAGTCCTATCCATGTGACTCCACAGGAAGAGGATGGCTGGAAGTTCGCACCTGGTTTCTCCTGGACTCTGCCCGATCGATGCACCTTTTCCTTTCACTGATTTTAGTCAGTGTCCTTTCACTGTGCTAAATCAGAATCATGAATATTACAGCTCTTTTGAGTCCTGTGACCCTGTCTAAGAATCACCGAGGGTGGTATTGGGATCTTTGATACATCAATATTTAAAAGTTAGGATATTTTACATAGCAATCCGAAACTCTGGCTTTTCTTGAGAAATCAGAATATTGAGGTAATCACTCCGAGTTTTTCTGGTAACAGCAACAGCCTCATATCCTTTTGGAAATTTTCTTTCTCCCTTTGAATATAGGCTTTTGGGGCTCTTCAGCAATGTGCCTCACCTTTGAAATATCCATGTCAAGCAATTCTAGATTACCTCATTTCAGTCCATATTTGATTTTCTTTACTTTAGTTATTTTTGCCTTTTGAAGGAATAATATCCTTCTAAGTTATTAAAAGAAAGTTTAATATTTAAAAATTCTTAGCTACAAATTTAATATGTAATATAATTTCTGTTAAAATAATGTTTCTTATTTATTAGGATGTTAAGAGTGAATAATTTATTAGAATATGTAAAGTACATAACAGAAGCCATATTCTTAGAGAATATCACTGTATATAGAGATATACTTTCTACAGATACAAGTGAAGAAAAATGAAATATGATTGACCCTATGCAGAATTCCTTCCTTCCTTTCTTTTTTGATTTTGTTTGATATTCTTTAAAAAAATAAAAAATACTGAAACATCATAACTCTTTTGTTCTACCTCATAATCTTATTATCTTGCTTATTACTTAATATGTAATTTTTATTATAAGTTGATCTGTGGCCTTTCTCTTTGAGCTTTTGACTTTTACCACATATGCACATATGCATGTATATGTATGATGCTACTATTTTGTATTTTTTGTTTGTTTAAAACAGAGTCTCACTCTGTCACCCTGGCTAGAGTGCAATAGTGTCATAGCTCACAGCAACCTCAAACTCCTGGGCTCAAGTGATCTTCCTGCCTCAGCCTGCCAAGTAACTGGGACTATAGGTGCATGCTACTATACCCAGCTAATTTTTCTATTTTTCATAGAGACAAGATCTCGTTCTTGCTCAGGCTGGTCTTGAACTCCTGACCTCAAGCAATCCTCTCTCCTTGGCCTCTCAAAATGCTAGGATCGTAGGCATGAGCCACCACACCTGGCCCTATTTTGCATTTTTGAAATTTACATAAATAATACTGTAGATATTATTCAGGTATTTGCTTTATTTTAAAACATTATATTTCTAAGTTTTATCCATATGGATACATGCAGTTCTAGCAAGTACACTTTAACTGTGGTGATTAATTCCAGTGTACATGATATTTTATCCATTCTCTTGGTGGTAGATGCACTACCAGGCATTTCATTAGATGCACTTTTTTCTTATTAGAACCAATGCTACCATAATAGTGATTATGGCTACAAATTGAGTCTTTATTATGTACCAGACATTATTCCGAGTTATACAAATGTTTAACACATTTTTATCCTCACAACAACCCCCAAGAGGTAGTAGGTATTATTATCAAATCATTAAATATGAAATGTCTGATTTTGAATCAAAAGTGTAGTTTATTATATCTCAAACAAGAAGCAGTACAATTAATCAAAGTATGCACCTAAACTATCAACACAGTTTTGCCATCTTAATGGTAGCTTGTTTACATCAGCAGGAAAGAAGCCTGGAGAGCAAGTGTCAATGAAATCACGAAAGGCGTCTCCCACAGCTTGTTGAGAGTTGAGTATTTTTCCTTGCAAGAAGTGGTCCAAAGCCTGGAAGAAGTGGTAGTCAGTTGGTGCAAGGACTGGTGAATATGCTGAATGACAGAGAGTTTCCAAGTCCAGCCGCTATAGTTGAGCAGCTTTGTGAGACATGTGGTAAGCATTGCCTTGCAAGAGGATTGGCCTGTTTCTACTGACCAATCTTGGCTGGTTAATCACGAGCATCCACATCATTTTGTTCAGTTGGTTGCAGTAGACATGTGCTGTCATGGATTGACTTGGTACCAGGAAGCTGCAGTAGATAATACCAGCGTTGGGCCACCAAACAGACATCGTTAGCTTTTTTTGTTGAATATTTGGTTTTGGACTGTATTTTGGCACTTCTTCTTTATCTAACCACTGTGCTGAGCACTTGAGATTGTTAGAAAGAACCCATTTTCATCACATGTAACAGTACGGTGTAGAAATGGTTCGTCTTTATGTCATGACGGCAAAGAAAGGCAAGCTTCAAGATGATTTCTCTTCTGATACTTGTTTAGTTCATGAAGAACTATCTATCCAGCTTCTTTACCTTGCCCATTTGTTTCAAATGGTCCAATATTGTTGGAATAGTAAATAATAGTAATAGTCAAATCTTGCTGCTAATTTACTACAGCTTTCAGCTGATCATTATCCACCTTGGTCTCAGGCACGCACATGGCTCATTTTCAAGATCAAAATCACCAGAATGGAACTTCTCAAACCATCACTGTACTGTGAATTTATTAGCCAACCCTTCCCAAACACTTCATTGATATTTCGAGCTGTCTGTGATGCATTGCTTCCAGGATGGAGCTCATATTTGAAAATAACATAAATTTTTTACTTATCCATGGTTTCACAAAAATTGCTGTAAAAAAAAAATTTGAAAGATAATCACAAGCCAAATGGTGCATTTGAAAGAATGAGGATGTACCCTCACAATAAAAATAAAACAAGAAGTGTCAAAGTGAAACATCAGAGATATCAACTGTCAAACTTAGTACTTAAGGAAATTGGACATTTCATACTTAATAACCTTAATACTATTTCCATTTTTAAGATAAGAAAACAGGCATGGAAAGGTTAAGTAATAATCTAAAGTAATATAGCTGAAAGCAGCAGAGCCAGGATTCGAGTTCAGAAGCCCTTGATCTAGAGCACATAAACTTAATTGCCTTGGGAAAATCTCTGTGCACGTGTGCAAAGATTTCTTACTGGATTTTAAGGAGCATTTTACTATTTTCAGGTGTCTCCCTAGAGTGATGGAACTAACTTATATTCTCACTAGCACTGAATGAGAGTCTCAGGCTCCAGCCTCCCTCCTGGTGGAGAGGACTTGTCACCAGCATTACACACGGTGTGAACTGTCGTCTGTGCTTGCTGACAATCCGAACCCTAGGGCCTGTGCCTTCACTTCACTTGCCACATCAGGGTTTGCTTTGTTTTACTTTGTTCATAATCTTTTTTGAACGTGGCTATCTTTAAAATTCTTCTTTTCCTTATTTAATCATAAATGTTATGTATTTAAGTAGAAACTATTCTCAAAACCTGAACTTTAAAAGCACCTGGACCTTCAACTCTATTCATCTTCCACTATTGACCACGAAGTATTTCTTAAAACTCTTTTACCATGTTCTATTTACCCAGAATTAAACATGTATTTATTGACTGTCTTTTTTTTTAATGAGCAAGACATTGTGCTAGACACAGGGCATACCAAAACAAATAAGGCAGAATTCTTCTCTCTGAGGGACTTGCGAGGGAATTAGCCACATGAACAGCTAATTAGAACGAAACGCAGTGAGCACTGCGTGGAGCTGCAATAGGCTACAAGAATATACATGACAATGTATTTATTTTCCCTTTAGGTGGAGCTTAGGAATGGTGACATATATGCTGGGAATTGAAAAATGAGTAGGATTTTCTTAAACTTTGAGGAGAAAATGAAGGTATTCAGTGAAAGGGAGAAACACAAACAATTGCTTGAGGGCCTGAAAGTTCACAGCATGTTCAAGAATTAGCAAGTAGGACAGTGTAGATGTGATATAGTGGATACAGGAATTGGGAAAGAAAGAGCATTTTATATGGTGGGCTTGTACTCCAACGACAAGCCGGCCACAACTTTGGACTTTGGAAGTGGTTGTCTGGAGGGCGACTGAGAGGAGGGCGCACGGCTCACGACCGCCTCCCCAGGGCTTTGTTGGTTTGTGTACCGTCTCACCTTACGGATCACTTTTTCTTTTTTTTTTTTTTTTTTAATTTTTTTTTATTCCATCTTGTAATGGGGGTACAAATATTGTTTGGGTTACATACATTGCCCCTACCCCCCTCCCCCCCACATGCCAGCGCTTCAAGCGAGTCCAATCCCCAGGTGGTGCGGATGGCACACATTATGTAACTCTACACTACTTCCCCCTCCCGCCTGCCCTCCATCCAACATAAGATTTTTTTTTTTTTTTTACATGTTGGATACCTTGTATAGCTTTGCCTCTCCTTTTTCTTATCACTTTTTCCCTAAACCATTTTTGACTATAATAGCTCTTGCAAACTTACACCACTTTTAAGACAAAGATCCCTTTTTTCCCAGTGTAATGAATTTTTTGCCTCAATAGCCACGAAATAAACAAACTTTCCAGTTATATTTCAACATTACTGTTTCAAGCAAAGGCACACTCCACTCACAAATTTATACAATAGCTTCTAGTCAAAGAATATCATATAGAGCAAATTTGAAATGCATACTGTATTTGAACAGACGCAAATGCTTTGCTTTGCATATCAGTCCAAACAAGAAGGATAAAGAGGTATCCACGTCTAGTGCTTTTCATTCTTGCACATGAATACTGTTTCTTCATGTTTTGAAGCACATATTTTTCTACCCAAAGAGTCTACTGTATTCCCTTTATGCCAAAGCTTTTCATATCAGGTAGTTATTTTGGGATTAAAATCTCAAGGAAAAGAGAATTGTCAAGCCTATATGATTATGATACCGAATGCCTGTCCAATATTCCAACACCTGACTTTCTACCACCTTCCAAAGAATGATCCCACATCTCTTTCCCTCCAGCCACCATCTACTATTGAGCATTCTCTTCTTTCTCTGGAAATGTAATAAAACTTCATTACATTGCTTTGTGCATACAAACTGTATGTTGATTAATTTTTACAAGTAGGTTTTTATTGTTAAGTTGATATATATATGAGAAAACTATTGTATATCTTAGATTGATATGAACATATGATCTTTTACTTAATAACTATTCATCGAGTAATATTGTTTTCAGGAATAAGTTAAAGTCATCGCAGAAGGAATAGATGCATTTGGATTCTACATAAGAACTCATTTGTAAGATCACTACAAATTAAAAAAATTGGCAATCTATTCTGTAGAATGACAATATTATGTCCTTTGTCCTCTGATTATAAGAAAGAATTAAATTCTGACTACTTAAGCAAAAATAGATATTTTATTGGAAAAAATTACTGTATTGGTTATTTCATTAAAGGAAGTGCCAAGCAACCAGTCTGTAAGGGCGAGACCGAGGCGCCTGGGGCTCTCAGTGGCCGGAGATCCAGGACTATCGTTTTATTTGTGCTGATGCTGTTGTATGCCTCATTCTTGTCTACCTTTGCATCAGATTCAAAGCCTAAGAAGAGACATCTAGTAGGCATGTAACGGGTTGTTCCTACACTAGAGTGACTACTCTGAATGGGAGACAGTTTTCCCAAAGAAAAGTAGGGTTTTTATTAACTGTAAAAATGAGGAAGGTGCTCTATAAAGGAAAAAATAAACGTCCACCAGATTCTGTTGATAGCCTACCAGCACACACACACACACACACTTTTTTCATTTTCCTCCATACATAAAAATTTAAAAATACCCTCAGTTGACATAATCTATCACAAACATAAAAATGATCTCAGCACCATAAAGTAGATTAACTTGATGTCAATGTAGTGCATTCAGTTTTAAGTCTGGAATCTCTAGATGATACATCATCCTTGTTTCTGTGGCTGGTCATAAAGGCTTACTAGCTCTTTGTGTCTTCCCTTCACAACCCTTTAATGTATTGTTGTTGTCCTTGTTGTTTTTCTAAACACCTCTTAAGTAGGGGTGGCCTTCTGATCAACATTTACATGGACATAAATATTACTAGAGTTCCATTTGGGCAAACCATTAACCATTGCCTTTGCATCAGCTTAGAAACTCTTCTCAGGTATTTTTCTTTTAAAAGAAAATGGCAGACAAGAAGACATGCAACTCAAAAGTCTGCCCCTTGGAAGTATTATCTTTCTCTTCTGTCTTCCAGGGCCATGCCAGAGTAGTACTATAATTCAATAGCAGTCTATACAGCCACCTGAAAACCAAACCAGGTTTCATCCTCAGTCATCTATTAGTATGGGTTTAGAAGGAAGTGCATCTTTTAAGTGTTTGACAAGACATAAATCTGTCAAGTTTTCCCATGTGGCAGACTACTGTCTATTCACCAAAATCATTATTCTTTTATTCTTCCCCAAATTATTTGTAGGCTATTATCTATCATAATCATGAGATGTGCTCATATGACTATGTTCTCACAAATGGAATGTAAGTAGAGTTGATGGCTGCCATTTTAAGACCACGACATTTCAGAAGTATTTGTGCTTCTTTTGCAGTCTCTCTTCCCCACTGCTACCATGTGGATACAGAGAATGATAATACACTAGGGAGTGGCAGAAATTCAAGAGGGAAAGACTTGGACTCACCATGTGGATGAATATGATTACACAGGAACATCCATATGGGACTGTCATGTTATGAAGAAATACACTTCTACTGGGTTAAATGCCTGAAACCATCAATGTATGTATTGTGCAATTAGTACTAAGCCTTAGATTAAAAAACACTGATGTCTTGCATTTGGCTCTTAACCATAATGCCTTGGACATCATAGGTCAGTGAGTCAGTGTAGGGATTCTCCAGTGGCCAAAGATGTTTACCCAAGAATACACCAGTAAGCTGTGAAAACAACAATCAGACGGATTTGTTGTTCCATTGGCCCTAGGCAAATTCTCTTATTGCCACACGATTAGCCTTATTCTGACTATCATACCACCGTCATTTTATGGGTTGCTGGAATTAAGGTTAGTTAACATTCAGTATCAAATACTACCTAAAAAGTTTTAGCAATTCTTTTTCTTGTGTTTTCATGGTGTGAAGTACCTAATTCTCCTCTGGGGAAGGCTGGGAGGAAAGTGGAGTGTTACAGTAGATCCTTCATCAATATGCGTGACTTCATTTTCATTCAAGGGCCTTTATGTGTGGACAAAAGAATTGGCTCAGAGGCCATGCCCTGCAGTGTGGATGGCTCAAGCTAGGTGTCTAGAGTATTGTTAGTTATACAGGTCTCATAAATCCTCACCACCCCTTAGTTATATTTCTGTAGCTCCATGATTACTAAACTTAAGCTTGAGGTCTCTATGTGTCTGACAGTTCTTAGAACTTGCATAACTGTGCTGATCCTTTGTTTGATATAGAAACCGTGGATGCTATTCTGTTATTTTACATTGACACTTTGTAGTGGCCAGTATCTATTTTGGTTTGTTGATGCCTGTGCTCTACTGGTCATTAATTATTTTCAATTTATTTTCTGATAACAATAATGTATATTGTACCTTTGCCACCATCTGGATTTGGCCAGCCTGGAGTTCCTACCTTGTCTACTGATATTAAAAAGCCCAATTATACAGGTGGAAATTCTGATGGAATTATATGTTTTTCATAGAGGATATATATTATGGAAAAAGAAAGTTAGGTTTCTTACTAACATGGTTTTGAAATCTGAGAAATTTATATCTTCTATAATAATTTAAAATTTATTAAATATCTTAAACCATATTATTCAAATAAATACTATTAATAAAAACCTTCTATGCTTCAGACTTCCAGAAAGAGATATAAGATTGGCTGCCATGGAAATGCCTCACTTTGCTAATATTACTTTTGCAGGTTTGTGTAACTTTTAAAAGCTCAACAATTTTTTTTCTATTTAGGCTGGCCAGAACAACAAAATCTGAATGATTATCATTGTCTTTTCTTTTAAAAGGGGTTTATTCAATGGACCAAGTATGGCAGTAGTCTTTGAAAAGTCTTTTTATATTCAATTCTAGGCAGCTCAGATCTTCTATAAAAACTTCAGCACTTACTGAGTCCCCTAAGAGTGATCAACCTAAGATGTGTAATACGAAACTTCTGTGTGAATTGTTAACTTCCCCAGATGGGGCAAACCGCAGTATCTTTTAATGCAGTGATGGCATCAAAATGCATAAACATCAGATGCAACTGCACTCTCACATCCAATACCAATCTGGTATTGTGATAAAGGAGTTATAATGGGGGACACAAGGGAAATCACAGCATGTCCCCACATCCTGCTTACTGCTGCTTGACGATTTCATAAAAGCCTTTTTCAATCAAAACCCCCTTCCCAGGTTTGAATAATAAGATCTTAACAGAGAGATAAGGCAGAAATTTGAATTTAGGACTCCCCAATACTAACAACTAATGGGTTTCCCATTAAACACTTTAACCATTGCTCATTGGCTCATGGGGAATATTACTTTCCTTTTAGTCTCAAATGAAATATAAATAATAAAAATGCTTTAGGAAACTTCCTTACAGGATCTGCTCTTAACTCATATTAACACTCATGGAAAATTATGCAACTACTGGACTTTGAAAAACAAATCGATCTTTTAAACACCTTTTTTTTTTTTTTTTAAATGCAAAGTTCTAAGTATAAGATTTGACCATAACAAAAGCCTTCACAATATTGTGCCCAAATGCTGGCATCATAATTTCCTAACTTTCATCAATATTTTGTATTATAATTGGAAAAAATTATATGATTTTCCTAAGAAGGCAACTTTGTTAATTGTTAAACATTTTACACATTTTAATTAAAATGACTTATTAGAGGCATATGGATACACAATCTTCCAGACATTCAAAGTTTTCACTTACTTCCTCATAGTTTATAAAATATAGAGAAAAGAAAATTATGTTGTTATAAAAATATGCATACTAATGGAGTTTCTGTCGCTATACAGTTTCTGTAACAGTTCTAAGAGGGCACTCCAAACACGTCTCGTCTCATCCTCTTAATAAATGAAATGTGTCCAGAATTCCAACAGTCTTCTTGTGTCTCATAACTTCTACCACATACATTTGAAGTATAAATTTATTTAGCATCATTATTGTTCTTTTCCTTCCACATCTTTCATGCTAAAACATATAGAGGAATTAACAATTCTAAAATATATTTTCCAGAATTAGACATATAGATGAATATATTTGATTATAAGAAATGTTATTGCAGTTGTCAGTGAAAGCAGCCATCCTGTAAAATGGAATTTGATGATGTGTTCACAAATGTTTCATGCTCTTCGGTTGCACAACAATTTTCCTACCCAGACATCAGAGAAAACACACGATCATCACCATAACTTTCATTTCTACTGAAGTTGCAGAAGAATTCTCAGGGAAGACAGGTTTGGAGGTCTTTGTATGTTTATAATAATTCCTATGTGCATTTCTTGTTGGGATAGTGTATAATTGCAGGCCTCCATTTTAAACAAAAAATATAAAGTTAAAATGCAACCCTGAAGTGTTTAGCTAGTTAGGGGATGACCAATGTGAATTTTCAAGTTTCCAGAAAAACAAGAGAAAATAAGAAATTTTCTTTAAAAAAAATTAGACTGAATGTTTGTATATAAAGTCTACAACATATAACTCCTGGGCGTGGTTAGATATCATAACTCTTATGTGCTGAGCAAGCTCCGTTCTTTTCAAAGGTAGTAGGTAGATTATTATTTCTGTAGTATCAGATGATAAAGTGTAGTTTCAAATGTAATAGTCATGTCTTCTATATTCAACAATATTTTTTCTTCAGCAGTTTTCTTGGCTACTTTTGGCTTATGCAAGAAAAATAAATAAATAAGATACAGGTTTAGTACAGAAATAAAACCTGAAAGCCAAGGGACCAGGGATAACACTTGCTAAAATACAAAACTGAAGAACATCTTATTGCCTACATAATATGTCTACTTATGGAGGGGAAAATAATAATGGAAAAGTATCCAAGTTTCTAAATCATTCATTCGTTCAGGGACTACTTATTGCTGATTGGCACTGGGTAGCCTGACACTGAAGAGCACACAGTCAGCTGACCGCAGTGGAGATTCTGACAAAAAGGCAAAGACGACCTGAGAGGCTTTACGCAGTTGCATGCACAGGGCTAAGGTCTGGACCCTCAGAGAGGCATCTGGTTGAGGCAATATCTGAGCGGACGTTAGGAGAAGGAGCAGATTTAACTAGGAGAATAAGTGGATGGAGAGAAAGACATTCAAACATAGTCTCTTTCTCTCTCTTGACAAAGCCTCAGACACAAGAAAACATGAACATTTAGGGACATACAAGTGGAACTGCAAGGCAAGAAGTGCCAGAAATTAGACTTGATCGGCAGGGGACGACTAAATTCAGTATGGCCTTGCCAGTATGCTAAGGTATATGGACTTCTTCCCCAAACAGTGGGTAGTCATTGAATAATTTTAAGCAGAAAAATCATTTGCTTTAGAAAAGTCATTTTGGTGTTCTGTGCAGAATCTGTGGGCAGGTTGGCGGCGGGAGAGGAGAAAGAAAGGGGCTCATGCTTCAAGAGGGTTTGAAAGGCTATTGCCGCAATCCTTGTGATGACTGTGTGCCCAAAAGAATGGACAGCTTTGAGAGGACTGGCAAGGAGGAGCGAGGTAGGAATACAGGTCAATTCTGTATTTTTGGTTTGGGGACCTGGCTGATGGTACTGTCTCTTGCTGAGAGAAGGAGTACAAGAGAAGGCTGGGCATCAGGAGGGACATCTGAGGCAGAGGTGGCATTTGGGTGTCTTGCGGCCTTGCGTTAGCACTGCACCTTCAAATGAGTTCAGTTGAACCTGGCTCAGAGGGGAGAGCTGGCCAGGAACAAAGCTAACTTTGATTAACGGGGGAATTATCAACTGCCATGGAAGCCACTGACTCCAGAGGAGAAATTAATTCTTCCTTCAGCGATGCTGGGCACTGGTCCATTTGGAACAAAAAACCTGGAAGAGGAAAAGACAAAAGATTCATTTGGATACTTTAAAAAGAAAGGAGATATTTAAAAATTGACTAAATAAAGAGGAGTTAATACACTGTGTAGCAAAATGCCCTTTTACATATAGTTATTGAATTCCAAAGAAAAGATATTTATGTGGTTTGTACAGTTCTTGAGTTTGAGTTTTGTCTCACAAAAGTGTGTCTGTAAATTTTGTCTCCATTGTCTTGCTACATGTAATGTTCAATTCTGTGCTGTTTTCAAAAATTAATTAATATTACATAGTTCAATCAGTCATACCTAAACTGGGAATCCCACTAGTGGCTGCATCCCTGCGCTTAAATATCATCTATTGAATACTGTATTCGACTGCGGGCACCCAAGGCAGGAAAGGTCTTCTGGGATCTGTGGATCTCTGAAATTGCATACAAAGCTTGTGCTTGGGGGGTTGACACCTTTGTCAAACAGAGCGTGCTCGAGTTGGTGTTTGGGCTTGAGGCCAGGCTTTCCCAGGTCTCTGTCATAAATCCTGCTATGTTTCCCCCTCTTGCTTTCTTTCACTTATGGTAGCTTGGGACAGGGGCTTTGGCTCAATATTATCTGACTTTCTGACATATTTGGTTCCTGGCTACAGGTAGAAAGGGACTCTTTTAACAAAGCCATGTATTCTTCCCTTTCTGCTTTCAGATGAGCTAGCACTCTTTCCTCTGTCTTTCTTCTAAAGTAATGAAAATAGCCTTGTCTCAGCTGGCTCTTTGTTGCAAGCAATGGAAAACAGTTCTGTCTAAGAAGGAATTTATTAGAATGGCATAAGGGAGGAAACAAGGGGAGGCTAGGGAGCAGGAACCTGAGCAAAGTCTGACCTCAGCAAGGCTAGATCTGAACACTGCCGTTGGCCCTACCTCCACTGGTGGCAGTGCCGGGAGGCCACCAACACACCTTATCACTGCCCATCTTCGCTGCTGAACATGCACCATGGACTGTCCCTTCGTCCCTGCATCGCTTGCTGAAGGTACAAAAGCTGAGAAAAAGAACCGGGCTGCTGGGACGAGGCGTCTGCCTGTGGGGTACAGAGAGGGCGTCCTCAGCCTCCTTGGGCCTGTGGACACGGGTGGGCTGACCTCTCTCCAAGGCTCACACAACGGGGCATTTCTTCTCAGCAGGAAGGGGTTTGTGTAGCCAACAAATGACAAATATTCACTGCAATTTACCCTTTTAGCTAACAATATTTGCCCTTCTACACATATTTACATTGAAAAATACCTTTACCTAACATAATATAATGATTCCTTATGCGACTTACAAAGCACTCCTTCCCTCCCCCAAGTGAGAAAATCCAAAACGAGTCAGGCTCCAAGTCCAGAATCTCTGGGGCATGTTCATTTTCTCTAGTTCTGCACAGTCCCCCTTTTGCAGAATTTGGCCACCAATGGCATGCATTATATCCTTAATTACTACCAACAACCTCCCTAACAAAAGGAAATCTTAATTAAAATATATAAATATAGCCATGACTCAACAAAAAAGAAAACATAGATAGAGGCTTTAGTCTTTGTTTCTGCAACTGACCAGGAGGCTGTCGCTGGTATTTATGACTTTCTTCTTCCACCAAGCATTTCTGTTTGCTTTGCCTTTCTTTGCATTTCTGCTAGCACCTCAGCTGGCTGGGATTCTTTACCCAGTAGGTTCACTCAAACCTTCATTGCTGAGGGATCTGAGCTTTTGGTAGTTCTGCCTGAATAGATTGCCAGAGTCTTTGATTAACTTTTAGCACTGGACATGGTAATATAAGAAAGTGTTCTGTTTATTCTCCTCCCTGCCCCCATTGTATAGCAGTAATCCTGTTTTTCCTTGAGAATTAAAATCAATCCAACCAGGCTAAAACACTCTTCTTTTCTCTGTCTTCAGAGTGGCATAAAAAGTATGAAATGGCCCAGTAGAAGTCTCAGCTCCATTAAATGTTGAAAGCATTCATCTTTTTTCTATAATCTCTTCACCAGCACAGCATGGAGACAATGGGATTAAAAGCAAAATTTTGCAAGCTGTGATTAGTAATCAGGTAAGAGCACCATAGGTAATCAAGTGGATAGCACCGTCTTTCTAGTCCTTGGTTCCTCAATTAATACAATTTGGTTTGGGGAAAAATAGAACTGCTTACTGCTTGCTGGTTCAAAGCAGTTAGTGCATCTATAGAATCGGACTCTGAATTATTCAACGTATTTATTCCACATGATGACTTAAATCCATCTTCATTAGGCCATTCTACCTCTTTATAAGACCAGGTGACTCTAGATGAGGGGCACATGATAAAACCATTTTACTACTGGTCATTTCTAATACGCAGTGAATGTCTTGGTGAGGAGCAGTGCTGTGTGGGTGCCATGACTCGGCTTCCCTTGAAGTGGACAAAATGCCAAGTAGATTTCATTCTATGGATAATGATGGACAGCACTAGAATCCTGTGTCCTCAGAAATTAGGGCTGCCTCTCCGTGTTCTATATTTCTCTAAATATTTGGATATTTTTCTTTCCTTTGGTAAATGCCAAAAGTCACACAGACATTAAGCATTCAGAATTTGAATCCAGTAGTTGGACTCCAGAATACGAGCTCTTATCTCTACACAATGCACCTCTTCTCTACATTAATTACTTGTATGATTTTTCACTCCCACCAATAATGTATGAGAATTTCAGTTGGTCCATACATTTATCAACATTTAACATTTTTTAACTTTAGCCATTTTGGTGGGTGTATAGTTATAACTCATTGTCATTTTAATTTGCATCTCCCAGATGTCTGATGAACACTTCTTCCTGTGCTTTTTGGTCATTCATATATTTTCTTTTCTCAAAGAAGACCATTTAATTTTTACGTCACCGAATAGAATTGCCCACAGGTCATACAGTCTCACATGCATCCCCCTAATTCTCCTTCAAAATATGTATCACAAAATTAAGTGTGAATAAAGAAGTTTGGGCCCATCAAATTCAAATTTTTAATGATGTGAGCTCCAAATCTTTCTTTAAAAAATGTTGTAACTTTAATTTCTCAAAAATAGTTGGCTTTTTTTTCTTAGTTGAGAAATGTGTCAAATATCTGTTTGGGTCTCAGTTTCTACCTGTTTAATGTAGCAGGTATGAATTAGATGTTTGACACTAGAGAATATTGCTTATTTAGAGGATAAATCAGTGATCTGGAATGGTTTTGTATACAGGTCTGAGATGGGATGCAGGTGGGGTCTCTGATCCCAGGGGTAAGATAAAGACACTTGTATGTCCTCTTGCTTACTATAAAAGGAAGAAGCCATATGGTCTTTCTCGTTAGGGGAAAAAATATGACTTTTCATTTCCCCTTTATTTAAGCATTAACAATAGCAACATGAGGTAAAACTATGAGTTTTAAGTTACAGAGATTTTGTTTTAAGTCCTGATCCACAACTTACCTACTTACTTTGAGACCCTGGGGAAATAGCTTAAATCCTCTGTGCCCCAATTTCTTTTTTTAAAGCTACCTATTGCTATGAAACAAACCATCCTAAAACATGGCTTAACACAATAACATTTATTAGTTCTCACAAATCTGTGGTATGACTGGGAGGTTCTTCTGCTTCTTATACTGTCAGCCAGGACCCTTGGAAGTTGGAAGGTCCAAAATGTTCTCATTCACATGAGTGGCAATTGCTACTGGCCCTGGCTAGGAGCTTGGCTGGGGTTGTTGGCCAGCAGTCTCAGTTCTCCTCCATCTGGGCCTCCCCACATGGCTTCTTGGGTATCAGCAGAATTTGGGTTCCAAGAAGAAATATCCCAAAACGGAAGTCCCAATGTGTGAATACTTCTCAAGCCTCTGCTTCCTTTATGGGTGCGAGTGTCCCATTGGCCAAGGCTAGTCACATGTCAGTTCCACAGTCACACATGAATGAATACTGGGAAGTGTGCTTCATTCCAGGGCCATTGAAGTCAATCACAGCTTTCCTTAAATATTCCTTGCTCTTATTTTCTGCTAAAATAGATGTATCTTTCTTTCCTGACCACTCTTTTTATTATTCTTTCTCCAGTGTTATTAATAGTTTCGTATGTGAGTACATGTGGTGCTTGTTTTTCCATTCTTATGATACTTCACTTAGAAGAATGGTCTCCAGTTCCATTGGTTCTTTGTGGTATCTCCACACTACCTTCCACAGAGGTTGTACTAGTTTGCAGTCCCACCAACAGTGTATGAGTGTTTCTATCTCTCCACGCCAACATTTGTTGTTTTGGAACTTTTTGATAAAAGCCGTTCTCACTGGAGTTAAGTGATATCTCATTGTGGTGATCTGCATTTCCCTGATGATTAGAGATGTCGAGCATTTTTGCCACACTTATTTATACTGTGTGGTGATAAAGGACTTTATCAATATTGAGTATCATTGTTTAAGCACATTCTGTTGTGGAGTAGCAGTGGTAAGTGATGGGATAGTAGATACTAACACGTCTACTTTAGCAACAGGGTATGAATGATTTATGTTTGAAATGCACAGCAAATATATTTTAAATTTAACTTATTGGATAGTCCCAAGTCCTTACCCCTCAGAAAACACTATTGATTCAAACATGAATCACTACACTATTTAACAAATTAGTTTTCTTGAAGTTAAATTAACAGAAAATTATACTTAAAAACTAAGGTTACAAACAATCGATTACTCTGACCAACTCAAGCCAACATCAAGTATGCACTCACTGCTAACCAGCCACCACCTTTCTTGAAAATGTGTAAGAACTCTAATTAGAGCCTCAGTGGTAAGCTATATATATTAATAGAAGCCAGCTGACCCAACACTTTTCTTAGGAATGCAACAGAATTCTTAAGAACCTCACTTTTCTATTCTTCTAGAAAAACCATTAGAACATGGAAAATTCTAGCACTTACTATTATGATTTTTATTCTCCAACTTCTGGAAAAGCTATTGTGCCCCCAAGATATATTAGAAATATCCTAACTTCTGGGGTGGTCTGTTTTCCTTTTCTGCAAAAATATACACACATATACACACACTCAAAACTGTCTAAACTTCAGTGTCAGGAGGGGTAATTGACTTTGGGAAACCGGTTATAAAACCCAAAATGTGCTGGAGTTGAATAGCTGCGAAATAAATTTTAATCTCACTAGTCAAACTGTGGCTTATCATTGATGTCATTGGAAGTGATATAAAGTGTACTAGGTCCACCACAATACAAATGTTCATTGTTTCTAAATCCCACTAATTTTTTGAATTATGAAAAAAAAAAGTTTTCCCCTAAACAGTGTTTGAGGTGAGACAGGACAAGCTGAAGTGGTTTTGAGTCCATTCGAATGGGGCCCTGATGGATGTTACTTTCATTTCACCACTTCTCAGGGAGTGGGTGGTCATTTCCTCCTCTTTTTTCCCCAGGAACTGAATGGTATTTTTAGGTTTTGTTCTTTTTTTTTCAAAATATTTTTATTTAAGTTAAAATAGAACCTGATGTAGGCAATCAAGGTACACCATAGGGACATTTTTGTCTGACTTTTAACAGCAAAATATTCTTGGCATTCTTAAATGAGACAAAACAAAACAAAAAAACTTTAGGATTAGTTTATGAAAATCTCCAAAATAAACACTTCTAAATGAAAGATCAACTTTTTAAGAATTCAGAAATCTATTATTTGTTGTAGAAAACTTGAAAATGTGGATAAAAGAAACAAAAAAGTAATTTATAATCTCATGAGTCCTTGATACACATAGCTAACATGTTCAGATATATCATCAAGACTATTTTAAAGTAAATATATATATGGGGTAGGATAATTTATGGAGATACTAATTTGTTTTTTGTTCTCTTGCTATAAGTAATTTTCCCTTCTAAATTCCAAGACAATGGCCAAATCTTTTTTCCTTATTGAAGGAAATTATTATAATAGCAACTTCTGTGTGGCAGGGCCAGAAGTAAAATTGCCAGACAAAGAAATAACAATACACACTGAGAGTTTTTCTTAAAGGTAGATTCACGGAACAATAGAATCAGATCTTGTAAGGAGAGAAAGTCCTCCAGGAACTGGGTGAAGGTGGGGAGGAGAAAGCTTGTGAGAGCTTCTCCCAGGACTGGACATGGGGAGAGGTGTAGGAGAACTTCTGCACCATCCTGCCTCCCAGGCCCCCAGGGACTTCCAGGACTTCTGAGGGACGGAATGGACGATGGTCCTCTGAGGCTAGCACCACTCACTGTGAAGCTCCATTCTGGTATGAACCCCTGGGCTCAAGCTTGGCATTGAAACAGAAGAGCCTCCGACCTTAAGGGACCAGGCAGGATTGATGATGAACACAAACCCAGTGACCAGTTTGGACTAGAGACCAAGGTGAACTAGAGAACAAAGGGGCCTTTCCCACATGTCCTGGCCTATGCAGTTCCTCTGGGATTCTTGCACAAGCCTGGAGAAGAAGAGGTCCCTATGAATGTGACTGAAATACAGTTTTCCAACCTTCAAGTAGGTGGGGACTTTGCAAGAAATGCTCTTTTAGAGACACATGCTGATTTAGATATTTTAGAGTAGAATTCGGAGCCACTGCACATAAGCACCCACCTAGGAGTGCATCCAGGTTGGTTGACAATTTGTGAAGCTACAAATATTTGATTTGGTGCCCCAGTAATGACTGAGATGAAAATTCCTTTCGAGGACTCAGAGAACAATTTAAATTTATTTAAGGAAAAGAAAGAAGCTGTGGTGTTTCTTGACACCTAGTACAGTGGTTCAGAGAGAAAACTCTAAATTAATGCCCAGGTTCAAGCCATGTCTCTGCTAATTACTGTCTATGGGATCTTGGACAGGTGACTTAGCCGTCTGTGACTGTTTTATCATAAGACAAAGTCAGTAACAGTACTCATGGGGTTGTTGTCAGAAATAAATGAATTAGAACAGTTAGAATAATGTCTGACTGTAGATTTTTGGTATATAAGCATTAACAGGTTAAGAAATTTCTCTTTTATTTCTAGTTGGTCAAGGGTTTTGGTTTTGAATAAGGGTTATATTTTATCAAATGCTATTTCTCTATTTATGAGAATGATCATATGATTTTCATCTTTAATCCATTACAGTGGTGAACTGTAGTAATAGATTTTATAATATTAAATCAGACTTGCATTATAGTAATGAACTTTACTCGGTCATGGTGTACTTCGTTGGAAGCAACTTGCTAATATTTTATTAGGACATTTTATGTTTATATTCCTAATTAAAATTAGTCTGTACTTTTCTGTTCTTGTACTGACCTTATCAGATTTGGTATTTTATACTCATCTCATAAAATGTTTTGGGAAGTTTTCTCATATTTTAATTCTCTGAAGCAGTAAGTGTAAAAGAAAAATTATCTTTTTCTTGACCATAAGGTAGAATATGCCTGTCTACCTTGTCCTGGTAGGAATTCCTTCCTTTATTCTTGAAAGATTTTAAGTTCCTAATTCCATTTCTTTTCAGGTTTTTCAAATTTTTTGAGTCAATTTTCTTATGTTATAATTTTTAGGGAAAATTGATCATTTCATTCAAGTTTTACAATTTGTTGGCATAAAGTGATTCATGGTCTTCTCTTGTAGTTTATTTATTTATTTTAGAGACAAGGT
The DNA here is from genome assembly GCA_008086735.1 of Cheirogaleus medius. Taxonomy (NCBI): domain Eukaryota; kingdom Metazoa; phylum Chordata; class Mammalia; order Primates; family Cheirogaleidae; genus Cheirogaleus; species Cheirogaleus medius. The sequence goes on from VBSM01002608.1 coordinate 63,862,838, forward strand.
CTTGTTTTGTCACCCAGGTTTGAGTGTAACAGCAGGATCATAGCTCAATGCAACCTTGAACTGCTGGGCTCAAGCGACTCTTCTGCCTCAGTCTCCTGAGTAGCTAGGGCTATAGGGGCGCACCACCATGCCCAGCTAATTTTTCTTTTTGTAGTGATGAGGTCCTACTATGTTGCCCAGTCTTGTCTCAAACTCCTGGCTACAAGTGATCCTCCCTCCTGGGTCTCCGAAAATGCTGGGATTATAGGCATAAGCCACTGCACTAGGCCATAGTTTTATTTTTTGTCTCTCTTTCTGCGTTTAGTCTTTACTATTGTTTTAGAGCTTTCTATTTCATTTGATCAATTTTGTTAGAGCTTTACTTATTTTATGGATTATTACTAAAGGGCTGCTTTTAGATTTGTTGTTCTCCATTGTTTATTTTATTTTATTACTTTTTTTCTACCTACTAAACATACTTTACAATTTTCATTTACTGAGTCTTTAGGTGATAAACTGTTGCAGTGTTGATTTGTCTAAAAACATCTTTAGCTCACTTTCATTTTTAAAAGATATTTAGCTGGCTTTATGATTTATAGCACTTATTTTTCTCTCTGTGAGCTATTAAAATGACAATTGTTCACTGGGAAGTATGTTCACTTGGAAATATGTTTTTTGTTTTTGTTTTTTTCTATTTAACTCTGGCTGTTCTTAAGAGTGTTTTTTTCTTTATTGTTTGAATTTCATTATGATGTCTAGATATGGATTTCTTTTTATTTATACTGCTTTACATTTGTTAAGTATTTCTAATCAGAAGGTTTATGTCTTTCATCAGTTCTGTAATATTCCCTAATATTTTCTTCAAATAATTCTCTCTGACCCATTCTCTCTTTTCTATATGGAGCTACGTCTCAATATTTAGATTTCTTACTCTATTCTGAATGTCTGTTTTTTCTCTTTCATATTTTCTCTTTGCTTCTTTCTGATACATTCTGGAAAACTCAGATCTATTTTTCAATTAATTTATTACCTTTTCAGAAATATCTAAACTGATATTAAATCTATACATTTATAATTTCAGTCATTAAAATTTTTATTTCTAAAAGTTTTATTTGATTCTAAAAATCTGCTTGTCCATTTCTTATAGTTTCTTGCTACCTGCATATAGTTTCACTTATGTCTTTTATTTCTTTAAGCGTAATGAATATAATGTTTTTAGAATCCGTGTTCTAATATTTTTAGTGACTGAAATTCCTGGTTTTGTCTCTTCTGTTTGTTGTTTTTGTTTATTCTTCTCTAGGGGCCTTTTCTTCTTTGTATGTGTAATTATTTTGCCTGTGATTTGCTCATTTTTGTTGTTAGTTTACTTCCAGAAATTCTTTGAGGCCTACAGTCCTGGTCATTCCTCCAGATAGGATTGCATTTTCTTCAGCTAAGCATGTAGACACATTGCACTTTGTAATCAGTCTGAATTACATTTGGTCTGCCTGCTTAGGATAGGTTCAGGCTGAAGAAGGCTAGTTTCTAGTTTCCAATTTTCAACAATGATTTTTTTCCATCTTTTCTCAGTGTCTGAGTAGTGGAGAGTTGATATCCTTTCATCTGCTTTGAGGGAGGGATATTTCCACTTACCTTCAAGCAGCTCATACCTTGACAGTCCAAGTTTTATAGCCAGAGGAACTCCTCTCCTTGTAGATTTCTCCTTTTGGCTAGGCCTTGAGGCTTGTGTATGTAGTTTACTGATATTTTACATAGTGTAATATTAAAATAAGAAGTGGATTTAAAATTGATTAAAAATTGGTATGCATGTAAAGCATAAATCATGAAGATAGTAAGCTGCATAACTCCTATATTGACAATATCAAGTGTAGGCTTGGACTGATGGTAACAGCGGACTCAGAGACTACTAGGGTATGTAAGACCAACTCTACATAGTCAAAGGTCAGAGAACGAAGCCAGAGCAGCTGCAATTCATAACAGCATGATCAGAAACATTTTTTGGAAAGGGCAGAAATGTAAGCTTCTAGACCTCAAAATCTTCACTGGGGGTCACACAATTTCATGTGATAACACGAGTCACTGAAGTTCACATCACCGCTTCTGGAAGCTCAACCATCCCCTTCAGGTTCACAGTGAATACGTAAGTCCGGAGCCGTTTGTAGGAAGGCTAGTTTGGCTGCATGTTGGAGACCCCTTCATCTGGGCCAGGTTCACCACATCAATCTCGGTGTTATACAATAGACCATATGGCCACAGAGCACATTTTGGTACAAAATACTCAGGCCAGGAGCAGATCCCCAATTTATCACCTTTTCCCACCCCAGGCTGGCCAAATCTTGTCCAAGGACGTTCTGAACTCAGTGCTTTGGCATGAGAATAAAGATCGATTGCTTAGGCCGGGCGCGGTGGCTCACGCCTGTAATCCTAGCACTCTGGGAGGCCGAGGCGGGTGGATAGCTCAAGGTCAGGAGTTCGAAACCAGCCTGACCAAGAGCGAGACCCTGTCTCTACTAAAAATAGAAATACATTAATTGGCCAACGAAAATATATAGAAAAAATTAGCCGGGCATGGTGGCGCATGCCTGTAGTCCCAGCTACTCGGGAGGCTGAGGCAGAAGGATTGCTTGAGCCCAGGAGCTTGAGGTTGCTGTGAGCTAGGCTGACGCCACGGCACTCACCCTAGCCTGGGCAACAAAGTAAGACTCTGTCTCAAAAAAAAAAAAAAAAAAAAAAGATCGATTGCTTAGACTTCTCTGGCTACAGGGTCCATATTTAAAGAAGTGAAGTTTTAGAAACACAGGTCTGGTAGAAACAGAGTTTATCAGGAATTATGGATAGCAGGCAGCATCTTAAAGGGAACAGATATCACACTCAAATTAGGATAACCAAGGAGAGTTTATTTATAAAAGAGACTAATTGCAAAGGTGGTGAGGATTTATTGATGGTGAAACACAAGGGATACTACAGAAACCTGGAGTTATAAGCAGCAAGTTTGCACCAACTGTAGAGCTGACTGAACAATGGCAGGAAGATATTACCAGACCCCAGAGGAAAGAATGTCTCACAGAGCAGCCACCTAGAGAGCAAAAATGGCCTTGTGTCAAGAGACATATGCTGCTCAAGTGTGCTCAGTTTCCTTCCACTCTCAGCTTCCTGCTGGCCAAACTAGGTGGAAGCCAGAGGACATGGGAGCCTATTGATATAACCCAGGCAAGTCAGCTTTCCTAGAGAGTGAGCAAGATGCAAAGGGTGGAGAGTGGATTTGGAGGGATTAAGTGAAAGATTTCTGGCATATCAGAAGAACCGACGTATAATCCAAGATTAGTCAATAACTGCATCAATTTGTAAGTCAACTGAAATCTCTAATACTTCACATGTGTAATCATCTGTAAAACTTCCACATCCTTATTTTAACAAGAATTTTTATTCAATGTGTCAATCATACTGATTTTCTTCACAATTTTTAGTTCAGTCTCCCTAACTGCACCTACTTTATTCTCTTTGGATGTCATTCTGATTATAGGGCTTCCAAAACTTCTCCAGAATATTCCAGTTCTTCAGGATCTCTGCCACGGGTCTAATTTTTCCTTCTCAAAATTTTTGAACTGCCTTGGATAAAATCCATGTGGACAGAGTATTTATTGACATTGGGTCAAGCTAACTCATTTATCACTTCTATTTTACTGACTCTGAACTCAGTGTAGTGGAGAATGTAGCCAGTTCTGAAAAATGTTTTCCAGGGCTTTGTCCTTTTCAAGAATGACGTGGGTAATGACTGTCTGGTGACTTTCACGATGCATATGGCACTTAGGTGTATAGATGAATGATATGTAACTTTGATGCCCTTTGGAAAATAAATCTGGTAATGGAATGCTCAAAACTTAGAACATTTGAATATTGTGCTGGCTTTCCGATAAGGAAATGATAGTTTTAACATAGTGGCACCCGTATGATGCTGTGTTGTGGAGAAGATTACATAAAGAGCAAGGAACAAGGGAGTTAAAGTTAATATATTTTTGATCACTGATAATACGCCAATTGATGTGATGAGCATTTTACACATGGTATTTAATCAAGTCACATTAACCTTATAAGCTAGATCATCTCTAGTAAAAGAAACATATTTTAAGCTCCCAGAAAAATATCATGGAATAGCATTTTTGAGTTCTTTATGATGGAAGTAGAGTAAATATTTGAGGTAGGAATCTCTCCACCCAGTGGAAGCCAGAGAGCCCAGTTAATGTTTGTTATGTGTCATGGCGCAGGTGAGGATGACGAGCCCCTGGGAGCGGTAGTGCCTCTTGCTAGCTCTCTCTGCTTCCCGATGACCCTTCCAATCCGTCTCCACACTGTCACCGAGGTGTTCTTTTTTATATTTTTATTTTATTTTATTTTTTATTTATTATTTTTTTATTTCAGCATATTATAGGGGTACAAATATTACGGTTACGTATAT
>VBSM01002608.1:63867372-63908821 GCA_008086735.1 Cheirogaleus medius
TGTGGGTTGTCTGTTTGCTCTCTTGACAGTTTCTTTTGCTATGCAGAAGCTTTTTAATTTGTTCTTTTTAAAAATTCCCTCTAGCCACACTGCCTCCTTACTAACAACTGCCAATGCTTGTAATGGCGCTCAGCTAGAGTCCATCATCCTTGACGTGCCCCTACATAACCTCTTCACTTCTCTAGCCTCAGTTCACATCATCTCCCTACTTATGCTGCCGCTGCCTGGGTCATTCTTATCCATGCCGATGCCTGAAAAGCTCCTATCCTTCTTTCAGGTTTTAGAATAAGTGTCACTTCTTTAAGGAGGCCATCATTTGCCCTTCTGCCTTGATGAGGTCCCCTGGTATCCTCTCTAATTACCTTCTTCACTTTTCCTTCAGACTCCTTACTGTACTTTGAAATTATAATGTGCCTATGTTTGTGTTTCAAATGTCTGCCTTTCCCACCAGACTCCATGTTTCATGAAGTCTATTGTGTTCACTGTGGTATCTCTAGCTATGTGACACAAGGCCAGCACTTGGAGTACCATGGTCTGGATGTTTGCGGATCCCCCATTCATATGCTGAAACTTAATCCTCAATGTGAGACATTTTAGGAGGGGCCTTTGAACAGTGATTATTAGGTCATGAGAGCTTTGCCCTCACGAATGGGGTTAGTACCCTTATAAAAGAGACCCCAGAGAGCTGCCTTACCCCTCTGCCAAGTGAGGACGCAGGGATAAGGCACCATCTGTAAACTAGGAAGCAGGACCTCCCAGTCACGGATCCTGCTATTGTCTTGGTCTTGGACTTCCAGCCTCCAGAAGTGTGAGATATAAATTTCTGTTGTTTATTAGCTAACCAGTTCATAGTATTTTGTTATAGCAGCCTAAACAGATTAAGGCTAGGATTAATTCAATAACATGTGCCAAATAAATGAATGAATGACTAAAACACAGACCCTGTCCCTTAGGAGTTCAGCATTGGAGGGGACAATGTACAGAGATAATGTCACTGCAATGCGGTAAGTTCTGGGAGAGTGGAATACACAGAATCACACACAGTCCAAACTGGTAAATCTTTCTTATCAGTGAAGACCATATTGAACACGTGCTAATTCAACTGTTAACAAAGGACTAAATGGTGGAGAATAAATTTTGGCATTTCTTAGTAACTCAGTGTGTCGTTTAATGGGAAACTCTGGGAATTAAGAGTTGAAGCCTGTGTTCTGGTTAGCAATATGACTTTAGACAAGTCCACTGCTCCCCATAGGCATGGATAAAACAAAAAGGGTTGGGTTAAATGATTTCTTCCTGCCCCTTTCAGCATTACACTTTTTAAAAAATCTGTACAAATTTATGGAGTACGGGTATAATTTTGTTACATGCATAGATTGCAGGTGGTCAAGTCAGGGTTTTTAGGTCACCAGACTAACTTACAATGTGCTCATTAACTAATTTTCAGTCATTCACCCCGCTATTGTCTATCATTCTACTCTTTATGTCTATGTGCACACATTTGTCAGCACTCACTTATTAGTGAGAACATGCAATATTTGACTTTCTTTATCTGACTTGTTTCACTTAAGATAATGACCATGTTGATGCAAAAGACATGATTTCATTATTTTTTATGGCTGAATAGTATTCCATTGTGTATATATACCACATTTTTTCAATCCATTCATCCACTGATGGACATTTAAGTTGACTCCACATCTTTGCTATTGTGAATAGTGCTGCAATAAACATGAATGCAGGTATCTTTTTGATATAATATTTTCTTTTCTTTTGGGAGGTACCAGTATTGGAATTGCTGAACCATATGGTTGTTCTAATTTTAGTTCTTTGAGAAATTTCCATACAGTTTTCTATAATGGCTGCACTAATTTGCATTCCCAAGAACGGTGTATAAGAGTTTCCTTTTCTCTGCATCTTCTCCAACATCTGTCATTTTTTGTCTTTTTAACAGCAGCCATTCTGCCTGGGGTAAGATGATATCTCATCATGGTTTTAGTTTGCATTTCTCTGATGATTAGTAATGTTGAGCATTTTTTCATATATGTGTTGGAATTTGTCTTCTTTTGAAAAATGTCTGTTCATGTCCTTTGCCTACTTTTTAATGAGATTATTTTGTTGTTGTTGAGTTGTCTGAGTTGTCTGAGTTCCCTGTGTATTCTGGACATCAGTCTCCTGTCTGATGGAAGTTTGCAAATATTTTTCCCATTCTACAGGTTATCTCTTTACGCTGTTAATTATTGATTTTGCTGTACAGAAGCTTTTTAATTTAAATAAGTGTCATTTGTCTCTATTTTTTTTGTTATTTATGCTTATGAGATCTTAGTCATAAATTCTTTGCCTGGACCAATGTCCAGAAAAATTTTCTCTAAGTTTTTTTTTCCTTGTATTTTTATAGTTTGGGGTTTTACATTTAAGTATTTAATTTACCTTGAGTTGATTTTTTTATATGGTGAGAGATAAGGGTCCAGTTTCATTCTTCTACATATGGCAGTCCAATTTTCTAACACTATTTATTGAAGAGAGTGTCCTTTCCCCAATGTATGTTCTTGTTGGCTCTGTCAAAGATGAGTTGGCTGTAACCATGTGGCTTTATTTCTTGGTTCTTTAGTCTGTTGCATTTATCTATGTGTCTATTTATACCAGTACTATGCTGTTTTGGTTACTATAGCCTTGTATAATTTAAAGTCAGGTAATTGTGATGCCTGTGGCTTTGTTGTTTTTGCTCAGGATTTCTTTGGCTATTTGTGCTCTTTTTTAGTTCCATATGAATTTCAGTATTGTTTTTTCTATTGCTGTGAAAAATGATGTTGGTATTTTGATAGAGATTGCATTGAATTTGTATACTGCATTGGGTAGTATGGCCATTTTAACCATACTAATTCTTCAAATCCATGAGTTTGGGATGTTTTTCCATTTGTTTGTGTTATCTATAATTTCTTTCATCAGTGTTTTGTAGTTTTCCTTGTAGAGATCTTTTACCTCCTTGGCTAAATTTATTCCTAGGTGTTTCTTTTTAAGCTATTGTAAATGGGATTGCCTTCTTGATTTCTTTCTTAGCTAGACCATTGTTGGTGTATAGAGATGCTACTGATTTTTGTACATTGATTTTTATTCTGCAACTTTACTGAATTCGTTTGTCATATCTAAGAATTTTTTGGTGGAGTCTTTAGTTTTTTTAGGTATAAAGTCATATAATCAGCAAACGGATAATTTGACTTCCTCTTTTCCAGTTTGGATGCCTTTTATTTCTTTCTCTTGCCTGATTGCTCTGGCTAGGACTTCCAGTACTATGTTGAATAGGAGTCATGAAAGTGGGCATCCTTGTCTTGTTCCCATTCTTAGAGGAAATGCTTTCAAATTTCTCCCATTCAGTATGACGTTAGCTATGAGTTTGTCATATATGGCCTTTATTATTTTGAGGTATGTTCCTTCTATGCCTAGTCTGTTGAAGGTTTTTATCATGAAGGGATGCTGAATTTTATTAAATGCTTTGTCTGCATCTATTGAGATTATCATATGACTTTTATTCTTCATTCTGCTGATGTGATGCATCATATTTACTGATTTGTGTATGTTGAACTGTCCTTGCATCCCTGCCATAAAACCCACTTGATCACGATGTATTATCTTTTAGATGCACTGTTAGATTTGGTTTGCTAGTACTTTGTTGAGGAATTTTGCATCTGTGCTCATCAGAAAGATTGATCTGTGTTTTCTTTTTTTCTTGTGCCCTTGACTGATTTTGGCATTAGGGTGTTATTGGCCTCATAGAACGAGTTAGAAAAAATTCCCTCCTCCTCATTTTTTTTAAGTTTTAGGAGGATTTAGTATTAGTTCTTCTTTATATATTTGGTAGCATTCAGCCTTGAATCCATCTGGTCCTAGGCTTTTCTTTGTTGGAAGTTTTTTTATTACTGACTCAATCTCACTATTCATTATTGGTTTGGTCACATTTTCTATTTCTTCTTGGTTCAATATTGAGAGATCACATGCCTCCAGTGATTTATTCATTTCCTCTAGGGTTTCTAGTTTGTGAGTGTATAGCTGTTTGTAATAGTTTCTGATGATCTTTTATATTTCTATAGTAACAGTTGTACTGTCTCCTTTTTTATTTCTGACTTTATTTATTTAGGCCATGTCTCTTCTTGGTTAGTCTAGCCAGTGGTTTATCAATTTTACTTATTTTTTAAAATAACCAACTTTTAATTTTGTTGTTCCTTTGTGTTGTTTTTTAATCTCTATTTCATTTAGTTTTGCTCTCTTTTCTGCATTGCACTTATATGACAATTAGAAGGCAGTACATAAAGATAGAGGGGCATGTAGAGGGGGATGTTTTAAAGCTTTGGTGAAAATTCTTTTTACCTCACTTTAGAGTTCATGTTCCCTCTCTCTCCCTCCCTCTCCCTCTCTCTCTCTCTATATATATATATATAATATAGCGTGTGTGTGTGTAGTATGTGTGTGGTGGTAGGAGGGGGAGAAAGCCTAATATATGGCGAAATTACCCACATTATCTTCTGTTCAATGGGGACCTAGAGGCTTTCTGCTCATGTTAACTAGAAAAGATTTTCTGGAAGCTATGGCTCAATCCGTTGCTGTGTAAACATGTTTTAAAGAATCTTTGTCATACATAAGCCAAGATGGAATAAATCTGCTAAGTCAATAGTTATACAAGACAGAAAATTGTGAAAAACACATTTATAAACAGTCTGTGCAAACTTAGTAAATACATGAATTGATGTGTCTACATTCTATGCATACATTTTAATCAAGGGAAGTATTTTGATAATTAATTCCTCAATAATGAAAAGTACCTATTAAGTGCAGGCCATGGTTATAAATTAATGGACACACATTGAACTGAAAATTAAATTATTACCATGAAGTTAATAAGACATTTTATGTCATCATAATTGTAGCCATGTTAAATGTTAAAATAGGGAGGTTCTATGACTTCCCATCTGGAAACTTTCATGTTGTACAGACCAAATACGGATATATCTGAGTAACTCCTTACCTGTGAGTAAAGAATTGTGTATTCTCCCTTTCCTATTTGAAGACACCCTGTTATTCTCCAAACAAGTCTCTTACCATGACTTAATGGCTTACCTACAGAGCTAAGCTTCCATATAGGCTGAGTCTTGTCTAGAAGAGAAGGGTTAAAATTTTATCTCTAAATGTGTAATAAGGTTTGGGTGTTCAGATTAAATTATTAGCATTCATTCTATTAATTACCAAAATTATAGATTATTAAGGATGGGGAAGTGATGATAGAAAAGAAGATTGGGCCATTGGGCCATTGAGTGTATAATCAAGGTTTCACCTAGTCTTGGGACAAATAGAGTCACAAAGATGTCAATTCCCAAATTTGTTAACTTGAAGCTGTCACTTTCATGACACAGAATCTCAGTCCTCTAATATCTCTCCAGGTATTTCAGGGGTCTTCCATGGTTCCTCACATGCAAACATGAACAGCCGTCTCAGGATCTTATTGATTTGTCACCTTAGAATGAATTCTTATAAAGAATTCCAGAACTAGATCCCAGTATGTCTTCATGATTTTGTATATGAAGAAGAATGCTTCAGTTTAGTGGGTTGCAAGGAATGGGCTGAGAGTTAAAGGAGGCTTGTGAAAGAGTCAGATAGAGAGGGATACAGGCAACAGAAAATGTGTACTTCCCAAATCAACCCTCTTAGAATGAAAACTCCCTGCTAGGGTGTCATTTCCATGAGGGCTGAGATTTGTGTTTGTTTAGTTTACTACTTTACCACCATATGAGAAGAATTCTTGGCACATGGTAGGCCCTCAATAAATACTTGTTGAACAAACAAATAATAATGTTCAGTTTGGTTAAAGTGAAAGAAAATTCTGAACATGCAACCCTGCCCAAGCCCATGGGCCATCCCAATTTGTGGTTGAAGTTGAAAGAGAATAGCAAAGATGTGCTTTATTTAATGCATTTAGTCAAAGGAAACCTTAGATCCTCAAAAATATATCCTTAACTTGTTTAGGCAGAGGAGAATTTGAATCCCCCTTTACTTATGAATCATCTTGTCAACATTTCTAGGTAGTTACCAGAATTCTCAAAAGAACTCTCATGTTAAAGATATGTTTTACTAGGGGAATTGCTGAAAGTGCAAAAGGTGTCATTTGTTGATTTGTTGATAATAGCTGTTAGTGCTATGGTTTGTAAGATGAGTACAGAATTTTACCAAAGTGCTTTATGGTAATAGTCAGCATTAATTTTGAAAGCATAAAAGATTAGTCCCCAGTTCTAACTTTTTAGAATAAATGCTACAGTCTTTGAAAGGAGGATCTTGTTTGAAAGAGGGAACCTGACCTAATATCTGGAAAAATGAAATTGTACTCATTATGTATTTTCAATGCTTTCTGTAATAGTATGTCTTAAATTATTTGGGTTAAAGGACTAGGTTTTAAAAAATTTCTAATCTGTCACAAGAATACTTTAAATATAATAGAAATTAATTTTTTAAAAAACAATCATGTTATGTCATATTAATGTCAAAGTTTCATAAAAGTTTTCTCAGTTTCTCTACTTATCTCATTATAGGCTGGCAATGAATAGGTTGTGGCTGGTGCAGATCTAGGACACACCTTGAGTGGCAGTGTCCTTTAGGTCATCATAGGAGCTGTTGGTACTCAGAGGTGAGAGGACACAATCACAGCCTTCCAGGCATTTGCCATTAAATAGGGACCAAGCATAAAAGAAAACAAAATGAAAAGCAAAATGTAATTGGTGTCAATCAAAGAAGTACATGTTAAGCTGGACTGATGGCTAAAGGAGAGCTGGATCCCACTGATAGGGGTTCATGATGGAAAAGCCCTGTGAAGGGGACCTTGAGGTGTCAGTGAGACCTTAGGTAAGTGAAGTTGGACAACGGGGTTTAAAGGGAGAAATGTCTTCTAAGCAGAAAGAACAAGGTAAGAAAATATATAGAGAGGAATACTATGGGGATGGTTTAAGGGAATGAATTTTCTTTGTTTGGATGGGAGCATCTGTTAGGGCCGTTGGTCGACAGTATGCCAAAAATGCCTCCCCACCTTCCCTACAGGGTTCCATTTTCTGTTCCCAGGAGTCTGTGACTGTGATGAGTGTCCTGTTACTTTTATGGCAAAGAGACTTTACTGATTGTTACTAATTGGCTGGTCTTAAAATTAAGAGATTACTCTGAATTATCCAAGTGTGCTCAATGTAAGAACATGAGCAATTAACAGCAGAGCGTCTTCTAAGGCTAGTGGCCGAAGAGAAAGGCATAAGGGAGAGTGAGAGAGATTCCAAACACAATAAGGATTTAATGCACCCTTGCTGGTTTTGATGAAGAGTGCCACCAGCCAAGGAATGTGGGCAGCTTCAAAAACTAAGAAGAATCTCTGGTCAAGTCAGTAAGGAAACAGGACCTCAGTCCTACAATTGCGTGGAACTGAATTCTGCCAACAATCTGAATGCGCCTGCAGGTGGATTCCCCCACTAAGCCTCTAGATAAGAACCAGGCCAGGTGACACCTTGATTTTAATCTTGTGAGACCTAGAGCAGGGTCCCCATCTGAGCCCTCTTGGATTTCTGACCTATAGAACTGTGATAGAATAAATAGGTGTTGTTTTAATATTCTGAATTTGTGGTCATTTGTCATGAATCATTAGAAAATTAACACAGGGACATCCTGTGGATAGCCTTAAATATCAGATGGAGATGAGTATATGTTAACTCATATAAACCCATTATCTCATTTCACATAAGGGAGGAAATAAAAATAATGGCCTATTATTGAAGGAGAAGGCCATATATAGAGTCCAGTTATGGTTCATATTTGAAGGCTGTGGAGTATCCTCTTATTCCTATGCCTTAAGAATTCTTTCTCAGTTAACAAGAGAGAAATTAAAGCTTTTCATGTTCTATAGTTCTACGTTAAAATATCAATGATGTGTGGAAGGAGTAACATATCAAAGTATTGATGTACACTGACATGTTACTAAGATTAATTGATTATGTAAGAAAATGTCATCTGGGTTAATGAGGAAGGCTGAAGGAAATGCAGTTCCAGATGAAAGAAGAAAGAGAAGAAAAGGTCCAGACTGTAGTGCATTGCCTGAGGTCACGCCTCATAGCAAGGACCTTAAAGAAGGGAAATCAATGACAGTGAAGTGATCAGGAACGCTGAACGTAAATCTCACCGACTGCACTGTTTTCCTCGCACCCGACCATGCTTCCAGTCTTCTCCAATTTGTTCCTCAGACACTCTGTTCAAATAAATCATTATTCCACCAGTGATGATAACTGTTCCAAAAACAAACTATCAGACACCACCCATTCAATCCTTCAGCTCTAAAATATGCCAGAATATTCTTGGTCTGTGCTTGGTTGATTAAATGGATGGGGAGAATTAAGCACTGCTGACTGGAAAATGATTTTTAAATGCAGCCAAGGAGGCATCATTTTCTTTTTTCTCAGGAGGTCATTAAAGGAGATAGAAAGACAAGCAGATTATCTCTCTCCTAACGGGACTGCAGAAGCCGTGTTTTATAAAGAGAGCCCAATAAAGCTATATGGTATATAATGTCTTTATTATGGACATTAATTAAAAATATTAGAAATATACAATGAGATATTTTTTGTCATCATTTAAGATTTTTCTGGATTATAGTTTAAGAACGTTATGTTCCCTTGGGACATCTAAAGAATTTTTTGGTGAAACATCTTAAATTAATCATTTTGAATATTTCCTCTAAATTAGATTTGATTATTTCACTTCCAAATTGTAAATTAACAGAAATGGTTTTAGAGCTCTAATTTATGTAATTCTAGCTTGGTTTTCCTTGGGATAAACCTTCATGAAGTATATTGTCCTGATTTTCAATTATTATTCTATTATTCTCATATCACATTTGGTTTTCATAGTCTTCAAGAGTCTAAAATGAGCACAGATCAAATTTCTATGATATGTAATTATTTCTGTGTAATTAAAATCTTTTTATTATTAGTTTTAGAAAATCAAACAAGTCAATCAACTAATTATTTATTCAACTAAAAATCAGTAATAATGATAAAATTTGCTTTTAAACTCATCTTTGCTCAGGACTTATTTCCCTAAAAGGCCAAATTTTCTGAGTATTTCCTTTAATTTCTATAGTAGTAATACCCACATGTGTATGTATGGAAGGCAATTTACCAAGCACATTATAGTGATGAAGTTACTTGTTCATTGATAGCAATAATTTGAAATATATTATAGCTCACTACAGGAAAAGTTCAGCTTAGTTCTTAATTCTTTATGTTACAGAGGACATTATAATTTGGAAGGAAGAAAATCTTCCTCTTCAATTCTCATGTTTATCTCTAATATCACTTTAGGACAGAGAATAAGTTTATCGTTATGTATTGGAAGTGGCATATGTGGTGGGGGACTTATGAGGAAGAGGCTGCTACGTGCTCATTCAAACTCTTTCTTCCTCCAGGACACACAACGGGACTATACATCCCAGTGTTCTCTGCAGTCTGATGTTGCCAGGCAACTGAATGCTGCCTAATACAATGTGGACAAAATTGATGTATGTCTGTTTCAAGCCTGGTCCCTTAAACACTTTAGCACCATTCCCCATGCTTACTCTTTATATCAGCTTGCTGGTTGTACATGGAGAATCAGCAGGGCATTCCCAGGCCTTGAGCAATAATGGAGTCACATGATCGGAAACGTTTTAGTTGCTGAATGACGCTCACCAGCAACACAGAATTAGACTTTGTTTGAGAATAAATTTATATTGTATAAGCCACTGATATTTACACTTACCCTAACACAACTAAAAACCGAAGGTTAGAATCTATGACGTGCAGTTTTCAAATCTTGAATTTTATTTTCTCAGTATATTTACATTAAAGTTAAAGAAACCAGGTTTCTACACAAGAATGGGTGAGCCAGTTTTCTACTTTCCAAATGAGATTGTGAAAGCTGATAAACTTAGACCAGTAAAAATTCTTATTTCTTAACAGTCAATGAAAAATTAAAAATATGGGTTTGCACTGGTGACAGATTTTAACAAAATAAAGAAATACTTACCAGACATAAATCAAGATCAAGAATTATCCAAGTAAAGGAGAAACTCAGTAAAATAGTTAAATGAATAACAGTCAAAAAACAAGTAATCTTATTTTATAGTAAGTGGTATGCAAAGGAATATTAGCATAAATCCACCCTCTACTTGAGGTTTACAGGGGATGAAACAGCACTTTATAGAAGGCCATTTGATTCTCAGAGGCAACCAGAGGAACGTTGGAAGGGTGAAGGTTATCTTGAGTGTCCCTTAAAGATATTAGAACATTTTTTCCTCTAGAATATAAATTCCAGATTTGTTTTTTTAAGAAGTGATAAGAATTTAAAGAGAGCTGTGAAGGAAACTGAGTTCAGAATCTTTGTATATTCTTGTTCTAATCTTTAATAAACCATTTATGCTTAACTTGACAATATTTTTGTTTGTTTGTTTAAAGCTGAGGTGTCACTCTGTTGTCCAGACGGGAGTGCAGTCATGTCAGCCCAGCTCACAGCAACCTCAAACTCCTGAGTTCAAGCGATCCTTCTGCCTCAGCCTCCCGAGGAGGTGGGACTACAGGCATGCGCCACTGTGCCTAGCCAATCTGTTTTTTTTTTATGTAGAGATGGAGTTTGCTATGTGGCCAGGGCTGATCTCTAACTCCTAGACTCAAGGGATCCTCCTACCTTGGCCTCTCAAAATGCTGGAATTACAGGTGTTAGCTACCATGCCTGGTAACAACATCTTTTTATGGTGACTTGTCTTTACTGAAAAATTACTTACCTAGGTTGCAGTGAAACAACAATTTTTGCAACATTTTTATTGGTTTACATAATATTTAACAAAAATTTGTTTTTGCCGTAATAGATACAACAGATTTTGTAGCAGAATGACTGATTCTTGATAATCACTCATGTGGTAGCAGCTGAATTTTGTGGCCATGGCAGAGATTGGCTTCCTGGCCATGAGTGTTCAGCATAACACAGGCATTATCAGGACTGCTATGGGGGAGGCGGAAGGTTACTGACTCTAAAGAGTGGGATAAGAGGCGCTGGGTTAAGAGAGTGCAGACTCACACTTTCATGGTTCTCACTCTACTTGCAGGATCCCTGAAACTTTTCTTTCTAATACTCCACGTGTGCCTGGGAGTTTGTTACACCTGCTCTCCTGTGTTGACCACATGGATCTCCTGTTTGGTTCTCTCTTCCTGACCCTTTCCATCTGATTCTACCAAGCCAGTCACAGCTCAGCCAGTAGGCACCGGCGCTGCTTCTATCAAGTTCTGCCACTCCTCGCAGGTATAACCACTTCTTCTCTGAAGCCTGCTGTTACCTGTTGGGCACTATTCCTCTGGCATGCTGAGGCTTTGGGGTACCAAGCCTGTGCTCTGCAGCAAAGGGTATGTATAAGATGCTTGTGTTCAATATCTTATGAAAATTTAATTGAACTAACTCCTTCAGGCTTTGATTATTGTACTCTATAATACCCAAATTCATCTCTATTTACATAAGGATTAGGGCACTAATTCACAAGTGGCTGGGTAAAGAGATAGATAGCAAGCACTTGTACAAAAGCCTGTGGATTCTCATGACTTAAATGGGTCAGGACTATCTGCTAAACTCTAGTTTCTTTTTCAGATCATTTATTTTCCAGGAATCTCCTCAGTTTTTCATGCAAATGCACCCAAAGAGGTTCAGACTTAACCTGCTCCCAGCAAGGAACATACCTTAAGCACATAATGAGGCTTAGAAACCTAAGTAAGCTTCATTATCTCATAAGTATCACTATTTCATACATAAACATAAGTAAAACTTGTCTAAATAAAGATATATAGTGCTCAATTATCTCTTGTTGCATAAAGACCTATTCCAAAACCCAAAACTTAGTGGCTTAAATATCAATATTTTTATTTCATCATGATTTTTTCTTTGGAAGCAAGGTCACACTTTGTTGCCCATGCTAGAGTGCAGGGCCATCATCACAGCTCACTGCAACCTCAAACTCCTGAGCTCAAGTAATCCTCCTGCCTCAGCCTCCCAAGTAGCTGGAACTACAGGCATGGGCCACCATGCCCAGCTAAATTTTTTTTTTTTTTTTTTTTTGAGAGAGAGAGTCTTATTATGTTGCTCAGGCTGCTCTTGAACTCCTGGCCTCAAACCATCTTCCTGCCTTGGCCTCCCAAAGTGCTGGGATTACTGGCATGAGCCACCGTGCCCAGTCCATATCATGATTTATGTCAGGAATTTGGGCAAGGCTCAGCTGGGCAATTCTTTAGCTCTGCCCAGTGTTGGCGGGGTTGACTTGGTAGTATTCAGCTGATAACTGAGATGGACTGAAAGATCCGTGATGGCTTCACTCATACATCGGGTACATTGATAGGGATATCTGGAAGGCTGACTGCAGCTGGTGCCCTGTCCTCCTCCGTATAGTCTCAGGGCCTCTGCACTGGGTCCCTGCAGCATGCAGTTGAGCTTTTTACCTTGGAGTGGCCACCTTACGTGATGGTTAACTTTATGTGTCGACTTGGCCAGGCCGCGGCACCCCAACGTTTGGTTGGGTGCCAGCCTAGACGTCGCTGTGAAGGTGCTTTACGTGTGATCAGCACTTGAACCAGCAGACTTTGGTGTGGATTGTCCTCCGTGACATGAGCAGGCCTCATCCGATCAGGTGAATGCCTTGAGAGAGAAAGACTGAGGCTCAAGAAAGAAGGAACTCTACCTCCAGACTGCCTTTGGACTTGAAACCGTACTGCAGCTTCAGCTCTTCTCTGGGTCTCTAGCCTGCCAGTCTGCTCTGAATATTTCAGACTTGTCAGTCCACACAATCATGTAAGCGGATCACTCAAAAAAAAGGGTCTATATTTATAATCTATTGGATATGTGGCCATATTTACCACAAATAATGACACTGGCAAAATGCATTGTCCCACTGTATTTTTACTCCATGGAATATATATGATTATCCCTAGCTTACAGCTGAGAAAACTGATGGTCAGAGAGATTAAATGGGAAAGATAGCACAGTTAGCCCTCCAACGTCATGGGTTCCACATCCATGGATTCAACCAACCATAAATTGAAAATATTTGAAAATAAAGTGAATGGTTGTGTCTGTACTGAACATGTACAGACTTTTTTCCTGTCATATTCCCTAGCCAATACAGTATAACAACTGTTTACATAGCATTTATATTGTATCAAGTATTAAAAGTAGTCTAGAGATGATTTAAAGTATAGAGGAGGAGGTTCCTAGGTTATATGCAGATACTACATTTTTACGTAAGGGATATGAGCTTCCATGGATTTTGGTACCTTAGGGGGTCCTGGAACCAATCCGCCATGGATGCCAAGGGATGACTGTATTTGATCTAAAATGTATAGCTCCAGGATCTTTGCTCTTAGTCACTCTGATGTGCTGCCTCCACCTCTGATGGTTTGCGAGTGAATTGGCTTTCTGGAAAAAAAAAGAAAAGAAAAGAAAAAAAAGAATAAGCCCTGATTTGTAGTATTTGCCAAATTATGTTGTGTAAATTATCCCATTGTGGACAATTTCAAGTTATTAACAATTGCTACTGATGTGCACAATTAATTAGCTCTAGTGGGCCAGAATGAGCTGTCTCCAGAACACCATTGATTGCCCCAAACTAAGAAATAATGTTACTGATCTTAAGAGAATGAGAGGGGAGAGAGGGGTGCAGAGAGGGTAGGAAGAGAAGAAAGGAAAGAAGAAGGAAGGAGGGAAGGAAAGAAGGAAAGAAGGAAGGAAGTGGAAAGAGAGTGAGAGAGAAAAAAAAGAAAAAGAAAGAAAGAAAAGAAGGCAAAGTAAAAAAGAAAGCAAAAGAAAGGAAAAGTTTTAAAAAGGGGTTTCCATTGGAAATCCTAACTATATTCTCCAAAGGACAAGATAATAACTATAAATGGGAGAATATTAATTTAAAAATCAAACTTTCATAAGATTGTTTTTCTGTTTATTACAGCTGCTATTACAGGTGGTTATTGCACTTCTGATTATTTAAGAATTGCTGCTCTACTTCCTGGTTTAGGCTGACTTCTTACTTGGTAGCCAGGACACAATTTGCTTCTCCCAGCCTTTATTTGGTAGCTTTTTAGAAAAAACTGGCATGTTTTATTATCCCAAAGGAAATGCAAATAATGAAAGTAAAATTGGTCATCTCCCTTTGCCCTATCCCTTGAGCCATTGCAAAACTACATATAACATTTTCAGAATATTTGAATCTCTTTATAATGGGAATCTTGTTTCCTGCTCCATGATTTATATATAATTGTTATTTGCCTTTTTAAAGCCAGTTATTTTAGTGTTGCATTAAATTATCACTTAGCATGGCCTTATTAAGTAGGCATGACAAAAAACCCTTAGACCCATTTTTTAAAACTAAAAGAGACCGAAGTGATGACAGCAAACACTGTTGTTTGGCTGCTCCAAATACTTCTTGACAAAACCTAAGTTTTGTCAGTTATCAAACTCTTCCCAATATGAATCGAGTAAATCCTACTTCACCCAGTTCTGGAAACATTATTTTTGTCAGTGACTGCTTTTGGAAATAGGCATGCACCTACATCCTAGCCAATGAGACCTCAAGGAAGACTGCTCGAGTGATTTAGGGAAAGGTTTTCCTGTTCATAGAAAGCACCCCTTCTTCTACCAGATCTTATCATGTTTATAAGTGATATGCGGCCCAGTAACCTTTATCTTGTGACCATGAGAGAAGCCAGCTATGCTCGAGCCTGCACACAGACCAGCCTAGAACGAAGAGCATTGCAGTGCAATGATCCTGGGTAATGTGTGTGCAACCTGCTCAACTCGGGGAGCATTTGTTTTGGAGATATTATATCTTCTGATTGTTTAAGATAGTTGAGACAGGGCTTTCTGGTCACTGCAATAAAAAGCATGCAATTACCAACCTCTTCACTGAAGCATGTGAAAATTGAGGCCCAAAGATATGAAATCTTTTTATTGCTGGGCCCAGCCAGTAGCAGAGTTAGGACTAGGACCTCATTTCACTGACATAATCCTTGGAAGTGTACAAAAGAAAGAAAGAAATTCCTTCTTCCCTATTCCCCTTCACCTGACAAATGTGGAGAAGGCATTTTTGTGAGTTGGAGACTTACTTAACAGGTCTTGGCAAAGATTTGCTCCTGTGCTTGACATTAAACTTATCCCTCTTCTATTTAATAGAAGTGAGTACTTTATATCAAATTTCAGTATATATAAATGAATATTTCAGAGATGATTACCTTAGAGTTATGAGTTAAATATTTTCACTATTACATGCATTTTTGAAATCTCACTCTATAATTTTATGTAGCAAAATATTTCAAAGCATGTGATGAAGTAAATTAAATACTTGTCAATGTGTAAAATTTATATTCATATGTATATACCATATTATGTGCATAGATATATATATCTTAGGTATGCTGTGTTTGTTTGCAAAAAATTTTCATGTGACTCCTCCAGTCTATAAAATCTCTAGTGTCCACTGAACATGCTGACTGCTGATTTCGAGCTGCTACATGAATGAGCTCACAGAATCCTCACAAGAGCCCTGTGAGGTAAAAGTATTGCTATTGTTCTAGTTTTAGAGATGAGGGAACTGAAGCCCAGAGAGCTAGAGTGACCACCCAAGGCCACACAGACAATGTGGGGGAGAGCAGATGTTGCCTTCGGCTAGTCCTACGCCCCATTTCTGGAGTCATTTGCTTGCGAGGGTGCGGGGGGCAGGGGTGGTAGAGCCTCTAGTGAGTGAGGTGGGAATGGAGGGTGTGTGTGTGGAGTCTCCATTTAATGGGGCTGGAGTTAACCATTATAAGGGGCCTGGTATCCAGTCCAGAAGACAGCAGGGACCCAAGTCTTGGTAAGAGCCAGTGAATACTCCTCCCTACCCTTCCTACCCAGCCACAGCCACCTTAGGGCATTCCCAGCTAGAGCATAGAACATCTTTCAGATCTATGAGAATATACATGAAAGATTAAATATATAACCAACACACGAACCAGCTCTCAACAGTGCCCATTCTGAGAGACTGATGGTCTAGACATACTGACTGCTTCAGGTGCACTGTCTACAACACTCATGTTGGCTGGATGCAACACAAAAATCAACATAGATGTAATAATGGCTTGACCACCAATGGGCCTAAAACACTGATAGGTCTAACTGCTGTCTTGGCATTAATAATTTGTGCTGTAATCCCAGACTGCCATGGACAGACTGACTATCTGAACATGCTGGTCATTTGGATATAAATGTGAGAGACTCCTGCTGATTTCATCCTGGTATGTGCAAGGGGCACTGCGGCCCAGATGGAGACTGTTCAGCAGGTCGATTTGCATCTTCTACTTGCACGTATTTATTAAAGACTTGGATATGTTTTTCCAAAGTTCTGCTGGACCTAGTTTTGACACCAAAATGGCTATGCAATCATCCAGTGGCTACATGAAATTTAGGCATTTCAATTTGTAAATATAAAATGACTCAGGTGACAGCTAAGTCCATTTTTAAGAATTCTATACATTTCTTGAACTATTTTCACCATCATCACTTAGGTTTTTACTATTTAATATTGGTGTGTGGAATTATTGGTGACTGGCAAACTACCAACAAAAGAGTTGGGAGTTTAAACTGAGGTGCTTGGAGCTATGACCATACCATTGCGAAGTGAAGTGCTAGTGCAGGTGTAAAAACTTAAAGGAAAGAGCAGAAAACTAGATAGGGCTCTTCGACCCTTCACCCACATCTACAGAATAAAAGGATCAGTATGTGTAGAATTCAGAGGGGATCTGGGGAGAATTTCTTTAGAGAGATTTGTTGGAGAGAAGGTGCCGACTTAACAACAAGCTCGGGAAAGAGTTGAAAGAGAGGATGCGAGGAGAGGATGCGAGGAGAATTACTTAGGAGAGCGCTGGGTGCTGTAATAGCCATCTCTCCCCTCAGCGGTGCAGGGAGAGGGCCGCATTACCTCTCAGTCTCACTGCAGAAAGGAAGTTTTCATGAGCTCACTCCAAGAGTGCAGGAGTGGGGTCTCACTCTCATGTGTGAAATCTCTAGGATGCAAATGGCAAGCTACATGTTAGACATTAGCAAGATCAGGGTGGCTCCCTGGGTGGCCTGCATGTTCAGATCTGACTGGGGTTAGGGAAAGCATACAGGTTACCTGTGAATCAGGTGCGGAGATGAGAGAGAACGGGGGAAAGGTCCTGTCTAAGAGGGCAGCCTAGACTGAGGGATGAGGGGACCTCAGAAGAGGGAAGCTAACAACATCACTATATTTCTAAGATCTAGCAGAGTTCATGAGCTATGCTCTGGGAAAGGAGATGCTTTAATTTTAAAATAAATTCAGAGTGTGAGCTATTACATGGTTCTGGACATTTTACTATCTGTATTGAGACTGTTACTTCCAAAGATAGGGAAAATCTAGCACTACCTAATAAAACTAACAGACAGTGGGGAACGAAAAAGGTTGTTTTAAAATTTTATCCCAAGAATGAGTTGTGTTTGTCCAATACTGCTCTCTAAATATGGAGCATTAAATGCTGGCATTGAATAATCGAGCGTATTAAATTGTTTAGAAAAGTGATATATACTTTGAAGTCTATCATAGGAACAAACTTACACTATCTATTTAGAGCTTCAAAATTTAACTGCCATGGTACTTTCTCAAAAGTTTAAATATTGAACTCAGTAGGTGTTATATAAAGAAAATAATGTGACTAGTCTAAATAAATTAGTAAAATACAATTGAATTAAATATATGAACCAGTAATGTCCAAGAGAAATTGTTAATTTTCTATTTCTAATCAAACTTCCCTCCATATCTTCATAGATCCCACCCTCTATCTTCAGTAGCATCATACTTTTTTTGTTTGGGCCCCCTTCTTGATATGATTATATTATAATTACATCTGCTGAACATGCGTTATGTCTAATATTTTAATTAGATATTGAGGTAGAACCTAGTTATTGTAAGTATCTCATAATGACAACCTCTTTGCCATTAGTGTCTTGGGATAATATACCATTGTGTACACTTAATATATATTAATATAAATACAGTGATAGCAACATTAAGGCAATGTTTTATTTCTATGAAACATCTGCACCTTCTCAGTCACAGTTACTTGTATGCTCCTTATTTATTTACCATTTTTAACTTTCCCAGAGGATATTCATGGCAGTTCCAGTGTATTTTTCTAGTGATAAGTCCTAATATTTCAGCAACCTCATATTTGAGCACATTAATTACATCTTTAATTAATGGATGTTTTTATCATATTATGCTTCTTATGTTTGTTCAGTTGATATTTTTCTTAATTTAGGAAATCAGAAAACAATTTACATCTGCTATTCTTGCTGATATAATTTCTTATTATTTTAAAACCGGCATGGAAGAACTTCTTTATATTATTAGGGGAAGAATCTACTATGCGACATTATCTCTTAGTAGATTAGAATCAGGATTTGCACAGAGAAATTGAAGTATACAAGTCCCCAGAGAAACATAAAATAAAAGTAGATATCCAAGAGACCAACAGAATATGAGATTTCATCAACCTAAAAGAAAGTCCTCTCAGGAACAAAGAGACCCCCAAAGAGCAGACAAAGCATAGAAAGGAAACCAGGGCTCACTCTAGGGCAGGGGGCAGTTTACAGCTTTTTAATAAGATGACAGGAAAAGAAGGACATGGAGATCTTAAATGAATTAGATATACAGATTATTGGTTTTGAAATTTAAGGGAAACTAGTTTAAGCTTGTGAAAATATTCTATGAATAGTCATGATTTTAGAATTATCATCACTGTCATCAATTTTAATGTTATAGGTAGAAGATTCATCATTTCAAAAGGAGATAGAGCTTTCACAGGGCAGAGCAGGAGACTACAGGTTTGCTGCAGTTGCTTAGGTGAGGCAGGCAGTAGAATCTGTAGCTGAAGGACAGTATCCACCGCCGACTTCGAGGGGCGCAACGGGATAATGGAAGGGGTATGGAGTAGGGTTCTTATGGCTGTTCTACCATCAATGATCTAAAACACAAGCTGGGCAAATTACTTGACCTTTCTGAGCTTCAGCTGCCCTTGGTGGAAAGTGAGAGATTTGGTCCAAATAATCTTTAAAATTCAATAATATTTAAAATTCAATAAAAATGCCTTTTGTAGTTTTGTAAGAAAATCTTGAAAATCTTTATTGAAGACATCATACATTTATAAGATCTTATCTTAGAATCTTAAAAGTATAAGGAACCTGTGTAAAGAGCATGTGCACAATGGCACTGTGTTCAGACCATGCCTATTGTTTGTGTTTTCTGCTCTTATCAGATGAGAATGTTGCTCAGACCTGCAACTCTGGCATAATTTGTCATTTGTATTCATGAAAATAGAGCATCTCACAGTGCTCCTGTCTTGTGCAATGTGGTGGGATTCAAGCTTAGCATAAATTCCTCTATCAAAAAAATTTCATATTGAGTACGAAAAGCAATGGCTTGATACGTCATCCCCTACTTTAAATTCATGTGTGTGCATTTATAGAGAATAAAAAAGTAATTTCTATTTATGTAACCTAAACATTTGTACCCCCATAATATACTGAAATAAAAAATTTAAAAAAACAGGAAAAAAAGTAATTTCTATTACACAGCTATTAGAAGAGCTGAAATTAAAAACACTGACAACCCCGCATGCTGAAGCAGGTAAAACCCAGTGAGGACGTAATGTAAAGCCAAATGCTGCAAGAGTGCAGAGCAACGGGCACTCTCACTCGTTGCAGGTAGAATGCAAAATGGTGCAGCCACTTGGGAAGACAATCTGAAAGTTTTTACAAAATTAAATATACTCTTACCATGCAATCCTGCAATGATGCTCTTTGGTATTTACCCAAATGAGTTGAAAACTATGTCCATACCACAAACCTATACATAAAGTTTTATAGCAGCTTTCTTCATAATTGCCCAAACTTGGAAGCAACTAAGATATCCTTCAGTAGGTGAATGGATTAACTGTAATATATCCATGCAATGAAATATTATTCAGGGTTTTGAAAGAAATGAGTTTGCAGGATACAAGATCAAAACCCCAAAATCAGTTGTATTTCTATATACTAGCAATGAATAATCTTAAAATAAAATTAAGAAAATAATCTTATTTATAGTAAGATCAAAATAGATCACATGATATTTTGGTTCAAAACCTCCAGTGAATTTCCTTCTTATTCAGAGGACAATTCCAATGTTCTTATCATGTCCTATAAGGCTCAACAGTGCTCTTACTCCAAGCTGCTTACCTGACCTCATCGCTTCCCCTTGTCCCTCCTGTTCACTCTGCTTCTGTCTCGCTTTGTCTTTTCTCTTTTTCAAATACGGCGGCGTGCTGCTTGAACGCTGCTGCCCGGACAGCTGTCCGGTCTGCGCACTCACTGCTCTCCGCGGCTGCGTCCCTGCCCAATGCCAGCAGATTAGGAAGGCTCTCTCTCGTCACCAACGTAAAACAGTATGCCCACCTTTGCCCTCATTGCTCTTTGCCCCCTTACATTGCCACACACACGCGCGCACACACACAGCTTCTGTTTATTATTCTGTGAATTTCATTTATAAATGTTCGAGCTTATGTTAATAGAAAAGCAGCATGAAGTTGATGGACACCTTAACCACTCGCATGGCGTTATCTACTGAAGTGTGTGTTTCCCAAGAACGAGGTCACTCTTTTAAATTATCACAATAAAATCACCACATCAGGAAAAATTATGTTGATTCAATTCTATTATCTAATATTTAAATGACTCAATTCTTCCAGTAACATTCTTTATAGCTTTTTAATTTCCGATCCAAGATCCTACCAAGGATCACACACAGAATTCTATCGCATCTCTGCAGTCGCCTCACACTAGCGCAGCTCCCTGGATATTTTATCTTTCATGTTATTAAAACTTTGTACCGTGTCTTTTAATTCCAATGTGCTTAATTATTCCCTCATGATTAGAGTCCACTCAAACATTTTTGGCAGGAATATCACCTAAGTAATGTCTGCTTCTCACATCAGGGACGTGTGATGTTGCCTGGCTTTATTTACATGTTCCTCATTTTCTTGCTTGTTTATTTTCTTTCTCCTGTTAGAATATAAATTCCATGAACATAGCTCTGTGTCTTCTTGTTCATTCATTCTTCCCCAAATTTCCCAGCTGCTTGGTGCATATTTGTTGAATGGTCTTGAATAATGTGGGACAGCTGAACTCCATGGCTTGCGATCAGGCACCACCGGGTGGCAGACCCGCTGGCCCTGTGCACCATTCTGAGAAGGCTGAGGGGTCCCAGAATGTGACACTGTCTCAGAATATGGGATATCCATTGTGACAAACACTGCTGATCATGTGTCTGCACATAAGTACAGGCGACCTGGGTTACGGATGAGATACGTTCCTGAGAACGTCTTTAGGTGGGATTTGCATGTAACTCGGATCTCTGATGAACAGCGCATATACGGTGATGATGATAACAACAACAATACTAGAATGGCTCATATGTGGTAATAATAATACAGTGTAATAATAATAATTATAGCACCCCTGTACTATAATAAGTTATAGAAACTATTGTGCTCTTTCTTTTAATTCAAACAGAACATAACAAACTCATATAAAAAGTTAAGATAGGAGATAGGAGAAATTTCAAAAAGGAATATTAAAGGTTAACACTCACCTAATGTTGCATCAATGTCTTGCTTACTGGAGGGGACATTTGTGAGGCAAGAAGGCAGCTGACATTGATCAGAAGATGATGATGGAGACGGTGCTGGAGAGGACGGAGTGAGTGCTGGGGAATCAGGATTAGATTCTGTTGCTGGAGGAGGGACCTTACCACTGAAGGCAGTTTCTTGAAAAAGGTATCTAGGGTTGTTTGCACAGCCTGTTCCTTTTTTTCAGCATAAATGGCCTTGTAGCGCCAATATTCTAACTGCACGGTAAACCTGTGTAAACCCCTCAATGTTAGGATCTTGCCCCTCAAACTTAGCAAATCCCGCTTCAGTGAGATGAAAGACTTCAGCTCATTCTTTTGTCGTAAACTCTCTTGGCTCTGGATCTTCTGATTCTTTGTGTTGTTGCGTTTCTATCAGCTGCTTCTCCAGCTGTCTGTGAGACTAGCCGCCAACGTAAAGATGCAGCACGAAAGGAATCGCTTTATGCCATGCGAGTTTATTTACATGCACAGAAGAACCAGTTCTTGAATTATTAATTAATGTACTTAATCATAAATTATCTTTATGGGGAGGCTTGGGAGCACAGTCGTAAGTATGGAACGCCATAACCAGGTCACCTGTAACCCAGGGACTGCCTGTGCACCTATGTATTTACCCATTATATAGTATATCCTACTATCCTAGCACATTGCTTTCTAAATGTACACATAAAAGTTTTTAAAATGAGTTAATAAGTAAATAGAGATAGTAATATTTTCTTTCCACACCTTAACAACATGTTCTGCCAATTCCTGTGGGTGTATAAATTTCCATTTTGAAGATCACTGTTTTTATTTATCCTTGAGCAGAGAAGTGGTGGTATCCTGAGTACCCGTAGTGGTCTCTTCACTGATCAGAATTTTGGGAGGGGCCCCAGAATTCTTAGCTGGTTTGGACAATAATATCTTGTCTTATGCTGGTAAATCTCAGCCCAATCTTTTTAGACCTTCCTAAGAGGCCCCTAAATGTCACTCAAAGTTGACAGTATTTAAGATAAAGATGCTCCAGATCTCAATTTTTTACTTCTAGATGTTCAGCCAGGAAATTTCTTTAGTTCTTGGAAAATGGTAAATTCTCAAGGGACAGCCCTTCCAGACCAGGCTTTAAATGATGCAGCCCAGAATGTTGCTAGGAATCTGAATCATCTAGCATGCCTTTGAAAATCAGTCCCATAATTATGTGAAGGGCTCCTTTAATTAAATCCATGTTTCAGGATGCTTAATCCAAACTGAAACATTCCAGAAGTGTACTTACCGAAAATAATATATTGTGACCGTTTGAAACCCTGTTGCTTTAAATCAGCTACACTATAGTGGGTCCTTCAGTGTCGGGATCTTTGTCCCCAATTCAAAGTCTCATTTAAGAAGGATGGCTTCCATAAAGTGCAATGTCAATTCACATTCTTGTTTCTTTACAAAAAATTTTTTTGGTATACCAAGTCCGTATGAATTCTCCTTTTCTTATAAAATTTCATAAATATGTTTGTCTTCAAATCTTTAGTAATTTACATTTTTAATATTTAATTTTTATTTTTAAAGTCGTCTTTCACTATAGTCCTGTGATTTAGGTCAAGGTTGAATAAAAGAATCACCTATCAAGTTGTAATAACCAAGGCTTTCAGAAAGGTTAGTTGTCTTCCCTTGTGAAACATAGGTTTCCTGGGAAAGTAGGGTTTTGCTTCATCTCTTGAATCATGTGTTCTCAGTATTCCCAAAGTTACCTATGGTGGTTGAGTGATTCATAAATGTATGATGCCACTTGTTTAAATTAAGGAGATAGGGTCTTAATACTTTTCTAAACAATTCCGAATTTTTCAAACACAGCTTAACATTTTGAGACTTCAGAAAGCATCAATGATATACTGTTTATTTCAAAGGAGTATAGAGCTTCTAAGGGGAGGAAAAGTTCAGTTGGTATTTAAAATTATGTTTGGCAAAAGTTATTGGAGAACATTTAAAAGATTTTAGAAATAATTGCTGCTCAATTTTTTATTTGGGACACGTTGTCATTTTCCTTGTAAGTCTGCGAGTGATTTAAAAGGTCTTTTTGGTCCATCTCCTTAGACAGAAATTGTTGACCCTATAAATAAGACATTTTAAAAGACGATGTATACAGATTCATAAGCAGAAAAAAAAGCCATGCATTGAAAGTGTGCACACACACACCACGCACACTTTCCATGCAGCGCCCGCGAGGCAGTGGCTGGCCTCTGCTCTGGTGTGCAGTGTGCACCTGCACAGTTTTCTAAGCATCTCAGGTGCCCTTTTATACATTCGATCATCTCCAGCTGTCCATCATTGTCGGCAGGGCGTCCTTTGGAAGGTCTGCTCTACTCAGGAGGTGATCTGGTGCCAGCCTCTCACAGAGAGAGACAAAAAAGTCTGTAATTTAAATAAGATATAGTGGTATAATAACATTGGCATGGAGGCAAAATGTCCTTAAAAATCTCAATATCCTGAACAAAATTCTATTTCAGAAGAGTAGAGCTTTCCCAAACACTTTAAAAGCTCTTACTCCATGATAAGGCCTCTCCAGGAAACATACCTTCCCTTACCCTCAGCCAGAAGTCACTTGGATTATTATGTCAGGAAAACTTCTCAGAGGCATGTACTTTCTAAATTAAAAAACTGGCTTTGCTTAAAGTAAAATGAGACAGAAATGGTCCTGGATATATTTTCCATAGAAGCACCTGCTTTGGGTGCAACCACACATGGAAGGATTTTGGCATAGTAACTTGTCCAACCCATCCAAGGGATGATATTTTGGATACTGCTCATGGCACATTTTAAAGGCAATTTTTAGTGTTCTGTCTAGACTTATGTTCTGAGGTCAGCATACAGCCTTCGGATGCTGCTTGTTGGTTGAAATAAGAGAGGAGGCAAGGAAATTCAAATTAAAGCCTCGCCTTTCTTAGTGAGGCTGTGCCTGAGGTTATAGGACTTTTTGGGAGAGCACCGTTTTAAGAGGCAAGTATGTCAACATCAGCCAAGTGAATTGTCTTCATGGCCAATATTATCCTTGCATCCTTATAATGCATTTTAAAATCTAGAATTATTATATGTACTATTATATGCCAAGAACATTACCTTTGATGATTGAAGCATATGAGGATGACTCAAGTCATTTGATAAAATCATCACAATATTTTTCTTGTTTGTAAAATATAATATATTTCTTCTGGCAATGTTAAACATCTTTTTAGTCTAGCTATTATTTGATTGACTAATATTGAGAACAACCTTGTAAAATATGTGACTTTATGGGAAATTTCAAATACTAAAGAGAATTGTGCCCACTGATACATGGTGTCCTGTCATTTGGTGACTGTTTGAGAAACACTTGGAAGGTCACCCCCACCAGAGCTGGGCTCTACCTGAGTGGGTATATCCAACACATAATGCTTTTTCTTCTTTTCTTTTTTTGTTTAGGGATTGAATTATTTATTGTATATTTACCTGCTTTAATACAAGTAGCGACTATTAAACAGTTATTAGGTGCCAGGCAGTGCTATACATTATCTTATTTAATCTTCATAAACATCTTATGTGGGAATTCTCAGCCCCATGTCACAGGTGGGGAAACCAAGGCTCAGCAACACAACAGCTTCTGTGAGATTCTTAATCCAAGCCTTACAGATTTGAACATGAACAGCAAAATCTAAATGAAAAATTTCCATGCCTTTGAGAACCATTCAATAGAAGTTGTTTCCCTGATATTTAAAATAAACATTGATCATTATGTGCTATATTGTATAAAAAGTAAAGTGCTCATCATGTGCTTTACTGTTTTTCCAATTTAGTCTTTACTCCAACCCCATTTTACATACGAGTATACTAAGGTAAGAGTTGTTAAATAACTTGGCCAACAACACTCAGCTA
Organism: Cheirogaleus medius; assembly: GCA_008086735.1. NCBI lineage: Eukaryota > Metazoa > Chordata > Mammalia > Primates > Cheirogaleidae > Cheirogaleus > Cheirogaleus medius. The sequence goes on from VBSM01002608.1 coordinate 63,893,036, forward strand.
CAAAATGCTGGGTCAAGACTTAAATACTCAAATCTGACTCCAAAACTCATGCTTTTAAACCACAGTTTTATGCTGCCAATGTTATGTTTTTTATTTTTCCTTTGATATTAACCCCAATGTCTAAAAAGCTTATATTCCTTTAAATCAGATGTTTTTAAAAAATCTCTAAAAAGGTATGAAAAATTATATGTGCATATAGACACAGGTTTATATATTTATTCTAGAAATAATTTCCATAAGGTGCTCAAGCTTATCTGTGACTGAAAATGGTTAAGAATCTTGAGAGAGCAGTGTTTTAGTAACTAGCGAAGAGTGCCTCCACTACTCCGAATAATCGGATACATCACTAGACCTTTTAAGAATATGTAATGTATATGAAAACTACATGCTGATATGTGCATAAGAAAAATGCATGGTTTGTGGTCACTTATATTTTTACCAATAATGTTTTATAAATTGTTGCAATTATGGCGCTCTTCAAATTTTAGATATAGTTTATGTCATGTTAGAAACCAGAAACAACTGCTGTGTTCCAAATTAGAAGTGATGGAAAATATGCACTTTATGTTTGGAATGTTACTTGGAAAACATATTTTCTTCATCTTGCATACACTTACATAATCAGAAAACATGACATTCTTGTGGGGTGAGGCATAACAATGCACAAAGAGGAAACTGATGAAACCAAAGGAAAATAGTTGTTACATCATGACTGCCCCGTGATAAGCCAGATGTGTCAAAAGTAGTTAGTATTTTTTCTGTAACAAAAATTAGGGAGGAAATAAAATTAAATAATGTCATAAGATATGTAGAAATGATCCTAATTGATGTGTATTGAGAGTAATAAAATGTTTTTAAGAATTAGGTCAATTTATAGCTGGCATTATATTTCTTGTTCTAATCAACTTATAAGTACAAGATTTATTCTTTTCTCACTGAGATTATAATCCTGTCTCTCTCCTGTACCTTCAAATTCTCTTTTCATCTCAGTACATTAACACGATCAAATATTTTTCATCTTATAACCCTCTTCCCAATACATTTTCAATGTATTGACCTCTCTTTCCTTCCTTTCATATCCAATATAAGTCTAACTCATTACTGCAATGTTCTTGCTAGGGTTATAGATAACCTCCCCAATACTACCTTCTATTGTCAATTTTCAGACATCAATTTGAATAGTGACTGAAACACATGATACTATTATACATGTTCTTAAAATTCTCTTTCCATTTTGTTTCTGTAGCACTACTTCAAGTTTTCTCTTGGCTACATCTTAGTCTCTGTCATGGGCTCCTTTTCTTTTCCAACTCTTTAAATGCTGGTGGTCCCCAGGGCTCTGTGGTTAACCTTTCTTTGTCTTTTCTCATTCTACATCCCCCTCTCCTGCCCTCACGTATTATTCTGAACCTTGGTTTCAACTACCACCTAAATCATGAAAATATTTATATAGGGGATCATTTCATAAAGATAAAGGGGCAAATTCACTAAGAGAATGTGAAAGTATCAAATATTTGTGTAACTAATGACATGAGGCAAAAACTGATAGAACTGCAAGCAGAAATAGACAAATATACAATTTCAGTTGCAGATTTTCTTACCTCTTCCTCAGTAATTGCTTGAAGAAGTAGGCAGAATATTAGTATGTAGAAAACTTCAACTAGTTAGACCTTGACATTGACATTTATAAATCTGTATCTATGTAAAAGATTGAATTCATAATTCAAAAGTTCTCCCCCCACAACAAACTCCAGGGCAGATGGCTTCACTGGTCAATACTACCATATATTTAGAAAGAAATTGTACCAACCTTACATATACTGTTTTAGGAAATGGAGGAATCAGGAACAGTCCCTAACTCATTTTATGAGTTCAGCATCACTCTGTGTCCAAAACCAGATATTGAAAGTACAGAAAACTTCAGACAAATATCCCTTCTGAGCTTTGATGTAAATGTTATTAATAAAATCAAATCATACCTGGTAACATAACAAGAGGACAATACATCATGATCATGTGTGATTTATTCCAAGAATCTAAGGTTCATTAGCCTTTGAAAATCAAACAATAAATTCACTATATTATGAGCATTGAGGAGAAAGTCATATGACCATATCAATCAATACTACTTGGAAACATATTTGACAAAATTCAACACCCATTTATGTTAACAATTTCCAGCAAATTAAGGATATAAAGGAACTTTTTCAGCCTAAAAAAAGGTGTCTATGAAAAACTTAAAACTAACATCATACTTATTAATCAAAGACTGAATGTTTTCCCTTAAGATCAGAAAGTAGCATGTAGGTTTGCTCTCAAGACTTTTATTAAACATTGCACCACGGCCTGTAATAAAGCATGCTAAAGAAGGAAAAGACATACAACTTGGAAAGGACGATGACATAGCTAACCCAAAGGAATCTACAAAAAAGCCCTAAAACTGTTAAACACATTTAGCAGAGTGGCACAATATAAAGCTGAAATTCCAAAAATCCAAACAGTATATTTTTATATGTTAGTAATGGACAAATGGAAAATGAAAATTTAAAATTACCACTTAAGCATATAAAATATAACATACTTATGGATAAATACAACAGCATATGCGTAAGACTTGTATACCAAAATTATATACCAAAAAATTCTTAGAGAAATACCTAAATATATGTTGCAATATTCCATGTCCATGGATTGGAAGGCTCAACATTGTTAAAATGTCAGTTCTCTTCAAATTGATCTTCAAAATTGATTTTATGCAAATCTGATCAAAATTCCAGTAGGATTTTTAAAAATGGAAATTGACAGTATGATTCTAACATTTATGTGGGAATATAAAAGAACTAGAATAGTGAAAACAATTTTGAAAATGAAGGACAAAGTTGGGAGACACACTGTTTGATTTCAAGACTTATAAAATTATACTTACTAAGAAAGAGTGGTATTAGTGTTAGGATAGTTATGTAGATCAATAGAAGAGAAGAGTAATTCTAAAAAGAGACCTTCCAACATATGGTTATTTTATTTTTATAAAATATTCTAATGTAATTCAAAGAGGAAAATAATAGTCCTTTCAACTAATGATGCTGAAACTGAATATACCTTTTGGAAAAATAATTAATTGTAGTTCTTACCTCATACCATACACAAAAGTTACTAAAAAATGGATAATATATCTAAATGTATGTAGTAATTTTAATCTGCAAATTTAACTTCCTTTCATTTTTTAAACCTCCTTTCAAAATGCAAAGCCTTTGTGAATATGGGCCAGTCTTGAATATGACCAACCTTAGCTGGTCTTAGAAGAGACTATAGGTGAAGCCATTACTTTTAAGGCTGGGTATAAGATATATGACATCTACTTTCTGGATCTTTCTCTCAAGATGTTTGAACTCAGCCACCATATTGCAGGAAAGCCCAGGCTACATGGGCAGGCCACATGTAAGTGTTCTGCCCAAAACCCAGCTCTGACCCCAGCTGATAGACAATATCAACCACTAGACATGTGGGTGAATGAACCTTTGGGTGGTGTCAGCCACCAGCCTCTCAGCTGCCCCAGCTGACACTGAGTGGAGCAGAGACAAGCAGTGTTCTCCAAGCCTAGCTAAAATTGCAGATTCATAAGCCAAATAAATGTGGTGGTTGTTTTAAGCCACTAAATTGTGGTATATTTTGTTATGCAGCAATAGACAACTAGAACAATGCAAAAGCTAACTCATAAAATTTTTAAAATAAAATATAGGAAAATTATTCATAGTTAAAGTTAGACAAATATTTCTTAAAGGAACATCAAAAGCATAATTTATCAAAGAAAAATATTGGTAAATTAGCCATCAGCAAAATTAAAGAATTTCTGTTCTTCTAAAGACACTGTAAAGAAAATGAAAAGGCACTTTGTAATACATATATTTGACCAAGTGGTGGTATACAGAACATATAATGAACTCCTATATCTTAATAATATGAAAACAAATAATGTATTTAAATATAGGCAAAAGATTTGCACATTTTATGAAAAGAGATATATAAAGCACAACAAGCATATAAAAAGATGTTCAATATCATTAATTGGTCATTAGGAAAATGCATATTTACACCTTAGTGAGATGACAGTATACATCCACTAGAATGGTTAAAATTAACTAGACTGACATTACCAAAAGTTTGCTAGTATATGGAATACCTGGAACTTATACATTTTTAGTGGGAATGTAAAATTTTGCAACCCCTTTGAAAAACAATCTGGGAGTTTTTAATATATTAATAGTTGTGCAATCCATTTGGGAAATAGTTTGCTGTTTTTTATATTGTTTTTATATAACACTTACCTAAAGATTCAACAATTCCATTTGTAGGTATTTATCCGAAGGAAAGGAAATCACACACCCATACAAGTATTTGTATAAGTTGTTTCTCAGGCAGCCATATAGGATGATGCATTCTAAATTCTGTTCTTAACACCTTTGTTGATCAACAATTTTAATTAGATTTACAATTCCTTTTCCTTTCTAAAAAGATACACCCAGAGGATCCCATGGTCATGAGCTGCACTTTCTTTACTGTACAGTGGACAGATGTTCTCACGGTCCCATGCTATGCTCTGTGGCATTACATGCCTGTGGATCAGACCTTCTGTAAGCCATTGAACAGTGATGGGGGACAGGCAGTATAGAGAAGGCAAGGATATAATAAAGGTATAAACTATGTCCAGGGATTATCATTGACAAAACTGTGACATTTCCCTTTGTCTTACTTTACATAGTTTATTTATTTTGCATACTCAGTGTCTCTAAACTGCTCAGGTGCCAGGTAATCCAGGCTGCTCTTGGAAGCAGATCCTCAAAAACCTTCTATTTGCGAACACTTAAAATTACATATTATAAAATTATCACTCTCTCATCTTTCTCCAGTCTTCTTTCCTTAGTGGCCTCATCTCATGTAGCTGTTAAGGAGGAAGATGACATGATAAATTTTAGACTAAATGTAAATGACAACAAAGTTCTAAATGTGTTACCTTTCTTGGAGTATTTTCCTTTTAATCAACCAAGATAGTCACTACTTTTTTTTAACATCAGTGACTCAACATTATCTTAACATATTTTCTAGATATTAAAGAAAGTGCATTTTTATGTACAGGGACTTTTACAAAATTTTAATATACATCACATATGTAACTTCACATGTTTATAGGCATATTCCTGGATATGTATAAATAAAAATTTCACCATAATATAATATAATAAATGCACCAATAGAATCAACTTTTTTTAATGCAGCTTTCTAAAATGTAGATAAAGGCATTCTCTTTATTATTAATATTTATAAGGAATTGGTAAGGATGAATGAGAGAAGTATTTTATTTTCTCCAGAGAATATCTACATATTATTATAATAAAATTTTTATATGCCTTTTTAATAAATGTTCTGGAATAGGGTTTCTATCCCTTGCAACAGCCCAATCTCTTGAGTATATCCTTCTACTGTAAACCTCACTTAAAGGAGCAATTACATAGTTCATGGACCAGAATTTCTGCAGACTTGTGAGAACCTCTTTTAAGAGCAAGGCAAAAAAGTCAAATTAATTCCAAATGTTTTATGCTTCAGTTAGTGTTTACCTTGCATTTTTATTCATTACTGAGAAGAAATGGCTGTGTATACATAAAAAGTAGTTTCTTAAGCGTCTAAATTCTAAAATATCGTATGTGCATTGTAACTGCTGACAGGCTAGTCTAATGGCCTTTCGAATTATATTTTTATCACATACTATTAGTAAGGACTGCTTAAGTTTACTTTTCATTAGTGTGCAGTTAGGCATTTTATGTTGTTCGTTGTTATTATATGTAACAATGTTTTACTTTTCTAGGGATAGAGATGATCTCTTCTACCAAGATGAAAACTATAAATGACTATTTCCACGAAATTAGAAATTTTATCTGGTTTTAGAAATTTTGGAGAAAAGAAGCAGCTATGCTCAGTCTTTTAAGATGAATAATTTGCAGAACAAATCTTTACAAAACCAGAATCTTCAAAAAGAGAGTCTCAGATCAAAAGAATTATGCATAATGTTTCTAGCTTGATAGTACACAAAAACCTCATATGAGACTGATTTCAGAGATAAAATGAACAAGAATTCATTAATTTCTTCCTCTCCATTAAGCCCCCCTGTTTTCTTCTGAATTATAATAACAACTTTCTGAATAAATTCCCAATTTATGATTTTCCCCGTCTCTGATATTTTACTGCATCTAGAATGATCTTTCTTAAAGGCAAATGCGATATGGCACTTAACCTAGAACATGTCATGCAATAGCACTTGACAACCTATATCCATGATCCTCAAACTTAGGTAGCCATCAGAATCATAAGAAAAATTAATAAATAGCATAGATTTATGAAGTCTGGATTGGTGTCTAGAAATCTGCATTTTTAACTGTTTCTTGCATGATAATAATCAATAATTTCCCAGGTGATTTGAGAATCACTCTCTGTCCCTGACATAGGAAAGAGTGATCCATAGAATGAGAGTAAATTCATTGGCTGGTGCCCCAAGCCGTTCACTAGGCAGCTCCTGATTGTCTTTCCATTCTCCCTCCACCGTTAATCCCAAGAACCTGGTGCTCCAGCCATGTTGAAGTGCCTTTTAAGTTTCTTTAACTGAATGTGAAAGCATTTTTGTCTTCATCAATATTGTTTCCTCTGCCTGGCTTGCCCTCTCCATGATACCCACCTTAGGAAATCTGTATTTTAAGACTCTACTCAAATATCAAAGCTTCCAGAAATCCTTCCTGTATTTCTCCAAGCAGGAGTGGGCATTTTAGCTTGGATATACCCCCATTATAACCTTTACCACAATTTGAAAGTTCAAAAGTCATGGAAACAAAAGTCTACAAGGCCAGGATGCTAACATAAATAACGTAATAAAATAGATAATTGAGAAAGTAAAGACTGTGGCAAACAGGAAAGTTTAGGCCCTATCTAAACACAGCAGTTGCTGATCGACCTCATTGATCATTACCATGAAGGACTATGGGCATAAGTTTGCCAGTTCATTATTTTTCCGAGAAAATTCCCTCCCCTCCACACACATGCATACACACGTAAGAAAGCTCATGCGCTCTAAGCTGACAATGGTGTTCCTCCAAAGGCACCATTCAACCTTCTCTATTTGTGTCCTGTGCCTCAAAATGTTGCCCATATATACTGTATCTATGAAATCCTTGAGTTTGGCCAATGGGAGGGGCAAACAGGCAGTTAGATTGAGGGGAAGAAAGTGAGGTCAAGGTATTTATTCCCCTGATCTCCCTTTTACCTGCATATATTGGCTGTGTTCTTATACTAAAGCTCAAAGCTCCTGCTGGGCAATTCTCTCCACATACCTCTCTGGGCTCCAGTAACAACTTCCTCTGGCTATTCTGAAAGCCTTTCTCCAGGCTTGGTCACTATATTATTCAGGGTTCTCCAGAGAGACTATCTATAAGATATAGATATCTATAAGAGAGAGTATCTCCTATAAGATAGATACGTAGATAAATGAGGGGGGATTTATTAGGAGAATTGATTATAGAAGGTGAGAAGTCTCACCATAGGCCGTCTGCAAGCTAGAGACCCAGGGAGGCCAGTAGCATGGCTCAGTCCAAATCCAAAGGTCTCAGAACCAGGGAAAGTGATGGTATAACTCTCAGGCCAAGGCCGAAGGCCTGAAATCCCAGAGGAATGCTGGTTCAAGTCCCAGACTTCAAAGGCCAAAGAATCTGGAGTTCTCAAGTCCAAAGGCAGGAGAAGAAGGATGTCCCAGCTTCAGAGAAGAGAGAGAATTTGCCTTACTTGTGCCTTTTTGTTCTATACTGGCCCCAGCCAACCGGATGGTGTCTGCCCATATTGGAGGCAGATCTTCTCACTCAGCCCACTGACTCACATGCCAATCTTCTCTGGATGCACCCTAACAGACACGCCCAGAAATAATGCTTTGCCAGCTCATTAGGTATCCCTTAATCCAGTTGACACCTAAAATTAACCATCATAAATCCATCCCTTGTCCACTTGACACCCATATTCATCTCCTTAAACAATACTTAATCTCCAAATAAAGACAATAACAAGGTAATAATTCCACCTATCATTCTAGTGTGATACAATTATCTTGCATACAACTGAAAATCCATTAATCTCTTCCCTGGAAGAGGAGGTAAAGTCCACCAGTGATCTTTGCTCTTCTGATAGCTCCCAACTTAAATACTATTATGTAAAATTGACAATACTTAAATGCTGATATTAAGTCCATAAATATTATGTTATGTGATAAATGAATAAGAGAAGAATGAAAACAATGATTATTTGCTTGCTATACATATATATTCATGTAAGCATATTTTTAACAAAATAAGGAGAAAATACTTGTGACAATTACAATCCTCATTTCTGTATCTGGTCATGTAGTCATAGCTGGTATTTATAACTATCTTTTCCTACTACCCAAGCTGTAGTTTCTTTGCCTTTAGCAATTACCTCAGCTGGTCATGGTTCTTTACCCGGAGGGATAACCCAAACCTTCATTCCTGAGGGTCTGAGCCATTTGCAGTCCTGCCTGGATTGGGTTGTTGTAATTTTTCATTGGCTTTAATCTCAGGGCATGGTGATATTAAGAGGTACTCTAAGAGATCTGTAATCTGGATATACTCTTCCTTCTCTCCATTGTTGAGTAGTAGTCTACTTTCCCCTTGGTAGTCTGGATCAGCTAACCCAGCCAACACCGGAACTCCCTTCTTATTCTGTTGATTCAGAGGCATGAAAAGCCCAGAATGACTGGTGGAAGTCTTAACTTCCAGTTCAATGGAGTCATTGTTGTGTCTCTTGGTGGAAGCATTTCTCCCTCTGGAACTCTCGGGAGCAGAGCATAGAGGTATATGTTGGAACTGCAGGAACAGAAGTCATAATTTTGCTAGTGGGTCATAGGAGTGATGGTGAGGTAGTACCACTCCCATTTCCAACCCTTGATTCCTAGACCCATGAATCCAGGCTATGGGAGAGAATACCGTATATTGGATCCTGATTCAAAGTATATACAGCCTTTGGGAGAACTTTGTCCCTGCAAGTATTATCACCTAGCTGATGCTGTAACTGCATCTTCAAAAGTCCATTCCACCATTCTATAAAGCCGGCTGCTTCAGGATAATGAGGAACATGGTAATAATACTGAATTCCATAAGCATGAGCCCTTTGCTGCACTTCTTTGGCTGTGAAGTCAGTTAGTTTTTCAGAAGCAATGCTGTGTAGAATATCATGATGGTAGATAAGGCATTCCGTAAGGTTATGGATGGAAGTTTTTGCAAAAGCATTGCAGGCAGGAAAGATAAATCTACATCCAGATAAGTATCTATTCCAGTAAGAACAAAATTCTGCCCCTTCCATGATGGAAAAGATCCAATGTAATCAACCTGCCACCAGCTAGCTGGCTGATCACCCTGGGGTATAGTGGCATATTGGGAGCTCAGTGTCTATTTCTGCTGCTGGCAGATTGGGCACTCAGTGATAGCTGTAGACAGGTTGGCCTTGGTGAGTGGAAGTATCTGGTGTTGAGCTCATGGATAATCCTCCAAACCTGCCACCATAGCCACCTTGTTCATGAGCCTATTGGGCAATGACAGGACCCATGAAACCAGTCATCCTATCCACTTGATTTAGAGTCCTCTGCTGTGGTCACCCTTTGATGCTCATTCACATGAGACACAAGTATCTTTATGTCCTTTCCCCACTCAGAGAGGTCTATTATCCACATGTCTCTCTTCCACATTTTCCAGTCATCAGCTTGGTTCCTTCTAAGTCCCTGACCATTCAGCCAAACCATTGTCTATAGCCCACAAATTGGTATATAATGCACATCTGGCCATTTCTCCTTCCAAGGATCCTGCACCACCAGGTGCACTGCCTGAAGCTCCACCCACTGAGAAGATTTCCCTTCTCCACTGTCCGTCAGGGATGTCCCAGAAAGGGACTATAGTTCTGCATATGTCCACTTTTGATTAGTGCCTGCATATAATGCAGAACCATTTGTAAACCAGGCCCTCGTCTTCTCTCCTCTGTCAACTGATCATAGGGAACTCTCCATGAGGCACAGGTGCTGGGTGGGAGGGAGAAGGCAGTGCAGCAGGAGTGGGCACTGGGGACATTTGGGCCACTTTTTCATGGACCTTACTTATGCCTTCAGGACTTGCTTGGGCCTGACCATGTAAGTATCACTTCCATTTGATGATGGAATGCTTATGTGCACATCTAACTTTATGGATTGTTGGGTCAGATAACACCCAGTTCATCATCACATGGTCATTTAAGGTCACATGGTAACTTGGTGGCCCATGGTCAAGTGTTCAGTTTCTACTAAAGCCCAGTAGCAGGTCAAGAGCTGTCTCTTAAAAGGAGAATAGTTTTCTGTGGATCTTGGCAGGGGATTTCTCCAAAATCCTAAAAGCCAGAGCTGTGATTCACCTATAGGGGCCTGCCAGCTCCAAACAGAATTCCTATCTGTCACTAATACCTCAAGTACCATTGGATCTGCTGTATCATTGGCCCAAGTGGCAGAAAAACTTGAACAGCAGACTGTACCTATTCCAGAGCCTTCTCATGTGCTGGATCCAACTTAAAACTAGCAGTTTTTTGGGTCTTGGCAAATGGGCCAGAGTAATACAACCAAATAAAGAATGTGTTGCCTCCAAAATCCAAATAGGCTCTTATCCATTCTCAATATGGAACTAAAAAACAAATAAACAAAAAACAAACAAAATCCCCCCAAAACCCCATATACAAATAGGCTCACTAGGCACTGTATCTCTTTCCTGGTTGTAGGTGAGGCCAGATACAACACAAGTTATTCTTCACTTTAGAAAGGATATCTAGGATCTGAGCATGCCCCATACCACCAGACACTAGATATTTTATAGAGGTAGAAGGCCTCTGAATTTTCACTGGATTTATTTCCCACTCTCTAGCATGTGAATGTTTTACTAATAAGTCTAGAGTGATTGATGCTATTTCTTGCTCACTAGATCCAATCAGCATAATGTTATCAATGTAAAGAACCAGCGTGATATCTTGTGAAAGGGAAAAGTGATCAAGATCTCTGCAAACTAAATCACAACATGGTGCTGGAGAGTTGATTGAGGTAGGACGGTGAAAGTGTATTGTTGGCCTTGACAGCTGAAAGCAAACTGCTTCTCATGGGCCTTATGGATAGGTATGGGGGGGGGGAGCGGAGAATTTGCTAAATCAACAGCTGCATATCAAGTGCCAGGAAGTGAGTTAATTTGCTCAAGCCATGAAATCATATCTGGCACAGCACTTGGTTAAGCTTTCAATAATCCACTCTCATTCTCTAGAATCTATCTGTCTTTTGCAGAGGCCAAATAGGAGACTTGAATGGCGATGAGGTGGGGATCACTACCCCTGTATCTTTCAAGTCCTTGATGGTGGCATTAATCTCTGCAATCATTCCATGAATGTGGAACTGATTTTGATTTACTATTTTCCTAAGTAAAGACAGCTCTAATGGTTCCCATTTGGCCTTTTACACCATAATAATAGGGAATCAGTGTGGGGATTCTGCCAGCTGCTAAGTATGCCTAGAAGTGGGGAAAAACCAGAGAATGGTTCAGGGACCCACTGTAAGTGGACCTGAGCTAAACCTCCATTGATCATCTGATCTCTATCAGCCCCTACTCTGACTGATGGGCTACAGTGATGCTTTGGGTCTTTTGGAATCAACATCAGTTCAGAGCCAGTATCCAGCAGTCCACAAAAGGTCTGATTATTTCCTTTTCTGAAACGCACAGTTATCCTGGTAAAAGGCAGTAGGCCCCCTTGGGAAAGGTTGGGAGAAAGATTAATAGTAAAAATTTTAGGTAGTATATCGGGGTCCTTCCTCAAGGGGACCTGTCCTCCCTTTCATTCTAGGACTTCTGGATCTGTAAACTGGATTAAGACTGGGAATTGATCGAGAAGCTGTGATTTATTATTATTTATTATTTGATTTAGACCGTTGTTCACTTGACCTGCAAGTTTTTTGCTTATGCACATCAAGTAAGAATTTGGTAGGCTTCCTATCAATTTCACTTCTAGGAATACCATGATTAACTAGGCAACACCATAGATCCACAGGAGTCAGAATATTGTGATTATTGCTTTGCTCTGCTGTCCATTACAGTAACTATGCCCACCTTGCCTTTGGTGGGTGTGTGCCACCACTTGGCCCCTGCCACCCTGGAATCTAATTATTCCCATTGCATTTAAGGTTTTTAATTGAGTGACTGTGGTTCCAGCTGTAAGGTCCAGCCTGCAGAGAAGGGAAAATGCAGAGCTCTTCAAGGATGCTGGGACTCCCCTCACAAATCTATTTCTCAGAGTATTGGTGAATGGTACGTCTTCCAGACCCATGAGTAGATTTGAAGTGACAAATCCACTCTGTCATTCCAACCTCCCTAAGTCTTTGAATTCTTTTCTCTATGTTTAACCAAGGGAGATGGAGCATCTTTGACTCACTCACAGTGGACCATCTTAAATAGTGCCTTTTCTAACTCCCTTAGCTACCATAATGAATGCAGAGTCTCTGCTTAGGGGGACCACGTGAATAAATTTGGCCTGATCTAACTTTGTTCTTTCTGCCATTATCTCACACCCTTAATATGTGTCCCCTAGATTTCTGTTTGTATGAACTAGAAAACTCAAGTAGTTCTTTGGAGTGAAGCATACCTCCCCCTGAGTCACACTTAGTAACTCACCGCTAGGGCCCCGCGGGGGCTGGAGTCAAGTTTCAGGTGTAGAAGCAAAGAAGGTTGTGGGGCAGGTCCTGAGGAGAATCAGTACTGTCTTGCTTGGCAACTGCCTTGGGAGAGGTCAATGTCATTTCCTTAGCAATGCAGGGCTGGTCTCCTCCTACAGAGGGGGAAGGGCTGATACCACCAGGTTTGAGGAGGCCACATCCCTGGCAAAAAAATAGACTCATCAGAATTCAGGAGCTCAATGTTCCAAGCCTCCTCAGGGTTTTCCCACAGCTTCCCATCCCAACTTACAGGATCCCATTCTTTTCCAACCAATGCCCTCACTTTGGCAGTTGACACCCTGTAACCCTGAGAGTTCAACTTTCCTTTTAATTCCTCCAAGTGCATGATGAGGGCTTGTGTTCAATTTTCAGCAATTTCGGTTCAGGGGCGATAGGGGAGAAACTTCTGCAGGACACACAGAGAGGCTCTTAGGCTATTTCTCTGGAGCTGGAGGCAGAATTTCAAATTCCTACATTCATTCTTTTTTCACTCTGTTTAGTGACACAATGACATCAGGAACAATCAACCAAAGTCATTATAGTCCTTAGTTTTCCACAAATGTTTGAAAGTGACATACACCCAGTCACCAAGTTCCTCGCCTCTTATAAGTGGTTGGTCAGGAGTATCCAATGAAGATATTTTTCATATCTCTACAAACAGTTCACGCCTCAGACTGTCATGCTCTCTGTATTATTGGGTGTAGAGTGCTTAGTATTTTTAATTCTCATCACATTAAAGAGCCAATTTCAAAAACCCACAAACCAATTAGGAAAACTCATTCTTTAAAATTCTGTTCTTCTAGAACCATTCCTGGTACCAAAATCTGTATTAGTCAGGGTTCTCCAGATAGACAGAACCAATACCATATATTGATAGATAGAAAAGAGGAGAATTATTAGGGGAATTGGCTCATGTGATTTTGGAGGCTGAGAAGTCCCAAAGCAAACCCTCTGTAAGCTGGAGACCCAGGGAAGTTGTCACACATGTGGCTCAGGGCAAGTCCAAAGGCCTCAGAACCAGGGGAAGTGAAAGTATAACTTTCAGTCTGAGAAGTTGTAGGAGTTAGCGTGGGGTGGATGGCACTGATACAAGCCCCAGAGTCAAAAACCAAAGAACCTGGAGTTCTGATGTTGAGGGGCAAGAGAAGAAGGGTATCCAAGCTCTAAAACAGAGAGGGGGGGGAGGGAGGGAGGGAGAGAGAGAGAGAGAGAGAGAGAGAGAGAGAGAGAGAGAAATAAATTGCCTTTCCTCTTCTTTTTTGTTCTATCCTGGACCCAGCTGATTGGAAGGTGCCTGCCTACATGGGGGTAGATCTTCTTACTCAGCCCACTGACTTGCCACCAACATCCTCTGGAGACACCCTCACAGACAAACCCAGCGGTAATGCTTTATCAGCTCTCTAGATATCCCATAATCCAGTCAAATTGACAAGTAAAATTAATCTTATAGTAGCTGAGAATAAGGGCAACCAGTACCGTCATACCCAGAAGGGCCTTGGAATTCGATGCAGCTTAGTTGCCTTTTTGAATTCTTAATAATTTTATTGTAGAATTTGTGGCTTATAAGTGAAGACCAATGGGGCCATAGAGCAAGAGATGGGGACTTGAAATCTCAACTCAGGCATGGTCCTGTGTCTCGCCACCTGCCTGAAAACACTGTGCAGGTTCTCAGCCGCCGAGTTCCCCCACCTCTTGCACCTTGACCTCACTCAACCTTGCCCTCCTACCCCTACCTAGTGCCCACCACACGCCACCCAGGCCTTATTAGACCTTCTCTTCCCTACCTACTTCATCTACCACTGCTCCCCTCTGTCAACAATGGGGGCCTAGGCATGGACATGGGGGAGGCCTGGGACGTCGGGGGGGGAGGTTCTGGCTGTCCTTACCCTGGACTGGCAGCACGATAGTGAGTTCAATGGGTGACACACAAGGATAAACCACTAACCCACCCCTAATCTAGGTACTGAGTGTGTCTCAGCCTGGAAGTTGTGTTCTCTTGGAGGTTGCTCATCTGCTATGGGTTGGGTAGGTGGGTTGGTGGGAAGAGGATATTAGCTTTCCCACCCCTGGGCATGTGTGGCACACTGGTGTGGTGACAGGCAGAAGGGAAAGCTTAGCAGCAGGTGAACTGTGTATACCAAACTGTAGGGCAGGCTTCTTGGGTGACTGTGAGGGTCTGTATTCACCCAGTGAGTCTTTCCATGATTAAAGGACTATGACATTAAGCAGCGAGTAAAAAACACCACAGGACAAGAGAGAGATTATGGAAAAAAGGAAAAAAATTGATATTTTAGTCACTTCATGACAACTTTTTCCTGCTTTTTGAACCAGGGGCTTCACATTTTCATTTTGCAAAGGGCCCTACACATTGTGCAGCTGATTCCGCTAGGAGTCCTGGATCCTATTAGTCACATGGGAGAAAGGAGATCGGCCTTGAGGCCTTGAAAAGTGAGAAATTTGAATTGATACCCCTGTGTAAGTCAGGACCGTTAGAAGTCCACACTCTGTAAAATGAAGGACTAGGAAGAAAATCCACGGCAGCAAAAGGAGACGGTAAGAAAAATCTATCTCAGCCTGGGCTCTGGGTACAAATCAATAAAATGTTCCTCAAAATTTTTTTAAAAGCTAGACATGGCCTTCAGCAGATATTGGGTTTGAAATCATTCCATTTTATAGTCAAGAAAATCCTAAGCCAAGAAATTTATTCAGTGAGGCCAGAGTGGAAAGCTAGTGCCTAAGGACGCTTGACAGAAAAAGACAAAAGCCTTTGACTGAGACTTGTCACGGTCTTCACAGGGAAAACCCAGATGTTCAAACACGAGCTCGCAATCCAAAATCATAAAACAATAAAGAAGAATAACTAAAAATAGAGCAGACTAAGACAAAACAACAATAACAACAAATAGGAGAATTAGTTCCACAAGGACTTTATTATTTTTTTTAATTTTTTTTTATTTCAGCATATTATGGGGGTACAAATA
>VBSM01002608.1:63908921-63938152 GCA_008086735.1 Cheirogaleus medius
TAGAGACGCTCTGTCTGGCGGTGTTTCTAGTCCGCCATCTTGCTCCGCCCCCCACAAGGACTTTAAATGTCAACATTATTTCATATAAAATAGTTATATTGTTTAAATATATGGAAAATGCATAAAAAATCTTAGCAAGGATATTACCCAAAAAACCCCACCAAGTATAGACTTGCAAAATAATTAAATAGAACTCCTACCAATAAAAATAAAACTATGAAATTAAAAAAATAAAAACAGAACTCTTGGAGAGGTAAAATAGCAGAGTAGACGTAGCTGAAGAGAGAATTGTTAAATTGCAAGTTACTGCTTAAGATATTAACTAGAATGTTATACTGAAGGAAAAAACATGAGAAATATAAAAAGTTAGCTAAACAATATGCAGAAGAGAATTAGAAGTTTTAGTATTTGTCTATGTGGAGTTATAGAAAATAGAATACAGTAGAATCAATTTTGAAGAGAAAATAGCTGAGAATTTTTCAGAACTGGTGAAATAAAGAAGCACAAGAAGCACAATGAATTTCCAGGTATGAAAAATAATATATATTTAGATGCAACATAGTGAAATTGTAGTAAAATAGGAAAAAATAAAAGTTTTAAAAGCACCCAAAGTAAGAAATAGATTATCTACACATAATTAGAGTGATAGCAGAAATATCAATAGAGAATAGAAAACACGATCAACTGTCAAGCTAGGACTTCATATTACTTTAAGTTATCATTAAAGAAGAATGTTGGAAAAAAGTCATTAATAGACAAACAAAAGAAATGAATTATTACCCATAGGCATTTACTAAAATAACTGCTAAGGATGAATTTGGAAGGAAGGGAAATAATCCCAGAAGGAAGGTCCAAAACTCAAAAGTTTATAGTGAACAAATAAATTAAAAATATGTGGATAAAAACTTTAAAAAATGACTATACAAAATAACCATAATTATATCTATTATATCCGATAACGATAAAAATAAGATGATGGACAAAAATAAGTTAGGAGTGAGGTAATTTCAGTGGAAGTGTTTTAAATTTCTAATATTATATTGATTACCTTTAGATTTTATTAAGTATATATTATTAGAAATAAAAATGATCACTTAATACTTAAAAAATTAAATTCACAGGAACTCCATGAATTCTAAAATTGTAGTCGCTTAGCAGCACTGAGTGGTGGCTAATTTTGTGTCAAGTTGGCTAGGCTCTGGTGCCCAGTGTCAGATGAAACACCAGTCTAGATATTGCCGTGAGGCTGTCTTTTAAGATGTGATTAATATTTAAATAAGTAGACTAAATAAAGCAGATTACCCTCCATAGTGTGGGTACACCTCAAACAACAAATGGAAGGCATTAAGAGCAAACACAGAGGTTTCTTGAAGAAAAAGAAATTCTCAAGCCTGCAACATGGAAACACTTTCTGAGTTTCCCAGCCAGCTATCCTGGGGAATACGGACTGCAATATCAACTCTTACTTAAATTTGTAGGCTGCTGACCTGCTGCCCTACAAAATTTAGATGTATTTATTAGACCCCAAAATTGTGCAAGCCAATTTTTTAAAAATAAATTTCTCTCTCTCTGTATATAAATATGTATATTTATATGTAACTTACTGACTCTATTTTTCTAAATAGCCCTGTCTAATACCATGTTTCCCCGAAAATAAGAAGACCTACCCATAAAATAAGCCCTAGCAGGATTTGTAAGCATTTGCTCAATAGAAGCCCTACCCCGAAAATAAGACCTAGTGATGGGCGTGGCTACACAGCGTATCTGCACAACCCATGCATTTCATCGCGGAGCGGTAAAGAAGAGGAGCAGCCCTTCTCATCTGCCCCATGAGAGCTCTAGTGCTCATCATGAGAGATTGGGGCCAATGGTTCTAAAGGAAATAGAGTCGCAAGAAATTCAGGATGGAATTTGGGGTTTGGAGAGTTATGATGATGTTCCAGAAGAAGATGACTTAACTATATTTGAATAAATGTAGATTGTTGTACCGTACTTAAAAAAAATAACACATCCCCTGAAACTAAGCCCTAGGGTGTCTTCTTGAGGAAAAATAAATATAAGATTATGTCTTATTTTTGGGTAAACACGGTATACATAGTGCCAAACATTGAAAGATAAATTGACTTAACTAACTACAAGTAGAAATTCACAACTCCACCATCAGAATGGGACCTTTTAATACACTTATCTCTCAATATTTTAAATACCAAGCAGACCCAAGTTATAGACAATTAGAACAACACAATTAACAACAGGAGCTTGTAGCTAACAATCAGTATATATACTTTACTCCTAAGTAAACATTGAATGTTTATAAAAATTGGCTGTATGTTAGGTTCACAAGGAAAATCTTATGAGGTTTAGAAACTAGTATCATAAAGACCACTTTTCAACCACAGCCCACTTTCAGAT
Source organism: Cheirogaleus medius (assembly GCA_008086735.1). NCBI lineage: Eukaryota > Metazoa > Chordata > Mammalia > Primates > Cheirogaleidae > Cheirogaleus > Cheirogaleus medius. The sequence goes on from VBSM01002608.1 coordinate 63,911,334, forward strand.
ATCCACAAAAATACCTAAAATACATTTGGTTAATTCAAAACATAGTTTTTAATAACCCAGGAGTTAAGGAATTAAAAACAGAAAATATTTGGAGCTAAATGATAATGGAAATACCATTTATGAAAATTATTGGGATATTGCCAAGATACTTGTAATTTATAAACTTCATGTGCAAAATAGAAAAAGAACTGAAAAAAATAACAAACTATACATTTGAACTTAAAAAGTTGGAAGTACATCAGAGTAAATGAAAAGAATAGGGAAAGAAATAATGAGATAGGAAATGACATAGAAAATAAGCATTACTTTGAATAACATATTTGTTAGTCAAAAACAGTTGAATACTAGTAATTATGATTCAACCTAGATACAGTAGAGACAATTATTGAAGCCTAAAATAGAACCTTTGGAAATCTGAATAAAATCAAAAGAAAATAGTCATGGTTAGGAGTAAAGCTGGAAAAATCTTTTCTTGTCACTGTTTGTATGATATTGAATAACTTAAATTTTTTGACCCTCAATTTTCTTAATCAATAAATGTGAACAATATTTATTTTCTGTTGCGTAAGAATTTCATGAGACATTTAAAATGCTTATAACGTGACTCATAATTTGCTACATACCCTAACCCTAACCCTCTTCTCTTCCTTTTTTTCTTAAAATACAAGATAGCATTCATTTATTCATTCAATATGCAGAAGCACCTGCTAGGTTTTACTTCTTATACTAATTTAAAACATAATATCTTTAAACCTTTTTCCTGAAGAGGATCAGTGAAGAAAATAATATGTGAATACAGATGATTTATCAATGCAGATCACATTATGATTAACATCATCACACGCACTAAATTACGTTCCTAAGAAGCTGTAGTTCCCAACCTAGCAATGAAATACCCGCTTGAAGCATTTCACTATGAATTAAGAAGAAATGAAGGAGGAATACATAGCAGAAAAAGGACTCACAAATACTGAGTTAAATCAGGAGTCAGATTCTAATTCTGTGCCAGTTGGACAGGCTTCCTCCTGTCTTCAGTGGGGAGAGCTCCACATGTCTCCAATTTAAACCACGCCACTCCCAACAGGAGCTTCACCTCAGAGCAGCCTGAGAAACGGCTCGGTGCCAGCGTCTGCAGGGCGCTAAAATGTGCTTGCTCCGACAGGGTCTTGAACACCTGCAGTTATTGCAAAGGAATTTTGATCCAACAATAATTCACATAATTTATCATGTAGAGATGCCAAAAATTCTTTGAAAAAGTATGCTGTAGTTAGCAAAAGAAAAAAGAAAAAGAAAGTGATGGTGGGTGGCAGTATTTTCACATAAGATGTTTTTACGGGAATCATTACATTCTCATGTTTTTTTCTGTCTAGTCTGTGTTTCTTTGTAGTTGAAACATTGACTGTTGATTCATTTATGAACTTTCTTGTGAGTTTACAACTGACACATACAAAGGAGCTATTCTTTTCTTTCAAGGAATTTGGGCTTTCAGTTTTGTTTCCATCTCAGAGCATATCTGGGAGTCTCACGTTAATAACATTGATAATTTCCATGGGTTTTATTCTAACAAAATCACACAGACATTTGCAAATATTTAATGCATATGAGTAGAAATACGTTTAATCAGAAAGAATAAGGATTTGGATTCTTTAAAATTCCACTCATAAAACAAATGTCTTTCACTGAAATTTAGGGCTCTGGGCAAGCTTGGGCAGAAAGGACAGTGTGTTGTGATCCCCTTTGTGAAACCAGTCAGAAGAGCTCAGGGGGGAAAATTGGGAGAAAGGAGCATTCTTGATATTGTGGATTATAAGGAACCAGGTTTGCTATAGAGAAGCCAGGAAACTATCGGATCGATTTAGTATTCAGAATGAGCAAGAGAATTCATGCTTTCATAAACAGATGGATATAAAGTGGAGTTGATGGAACCAAATTTATAAAAAGGGTCCCGATCATTATTAAAGGAAAAGTTAATTAGAAAGTGTACTTTTAAAGTTAATTTCTCCTAAAGTTACCTAAATAGTATCTTTGTATTAAACAGAAATACTAATATTAACCACTTCCGTACGAGCGTCGACTGTAGCCGACAGCCACAGATGAAGGCGCACAGCCGAGCGTCGACTGTAGCCGACAGCCAAAAGCTTTTACTTTTACAGCTTTTCTCTCTGCAGTTGCGGTGTGCACGTTCAGCTAATAAGTGACTACGAACCTGTGACCTTTTAACGAGTCCTTAGTAGGAGCTATTCTAGTTATTTTCCTAAAGCTGCCTGTACAGCACAACAAGCTTCCAGTGCTGTGAAGCTTCCTCACCACACGAGAGCGGGACGGCCGCGTGGTGGATGCGCAGCTCACACTGCCGTGCGCGCTGTGAGCCGCTGCGGGCCGGGCTCGGCCGGGGAGCGTGGTACCGAAGAGGTTAGGTAGAAAGAAGGCCATTATTTGCTATTATCAAAATAAACACTTTTTAAAAACAAACAAAAAAATTGATTCCATTGAGAGGTATGGAATCTACACTCTATAGCAGCCCGTGACTGAGGTAAGTGCAATATTGCTGCTCGGCTAGTCCCCAGTGGAAACCAGTGGGCACAGGATGTCGGCTTTCAGGGTGAAGGTTATTTCTTGGAGAAATAGAGAAACCTCTACATTTTATCCTTTCTGAGGTTTTTCCTATTTAATAGAAATGATGCTCCATAAGAGCAGAATTACCAAAATCAGTGTTCTTTCCAGCAGGTTAAATATTGAGTAGTATTTCTGATTCTGCATCCTGAAAAACCTGGTTTTTCATTGATTTGCATGAATTAATCACGATTCAGAAGGGGTTGTTAAAGGACATAGCGTATGCAAAAATGGAATACCCATTTTCAGATTGGAGCAACTTGCCATGGAAATTATTGCCAACACCATTTTCATTTAGTTCTTCCAAACCTCAAGTTGGCTTTCCTGCTTGGAAACATATAATTGCATGAACTATGCTCTCCGGAGACTTTGTTCTGCACCTCAGAAAACCAAGTCACACTCACAGACATGAACAAAGAGCACGGATGGGCTAAACAGATCTCTCTCTCTTAAGTGGGCGCGGGGAATTCGGCGCTGGGACACTGAGGCAGCATATTAAACACGTACTTTTTTCCTTTTTTTTTTTTTTTTCTTCTTTTAAGTCCAGATTGATTGACCTACCAGAAAGCAGAATTGAAGAATGTTGTGGTTTTACTTGGGAGGTGACTTCAAAGCTTTTTGCTGCTAAATGGTATGGATAATTTTTATTTTATGATGAAAAAATAGACATCCAGACTGAATCCTCTTAGCAAAAACCCCATCCAACTTTTCAAATAGATACTATTGAATCAAATGCTCTAAGTTGATCTTTAGTTTCCGACTTCAGGAAAAAGAAAAAAATACTGTGTCCATTCTGAAATGTAACAAAATTTAAACACAGCTTTCTGGGTGGTTTGACACAATTCTAAACTAAAGACTTGTGCACTCACAGCAAGACCAAGATTACCTCCCCCTCCTGCTGTTTCTTTATGGTGGCCCCAGATTGCAAACCTGCTATTACAGCCTTCTGGAATCCTTAACCCTTTCAAAGTAGTTTTTTTCTTCCTGTCCTAGTTTGCTCCGTATTTCAGGGATAACTTTTGCTGAATCATCTCAGAATTTGTAATTTTGGTAGACCTGTCACACACCCTAACATAGCTTTTATGGTGCAATAGTGGAGTTTATTACATTTTAATTATTAAATTATATATTTAAATTGTTTTTAGGGCCTGCCTCAGATTTTATAAGTAAAAAGAGAGTTAGTTCAGGGTATGGGATCTGGGGCCAAACAAAACTTCCTGAGTTCAAATCCAACCATCTCTTATTAGTTATAGTATGATTTTTGGAATATTTTGTCCTTTATAATTAGTTTTCACATCGGAAAAGAGGTTCAAAAGCAACGCTACCTCAGAGAGTTGTGAAAGATTAAATGAACCAATGTATTTAAAGTGCCTAGAACTGTGTGGGGCACATAAGAGCTCAATAAATGTTAGCTATTAGTGACTAAAAGTAGAATGTGACACTGAAGATATGGGACAGCGCAAACCTTTCAAAATTTAAGTGATTTTCAGAATCCTGTAGATGATCGATATAAACTAGCTAGTCACCTTGGTATGTTATTAAAGACTAAGATACAAGGTGTTTAAGTTTATATGTAGAGTAGGAATTTTTTTCTTTATATAGAGTTTGGAGTCAGGCAAACAGACCTATCATATAAGAACTGACTATATAAAAGTATTTTTTTAAAAAAAAATATAAATATAATAGTTGCCAAATGAAAGTGTTCTGTTCTGGGACTATGAAATCAATGATACCCTGAGGTATGCCGGGAAATAGCTTCCTGCTGCCCCATAGTGGCAGTTGCTGTCAGCGCAGTTTCCTCCCTGCAGGTGGTCAGGGGGTTCCATGGGAACACAACCAGAAGATTGTTAGGCAGGTAAACACAACCTAACACAACCTTATCAGTAAAGGCCAGTAGAAATAATAGATGAGAAGAAAGGAAATGGGATCTCATCTATATAAGAAAAGAAACATAAATATCAGAGGGAACCATCCTGAGGAGGATGTCACCAGAGAAAATGCCATTAATACAAATGGCATGAACAGAGTGACCCTAAATTGCTTGAGAGTCTACATGTGTGACTGTGCAGATTGGCCCTTGTTCCATCTATCTAGCAATCATCTAAGTTATTTTTCAAGTAATGCTATCTGTATAGTAGTACCCCAATGTAGGTGCACTTAGAAAGCTAGTAATTTTGTGATATTTCAAGCCATTATATTTGAAAAAGGATTTTTTATTCTTTATTTAGAAGAGAGACTGAGCCTATAGAGGGCATGCATGACGCACAGCACTGAAAATCACAGTCCCTTAGCCTCTTCTCCCTCCTGAGCAATTCAGCTCTGCCTCCAAACTTGCATTTCCTACCTAGCAAAACAAAAGTTCTATGGTTAAGTAGACTCCCCATTCTTAGAAGTCAACTTGTAATCATCTGTTGTTTCAAGAGAATGTTACTTATCAATCCTAAGCAGCTTATCAAATTATTCACTCTGCATTTGTATTTCTCTAATAGGAGTCCTAGTAGTCAGATTTTCCTTCATCTCATTGTAATTTCAGTCAGACTTTGGTAACTGCTAGTTACTGGTGTCTTAGATGTTGGTAGGCTGGCTGTGCTTTCCCAGGCTGTTAAACTTGGATTTTACCATCTGTCTTTTTCCCACATCCTATATGTTGCCAGATTTGGTCCATCTGGTCTTGCAATATCACCTCCCACCATGCTTACCATGCTTTTCTCTCCATTTCCCTGATGCTGCCAAAACTCAAGCTCAATTACGTCTCATCTAAATTTCCCCCCCACCCTACATTAAGAAACAGTGTGGTAGATTGGAGATAGTATATGCTTTGGAAACAGAAAAACCTCAGTTTGAATTCCAAGTTTATCACTTACTTTGCTGTGTAATCGTTGGCAATTAATACTAATACTCATCTTAAAATAGAGAAATAATAGTCTCTTCAAAAGGTTATTCTTACATGAGAATCTAACATCCTGTTTGGCACAGTGTTAATACTTAAGACATGCCAGTTGCCGTTTTCCATTCTTTTCTCAGTGTAGGATTCAAGGGCAGACTAGTAGAAATCATCTCCTTGGTTAGTGGTATAAAAGAGTGCATTTTAAATTACAGGGAATTTAAAATCAATAAGGTAAATAAATAAAAGATAATTTGCTTGTTATTATATCCTGCACTTATAGCCGTAAACAACATCAGTGATAAAATACTTCTCTTCTAAATATAAAGCCCTTATTGGGATAAGTTCTGAAGAAAAGCTGCTGTTGCTGGTGAGTTTCAACAGCTGCCTCAACTTGTAGTAGCTTCAAGTTAGCACGTTTGTGTTACTTGCCTTTTGATAAACACTGTATTGTACATAGTCTTTAACCCAGAGAACTTCCAGTTATACAGCACACCCACACACATGCAGATTCAGACTTTGTTCCCAGAGTACATACAAAACAGCTTGGAAGTATTCCAGCATGTTCTGGTGGGATTCAGGTATCCCAATCCTGTGCTATTACACAAGTTTGCAATAAACAGTAGATTTGAAGCAATGATAACTCAGGGTCTGCAAAGAAAAAAAAGCAGAATTTGAATTAGTCCCATTTGTGACCACTTGGAGTTATTTGCATTTAAGTTTTCTGAAATTATTGTGAAATAGGATTTTTATGTATCTCTACCAAACTTATCCTTACGTTTAAGAAAGACTGTTTGAAACTACATGGAATATACTGGTTGCTTCATGTGAAAGAAAATTTTTAAACTTAAAAGTAATAAAACAGGTTCTTCAATCAACTCTGAATGAAGAGAGATTGACAAATATGATGATATATGTTATTGAACAGAAATATGAAAAAGTATTGATTTTGATAAAGTTGCGGAACTCAAGGCTGTTAACAGAAACTGTAATGTTAATACTCATTACTGTGGCAGACCAACATGGACATATAAGATTTTACTTTTTTTCAAAAATACATTAAAGATATAAAAAAGTTTATACCATTATATATATATTGCTCTGTTTTATTGATTTTGATTTTAATATTTTTAGTGGCATAATTATACTGTAAAGGTTTAGGAAAGAAAATCTTAAGTGCTTCATTTATTTTCTGGCCATTATCATTATTATCTCATTTTATGGTTATTACTGAAAATAAGATGGTCATAAAGAGGAGGTGGGTGTTAAAAAGTGGTCCACTTTGTGCGTCCGTATGGTACCAACCTCTCTTAGCTTCAGGCCTCTCTCTTCAGTTCTTTTTTATACATTAATAACAGTTATACTTCTTTTTTGTTGGCTCACTGTCACCCAGGTTGGAGTGCAGTGGCATCATCATAGCTCACTGTAACCTCAAACTCCTGGGCTCAAGTAATCCTCCTGCCTCAGCTTCCTGTGTAGCAGAGACTACAGGTGTGCCACCATACCTGGCTAATTTTTCTATTTTTGATAGAGACAGGGTCTCACTCTTGCTCAGGCTGGTGTCCTAGCCTGAAGCAATCCTCCTGCCTCAGCCTCCCAGAATGCTAGGATTATAGGCCTGAGTCTAGCCTCAGTTATACTTCTTGAAGCACAAATCTTATCATATCTTGTGCCTGTCAAATATTTTATGGGGCATATTCTTTCATATAGAATAAAGTCGCATGAAACTCCATTAGTGCCTGGCATTCATGGATTGCCACCTCCTTGGGTGCATTATCTTCCCATCTTCTTTTCCTGTGTTTGGCGCCAGCTACTTGCAAGTCCTCACACAGGTCCTTTCGGGCCCTGCCTTCCACCAGTGCATATTGTCAACTCCAGCTGGAATGCCTGGGCCCCTCCTTTTTTACATATTTTCTCATCCCACACTGGACCAGAATCAAATCTGTGTTATCCTTTCATAAAGCCTTTCCTGACATTTCCAGGAAGAAAAATCATGCCCTTTCTTCTGAATTCTCATAGCTCTTGGGGTTATGAGAATTTCCCTTTCCTCTGGATTCCTACATCTCCTGTGGAATTTGCATGTTTCTGTTATAATAATTTGTTTAGGTTCCTTTTTTATTTTTTTCTTGGAGTAAAATCTTCTAGAAGGCAAACTTCATGTTTATCTGATTCAGAGAACCAACAAGGCTGCTTGGATAAGCAGGTTGCCTCCTCTGCTTCCAGTTGTTCACTCAGCCTGGGCAGCTTTATCCTTTTGTGATTTAATACATTTCTAGTCACCATGGGAGACTTGGCAATGATGCTCTCTCCTCTCTGAAGTCGTCCCTCCCCCTATCGCTCCTCTCTCTTGAAGAACAAATCCTGCTTCCCATGTGCTACCAACCATGTTACCCACGCCTCTGCATAGCATATCCCTTGTAATTCATGCTTTAGTCCAACGCACGCTGCTGAGGGCCCACATGTGCCAGGGTCCGTGAGGACGCAGCAGGGAGAAAGGTGGACGTGTCGCTGACCTCTTGGAACAACCTTTCTTCTACTACATCAGGAGGCCCTTTAAGGGAGGGTTCTGTTTATTAATCTTTCATCCTTGATAAGTGGCTTCTGGGAAACGCTCAATGTATTTATTACTAATAAATTAATTAATGAATGAACAGACATTCCTTAAATGTATTGGCTTTTGTGACCCTGATTATGGCAAGCTTGTTAAAACTGAACAGGTGAAAAGATGATAAACGTCTCACATGGAAGAGGACAGTCTCGTGCAGCCTATAAAAAGCTTGTGCACCTAACTTCATGTTGAAGTCTCAGAGTCTTCTGGCCTAGTAGCTACTATGTTTTGGACTGATTACCGATCCCCAAGACTGTTCAGGAGAGGCACAGCAGGAGTAAGTCCTGCTAGTGAATTTTGATCACATTCTTTAGCATTTAAAACAGTAGGGCACCATTGACAAATTTTGTAATATAATATAGCATTTGCTCAACTAATACTTAATGCCTACAACATAGGAAAATGTGTACTTAGCGATGATAGAGAAAGAGAGGCTGAAGACTAATTTATAATATAAAACGAAATATGTCAGAAGGAAAGTGTAAGTGATGGCATGGGAGGCCGCAGTGGTGGAAAATAATCATGGGGATTATGGTTTTGGAGGAAAAAAATCTTCATAAAGATGTCATTGGAGCTGAAAGTTGGAAACTATATAAACTATGCAAAACAGAGGTTTTCAGGCAGAGTAGAGCAAGAACAAAATCAGGGAGATGAGAAAGTGCGGTTTATATTAATTGATCTGTGGACATTGACATGTGTACATTTCTCGACATTGAGCCTTTTCTGTGTAGAGTTTGTCATTGATTCTTAAGTACTTTAGTCCTTAAAGAACAAAGTGATGCTTTTATAGGTGTCCCTGATGACACTATAGAGCAGTCACTCTGGTATATGGGTAAAGACTTTGGGGGAGCCCAGTGGCTTTCCTTCTCTTTGGTGTCTGCTTTTACTTAGTGGCAAGAGCATGTAGGCAAATTTCTAATTTAACACACGGACTGCCACACTAGAACAAAAAATTTTTTCCTTGGGGCCACTGGTGTTTTATTTTGAAAATATGATAAAAACTTCAAAAACAAAATGATCCTTTCTAACTTAAGGGAAAATTTGTTACTTTTTATTGTTCTCTCTGCATGAGTTATATGCAACTTAAAAAATAGTTCAGGCGACTCCCAAGGTAAACAGACTTGTGAGTTACATATGCTTCATGAGGCCCCAGGCTCAAAACTTGCATGAGTTAAAAATAACTCACATGGCAGTTAGTGTGTTAAAATGAACAAATTATTTGCAACAGTTTTTCTGTTTTTGCTAAATATTTCATGTTTTAAAATTGCCATTGGCTCTATATATAGAGTCACTAAAATCAAAATCTAGGTCAGTATGTTTTTGGGATCACATTTAAACTCAGAGATCACCGTCTACCCTGCCTGGAAAGGGTCATAGCTTTATCGGTCACATACTTGAATCAGAATCAAAATAGTTTTCCTCTTAGCTTTATTCTCCCACATTTATCTGCATTCTCCTGTGTTGATTTCTTTGTGATTTTGTCATCTACTTCTCTCTACATTTTTCTGTTTTTGGCATACTTCCACTTTGTAGTCTGTCTCCATAAAGCCAGGAAAATGGACACTTTGCCTGGTTTATTTCTCTAAATCTTAAATCTGCATGGATTGCTACTCAACTGATAAGGCTGCCTAGCATGACTCATTAACCCCACTGTGGTGTAGCACCCTGGTCAAACTACCATTTATTAAAATCTCTATGAGGTGGCAGTCATTAGACTAACTAATTGACATTGTTTAGTTCATTAATTCTTATCACAATCCTTAAAGTAGATAATACTAGTTCACAGATGAGGACACTAGGGCTCATTGAAATTAAATCCCTTAACAAGGGTCAGGACAAAACATTCAAAGACACTCTGCCTGCCTCTGAAGCCTCTTCTATCTTTGTACAGTTCTTGAAATTTATGATGTGTAGTTAAAGTTGGGTGTATTAAAACAATTTTCCATAAATAAAAAAAATGGAAAAATACTTAAGAGGAACAAAGACTTAAAGAGCTATACTTAGTTATAGTCATTTCGTTTAGACCACTGCCGTAAATGTTATTATAGCTCATCTCTTTTTCATGTTTCTTCTGTCACTATGCTTAAATAGCAGAACTAGTGCAATACAGTCTAGGAATTGCTTACACCCATAGGGTGAGTTTAGACAGTCTCCTAACCCTACGCCCTCCTCCACAGATTTAGGAAGCTGAGGACAGGGGAGGCTGAGTCACTGCCGGAGTTTACGTAGATGGTGGCAAAGCATGAGTGGAAGATGAGTTCCTGACCTTTACCACAGGATGTTACCAAAGCATATAGAAATTCTTACTAAGACAAAAATCAATTCAATGTAGTCCAGTGGTTTATTATTCCAGACTTAGTTATAAAATACATATAAATAGAAAGTCCATAATTTTCCCCTCCATTCTTTTGTCTTATTTACACATTGTATCTCCTCTCTTTGGTTTAATCAGATCATCTCTTTCACTCGTTCCTATGTACAAAATTTTCATTCCATTCCATATTTTCTCCTTGGTGTGTATAACCATTCGATTGATTCTTTAATTATAAATCTTGCCAGGTGTGGTGGCTCACATCTGTAATCCCAGCACTTTGGAAGGCTGAGGCAGGAGGATCACTCGAGGCCAGCCTGGACAGCATAGCAAGACCCTGTCTCTAAAACAAAAAAAAGTGGCTGGATGTGGTGGCACATGCCTGTAGTCCCAACAACTTGGGAGACTGAGGCAAGAGGATCACCTGAGCCCAGGAGTTTGAGACTGCAGTGAGCTATAATTGCATCACAGTATTTCAGCCTGGGCAGCTGAGTAAGACCCTATCTCAAAACAAAACCAAAATGTTTATACATATGTAAATATCAATATATTTATAATTTATTTATTTTTGTTAGCCTCGATAAGACATATTTAAGTTGATTTCTACTCATCCTTTGATGTGGTACCATATTAGTGTTGGTGACCCTTTTGGAGTTATTCCAAAGACTTTATTTATTTAGCCTATTATTTTAGATCTGTCTTTGTTACTTCTTGGTATTTTTTTTTTTTGAGACAGAATCTTGCTCTGTTGCCTGGGCTAGAGTGCTGTGGGGTCAGCCTAGCTCACAGCAATGTCAAACTCCTGGGCTCAAACGATCTTCCTGCCTCAGCCTCTCAAGTAGCTGGGACTATAGGCATGCACCACCATGTTCGGCTAATTTTTTCTATTTTTAGTTGTCTGGCTAATTCACTTCTATTTTTAGTAGAGACAGAGTCTCGCTCTTGCTGAGGCTGGTCTCAATCTCCTGACCTCAAGCTATCCTCCCACCTTAACCTCCAGAGTGCTAGAATTACAGGCATGAGCCACCGTGCTCAGCCACTTCTTGGTATTTTATATTAGCCTGTCATTTTGTCACTTATGTCATCTGTCTCTACTCAGCTTTCATTTCCATAAAGTAAGCAATGTCGATCTATCTTGTCTTTTCTAAACATTAGCAGCAGAGGTGCGATGGCTGAAAATGCGATCTGTGGATTTAATACCAGCCTCCATCAGCAGCAATTAGCTGGGTAACTAGCTAACTGGAGGCAAGTTTACTTACTCTATCACTTCTTCAGTTTCCTCAACTGTTAAATGTGGATAATAATAATCTCACTTCATATATTTGTGGGGATTAAATAAGATAATATATTTGAATCCATTATGTAAAAATGCATTCTTAACTTAAAAGTGTATCCCAAAGCATTCATTTGACTATACTCAAGAAACAGATATTCTCCCCCTTTCTCTATATATATTTTCACAAATATCTTAGAACAATGATAAGAGCTATATTTAGAATTCTTTAGAATTCTACTACCACCTTATGAAATCAACTTTTTTCATTTTTATATAATAATATTCATAGGATGGCTATAATTAGAATTCTTCTTGTTCTTTGGAACAGTTATCATAAAAGTTTCCTATGATGGTATATTTCAAAAGTATAATTGTAATGCTGTATAATACTTCTAAAAGTTGATAATTTGTAATTTATCTTAATCTTTCCCCTTGTTGAACATTATGTGGTGCAGCAGAAAGTGCATGGATTTTAGAATTAACAGAATTGATTTGAATACTGGTTGAGTAGTAATTGGGCAGTCTGTTTAACAACTCTCAGCTTTAATTTTCTCATCTATACAATGGAAATAATTATTTTTATATGCCAGGATTTTTTTTTAAATTGTTCAGGCAAGGTCCACTGCAAAGTATTTGCTGAAATACTTCCCTCCACCTCACCTGAAAATAATTTTCTTTCACCTCCCTCCCACTGCAATTTTTGTTGAAATAGTTTTCTTAAATAGAAGTCATGTCTGATAGGACTTTAAGAGAATAATTGGAGTGGATTTGTTATATTTTACTAAGATACTAGGTTACCAATTTTAAACTGAGCTCAGTTAGGAAAACTGTTCTTTCAAATGTTCTTGTTTTCAAAATCAATCTGGGATGTTTGACATAATCCATAGTATTGGAATTAACAAGTACTTATTTTACTTTGAAGCTGTCATAACAACAACAAACAAAAACTTATTTCTTATTCATATCATGTTACAAATCTATATGGTATAATTATAATCTATTTAGTTATTTTTATCTTCAAAAACAAAGGATAGTGGCAGATATAGAAGTTTGTGATTCTGTCTACATACTTCCTACTATAAGTTCAAATACTATATAAGTATTTGTCCTACTATAAGTCCAATAGATTAAGTCAACTTTATTTTTTTAACCTAAAAATGGTTGCATCAAAATTTTTACGATAAATTCAGCATTGGAATAGGTGATGATTATTCAAATCTGTTTTCTTACTTTCCAAGAGTGTGTTAAGATGTCATTAATTTTCTATGTCATGTCTCAGTGGCGTTTTCACTTTCAAAAGTATCTGATGCAATAAAAGAAAAAAAGATTTACACTAAACGAACTTCCTGTAATTGCAAATGAAATCACCAAAATTTGAGGATGAATTTTGGATCCATACCTAATGCTACTTAACTCTATCTTTTCTTTATCACAATTCTCTCTCAGAATAGTTCATTGCTCAGGGCATTAAATAATTCTCCTGGATAGTTTGGATGGCTTTTTCCATCCATGTATGACCTAAAACATAAATGGCATTGAGCTAGCAGTTAATAAAATATATCACGTGGCCCATTTTACTAGTGAAATGACATGAGAGTGAAATGATTTCATCTAAAATTATGCATAAAAATTGACTTAAGAATAGCATTAGCAAGCTATTAGACAATAGAACTTCCAGAAGACTTACTGTGATGGACAATTATTTGAAGGACTAAAAGTCCAATTTATTTGGGGATATTATGATGATTACATTTATTATTAGATATGAATTATGTTCGAATTGTCCCTGAAAATTTTTGTTAAGCCTCTGAAAAGGCACCACTCATGGAGGTGGCTGTGAGGAGGAGCGAGGCAAGAGCTGAAGCCCAGCCTCTGACATGTTCTCAGCTGAACTTTCAGTGACTTCCAGCTTTCATCTCTAGGGTCTCCCTCGCAACCTTTTAGCAGCAAGTGCTGAATTACGGACAGAAATTTGAGATTTATGTTTTTGAAGATTAATATAGACATTTATTTTCAAACTTATATTTCAGATATGAAGAGGTCAAAACTTGGTTGACACTTAGGGCAGATCTATTAATATTGTCTTTCCTGAACTGTTGGCTCTTTTTTGGTCCAGATGGTTTCCAATTACGAGTCTGAGAAAGAGGTAGCATTCAAGCCCTGTGATCTCAGGTGTAACCAGGAACCCTGCTCCCCCTACCCGTTTACCCAAATTCCCTCCACCTGCTCTCTGGTACTTGAAATTTCCTTAATAAAGGACCTAGATTTAAATTCCACACTTGAAGATAAGAGAGATGAGGACTGAAACACAAATACTTCCTTTGAAAGAGAGCACACTGACTTAAAGTCACACTAAAGTATCTGGTGATACCAGATCCTGGACTCAAAGCAGGTTTTGTTGTCCAGGCAGGGGGAGAAGAAAAGAAGGTAGAAAAAAATATGTTGTTAGCAGAGTTTTATAGTGAAAACTGTTTCCATTTGTTCACCTAAAAGCAAATTCATTTTAGTTAGATTCAAGCGTAGGTCCCTTTCTTTCATTTGGTAAATATAATACTTCTCTTTTTTAGAACAGTTTGCTCTGAATTATCTATGTGCATTTCAGTCTCCTAGGTTGGAAAAAAATTAAAGTGTGAAACACTGAGATTGTGTGTTTGTCATTGTTGAGCCTCTGCTTGATAATCTGTAAAGTGTTATAAAGAAACTTGTAGATGCCTGAAGAGCAGAATGTTTTTGAAATTCATAAGAAAGTAAATTTTGTAAACTTGTAACTGATCTTGGAAAAGATTCCAGAACAGATTATTAAAAGATTGCTTGTATGAGTTCCTAAAAACAAGTGGTCATTTCTGGGTTAATGAAAACTAAAAAGCACAACCAGTTTTGGATTCATTCTTTTTTGAATTGTGGATCAGGGGCATGGTATAGACAGAGCGCTACCTAATTTCAGCAAAGCACTCTATAAGTATTGGAGAAATTTGAGCTGAAAAATAGTATAATTAGATGGACTTATACCTTGCTGGAGAATGATGTGCAAAGATTGCTGATTGAAATTAACTTGTATTTGGCACTGCTGTGTTCAGTATGTTCAATTATGACCTTGATAAAGTTGTAGATTATGTGAAACAGTAGGGTTGTGTATTAGATGATAGAATCAATGTTCAAAATTGATTGGCTGGCATTCCATAATGTCAAGCTTATAGTTAACAGGGTAATCTAGAACTACAAATCTCATTGTACAAATTTAAGATGAGTTAGAGACGATGTAAGAGCAACATGCATGAGAAAGATTTATGTGTAGAAGTATCGTAGGCAGAGCAAGCACGGTGACAGCCCTGTTCTGCTCTGTGGGAGTCTAACAATGCAATGTGGTGTGTTCAAGACATACTGCTACATCTTAATTAGAACACAGACAAACTGTGTCCAAGGACAGGGACTGAAGTAGTGAAAAAACTTGGTGGTTCATATTACGAAAATGTTCTGTATGTAAAAATGTGGATATTCCCATCTTCTGAATTCTCTGATATGTGGGAGCTGTCTTATGTTGAATTACCATGCAAATTTTCTGGAATTTTCGTCAATGCTAGTAGAACAATAGTATTCTTCTTATTCATAATGGACCAAGGAATATAGCTCTGATGAGTTAGAGAAAATATTCTTTGCTTCCCTAAAAACAAGGATAGAAGAACAGAGAAAGAAAGCACGGATCCATCTATATTACAAAGCAGTGGAGAAATCCAAATTTTAAGTTTCATATTGAACTATTAAGAACTCATCAAATTCTATGAGTCAGTGATTTCTGCCTTTTCCCTCACAGTATTGGTAATTTCCAGTTTATTTTTTGTACTATTATTTCATTGTTAATCCTAAGGTTTTGTGTATACTCAGAATGTTAAATATAATTTTCAATTGACTTATTTTTTATTTCTACCAAGTAATGATGACCTAAATACTTTTCATAGGATAAAAGGATTCATATTCCATACAAAGACCATAGGAAAGAAAACCTGGAAAGTTTGAAGTGGCTCATTACTGGAGTTGCAAAACCAAATCCTGTTTGAAAAAAGGAAAGGCTAAAACATTTTGGCATGGGTATTTTTGTAACCTCTGTCAACTTAAGGAACTTTATTTAAAAATATAATTTGGAAACACATACTAGCCACTTGATAGCACAAAAAGGTACACATTGGTAAAAAAAAATAGCAACAATCAAGAGAACTTGTCATTCCAGAGTCTGCAACGTAAAGTATTAGCAAACAGAAAGGATAAAGTTACATGTCCTTTTGTTGTTGGCACCACTAAACGAGGAAAAAGAAAGTGGGAAAATAAAAGAATAAAGTTTTTGTAATTTTGTGGCTTGGGTTACTAAGCACTTACAATAAATAAAGCTTAAAACGCAAGCACATCGTTTAAGGCAGTTATGTATTGAAAACCAAAAAACAAACAAACAAAAAAAAAACCTTCTGGACTAAATCGCTATTTTTCCAGAGATTGAAGTGAAATATTTTGTAGGAACAAAGTACTCTGAGTGAACTGATCATTCAAAGCAGGCATATTTGTCTGTTTTAGCCATAACTCAAAGTGTTGTATTGGTTGGTTGATAAGATAAAACTACAGGTTGAGTAGGAACCAATTTAAAGTGTACAGATGATGCTGATGTGTCCAGGGGTCATTGTGGTTAGCAATGGAATGGCAGATCTAGATATAAACGTCTTCAGATAGGTACTGAATCTCCCCAAAAGAAAATGTTTTGCAGATCATCAGGAGGTAATTAACCTATGATTATAATACAGGAAAATTACTAACTTTTAGTGTGGTCGAAATGATATGAAAGTTTGTGATTTAAGATAAATTCTAGTTTTCATTACTACTTAGCTAGGTAGGATTCCCAAAGCACATGAAAATAAATGTGAACAGAGCTTGCAAACCTTGCTTTTATGAACTTGAATATTTTGACTATTGACAACTACAAAAACTGGACACTCAGAGAAAGGAGAATTAGTGGACAACTCGCCAGTGCCCTGCCAGTGTGGGACAGTACAGGGAGGAGGCACCCTGCAGCACTCCAGTGTTCTACCTGACAATATATTTCAGTTTTATAAATAGTTAATCACTTTGACCCTTCATATTATTGAATTGGGAAAAAAAGATAACAAATTAGAGAATTAATTGCTTTACTTTGGTTTCTCATAGATGTTACAATTGTCAAAAATGTAAAAGTCAAACTTCATGAAACTCTGAAATGCACATCCTCAGACCATGTATCCATTTAGCCCACATAGCCCCTTTTCTAACTTTATTTTCCATTCATCTCTAACTCCCGAAATTTCTTATCCAGGCCTCCTGAATATAAATAAGCTTTAGCCATCAATGAAATTCTTTCTGTGTTCAGACCTCTCTTCTGAACGTGCCCTTTCCCTTCACGTCGTTGCTGAAGCCTGGCTCTAGCCTCAGTGGAGACTGTTCTCTCTCCCACTCTCCTTTCCCTGCTGGGCCTGGATGTGGCAAAAGTGCCTCTTCGTATCCTCCCTGATGCTTTCCAAGTTCTCTGGTCTTAATTCTTCCCATCCGTCCATCCATCTTCTGTTAAACATTTTGAATACCTGGGGCAATAACTGATCTTAGGAAAATGATAATGAAGGAGGAAGTATCCACCCTGTTGAGGTGACTGTCATCCAGTGGGAGAGACAGTCCTAAGTGGCTACTGCACAGTGCACAAGGTCCTGGGACAGAGGAGGCTGCTGGGTGCTTTGGAAACATGAGGAAGGGTGTGAATTGAGATGGGTGTTCTCTCTGCACAATGAAAGTGTGCACTAAATGAATCCAGAGGTCCCTACCAGTAACCCATGATACACCATATAATTGAGGGGGGAGTCACACCCCTTTGCCTAGAGTTAATATTTGCAGAAATATAAAAGATCATTGTGATATTATCACTTTATACTTTTAGCGTCTTCTTTTTACCCAAGGTTGAGCTATTCCATTCACCCATATTTAGTCAACATTTGTACAAGGAGAACCCCTGCATCAATGTCACATGGCAGTCCAACAGAAAAGGCCAGTATCTGGGATCCCCAAGATCTTCCGATTCTGGCTCTCAAGGGTTGCATCCTATGACTCTTTCACAAGCTTCCTACGTGATAATCCAGAATCTACACTATGCCGAGAAAGTACCTCATCAGCAAAACACTCATAAAATAAGGCCCTTTGAAGTGTCAGAAATTAAAATCTCTAGGACAAGATCTAAGCCATTAATGAAAATCAGCTTCAATAAAAGTGTTATTATAATGTGTCATCACTTTATTTATTTATTTTTGTCTTATTTAGGTAAGAACACTTAATATGAGACCTACTCTCTTAACAAATTCCTTATTGTTATTATTATTATTATTTTGCAGGGGTACAAACACTTTGGCTACATTTACTGCCTTTGCACCACCCGAGTCAGAGCTACAAGTGTGCCCATCCCCCAGACACTGTGCATCGCACCCAGTAGGTGTGAATTTAACCCCCTCCTCCTCCTCTCTCCTACCTGCCTGACAGCTGATAAATGTTACTTCCATATGTGCAAACAGGCGTTGATCAATCAGTGCCAATTTGATGGTGAGCACATGTGGTGCTTGTTTTTCCACTCTTGTGATACTTCACTTCCAAGAATGGGCTCCAACTCCATCCAGGATAATACAAGAGGTAACAAATTCTTAAACATACAATATAGTATTGTTATCTATAGGAAAGAGGTTGTACATCAGATCTCCAGAACTGAGTTAATTTATCTCGCAGCTCCCATGTGCCCTGACCCCAGCCCCTGGAAATTACTATTCTATTCTTTGCTTGTATGAGTTTGCCTGTTTTAGATACTTCATATATTTGAGTAATCACTACAAATATCTTTGTTGTTAAAGTGATTCGATTTTAAGCTAATTTTTCTGTTAAATGGGGAGCTACTGATTGATTCAATACTTATACTGACAAAAGTTCCTCTTGACATGGAGCTTGGGCCTAAGTTTTCATTCTGTAATTCTCAGAAAGTTTATTCATGTGGGGAGATATATTAGGCTTCTTTTGAGAAAAGATGGAATAAAGATACTTTCCACATGTAATTCTTTCATTTCAGGTGGCAATTTCAGAGAAGCAAAGGTTTTGTGAGCAGACTCCAGAAAACTCTCCCTAAGTGTCTGCAAAACATTAAGAGATCTGAGGCCTTTGGTGACAGCCCCTCCGTTGTCCCAGGACTCATCCTAATTCAGATGTAGGAAACCAGAGCTTTGCAAAACTAAATCATCTGGATTCCTATGATTTCAATGACACCAGCAAATAATGGTTGTAGTTTGTATTCATGTGAGTTCATTGTCTTCAAAGCATCTTACGTGTATGATCATATGATCCTTATAAAAATTCTGAGGCAATATTTTAAACTTTTTTGAAAAATGAGAGAAAAGACACAGAAAAGTTAAATGATTTGCTCAAAGTGATGCAGCTCATAACAGAGCCAACAATATCACTTTGATCTCTTAATATTAGTTTCACACTATCTTGCTTTCTTTCTGAATAAATCACACAAACCCTAAGAATATCTGCTTGCACAGTGAGGGTTTACTACATGGTTAAAATGAGTAAGGCATTAAAAATCTATCCTGTGTGTAGCAAATTAAAGACAGCCACAGATTTTTTGCTATTCCTTCCATTCTCTGATTTGTTCTAAGTTTGCCAAAACAAAACAAAACCAGTTCAGTACCTATTGATAAATCGTGGTGACTGTAATTTGTTTGCAAGGTGATTCAATGCCCTATTAAAGCTGGACTGCTGTTTAGGAAAAAAAAAAGAGGTAGAGTATATTCTTCTACTGCCTATATTTCTGGGCTGACCTTAGCAACTTAACCAGTAGAATAAGTGGAAGCCCCATTCTAAGGCAAGGTCATAGGAAGGCTTGCAGCTTCTGCTTGACTTTTGGCACATGCAATCTTGGATGCCTGGGTCATCACGTAAGAAGACAGACTACTCTGCAGAGACCATGTGGAGAGAGCCTGAGATGGAAAGGAGAGGAAGAGGTGCCCGGCTGAGCCCAGACTTCCAGCCATCTGCACCCAAATGTCATCTTAGACTCTCCAGATTTGCCCTGCTGTTAGCTGATGCCCCATGGAGCACAAGTGTCAGCAGTGGAGCCCTGCTTGGATTTCTATTACGTCAAACCATGGAATAAAATCAAAAGGGGGTTGCTATACCACAATGTTTTGGGGACACTTTGTCACACACAATAAATAACCAGAACAATACTAAAAGAAGAAACACTAAAGCAAGCGCTACCGAGCTAAGTATAAAAGCCTCAGTAAAATCCCCAACAGCAGTGCCCACCTGAATATCCATTCTTTCTGTTCCAAAGTCCTCCCTACTCTTTAGGCTTAGGTGTTTCAGTGAACTCTGAGCTCTATTAAACTGCTGGTCAGTTCGCCCGAGGCGTTTGGGGTGGAGAGACAAACTGCATATCCCTTGATGCTCTTTGATTGGCCATCATTGTGCAAATAAATAGCCTTCAGACCTCATGCTGTCTGCTTCATGTTCTCATCTTGGTCATCTCTAATTCTCAAGGGAGCTCTCTTCACTTTCTCCACGACTTCAATAACTGCTTCTAAATCCTCCTCTTCATCCCTTCCATGGTTGTTATCATCGGGGACCTCAGGATCCAGATTCTTGACCTGTCACTCTAGTGTCATGATTTTCCAACCTCCTTAATTCTATTAAATTTAACTCCATTTCCCTTTAGCTATTCACTGGTGACACCTGTCTTTGACTTAGCTATTCCTGGGAAGTATTCAATCTCATTTCCAATTCGGCTCTCTGTGCAACCTCCTTTCTCACACACTTAAAATACAGGTATTCTCCAAAGTTCATCCTTCATTTTTCTCTTTATTATTTCTATTCTAGTTTCTTCCTTATTGACTTGAAATTGATGACCTAAGTCAAGATTTCTCATATGAAGTTGAAAATTACATGCAGGACAGTGGCCCAAACCTATTATATGCAACATCCTGTGAATCTTAGTATTCTCTTTTTCTAGCATCCCTTTTCTATAAATTTCACAACCAGTTTTCTAAGCTCTGGAGTCTAATCTGCAGGCTACCTAAACTCGTTCCTCCCTGAATCTTTAGATTCTTTAGTCTCATCTCGTCTCCCCTTCCCCATTCTTACCACCACTGCAGCTGCACTATGCTCCCTCGGTTTCTTGACTAAATCTCAATCTCTCCAACTCTAGCTCCACCCACACCCAACTCCTTTTCTTTCCTAGAATGTTCTTTCCTCTTTCTTCACCTTGACACCTCCCATTCGCTGTCTGTGTCTGTGGCTGTCACTCTTAGTTGTGTCTCTAATCGCCCTTTGCCTCTTCCTCTTTGCTAACAGAGCCGTCCCCCACAATGCTATTCAGATGCTGGCCGCATACGTACTTCATGACCTTTCTCTGTGTACAAGGGTTGAATGTTTATTAATAATAAACCCATTATGGTAAATCCATACTTCTCACCTGTGACTGGCTCGGGCATTAGTCCATGAATGACATGTATCCGTCAGGGTATACTCAGCAGAGAGAAACTATATCAGTTATTTTAACAGAGGGATACAATATACTTATTAACGAGATACTGGAGACCTGGAAAGGAAAAAAAAGTAATATTGAGGTATCCTGTAGGAAATAACTACAGGAAGAAGCTATTATCTTAGAAATGCAGACGAGGTGCTCTGTAAGCTGGGGATGGACACTTGCAGAGTAGATTCTGGCTGCTGAAGCTAGTGTTTCTGAATGAGTGTGATGAGGTTGGTTCTGCTAATGTGGCAAAACAACAAACTGAAGTTATTTTGATGTTCCTCCAGGAACAATTGCTGCCACCAGGTTGAAGAAACATTGCTGAGATTATGCTGAGGCGAACAGAGAGCAAACAAGTAAAAAACTGCATCTCTTTCTTCCAGCCTCACCGTCTCCCTCTAGCACCCTCTACTGGCAGAGTATAACAAGGAGCAAGAACTGGTGGTTCCCAATGATCTCCCAACTCCTGTGCAATTTTTATGACATTTCTTTGGATTGTCCCAGACAGACACCTCCTATAACTTCAAAATCCTCTCCATCCTTCATGGTCCAGCTCACGACCTACTATGTCCCGTAGACCCTCCAATCTAATGTGACCTCTGATTTGTGTGCTTCGCTATGCCTGCTTTTCGCTTTCTATTATAATGAAGTATGTACATGCCTTGACTCATGGATTTAGAGTAAGACCAGAGTTCAAGTCCAGGGCCTGTTATTTGGTGGCTCTGTGTCCTTGGGTAAATTACTTAAATTCTCTAAGTCTCAAATTCTTCATATGTTAATTTAGAGGCACAATGTTCTTGCACAATCTGTTCAATAAAATTCCTGTAATGAATAGAGTTTAAAAGAGCTTAGTTTATTTTAATTATCTCTCAGACAGTATTACAATATATCTAAATGTTAATTTTTTATTTAATATCCCCATGTATTAGTAATCAAGTATAGTACGTCATTGGAAAGGGTTCTCTATAAATTTGGTGAATCAAAATAGAAACAAATAGAGTGTATTTTCACCTTTCTTGAAGAGTTAATATTACTAGAATCCTTCTGATTCTTTAGAATAATGACAGGCTGAAACAAGAGGCTCATTTGGAGGATGATAGACTATTAAGGTTCTAGCCATTGAGAATTTTACTCAATAATTTTGGGTGTATTTTTACCAACAAAAGTCAAAGTCCTATCATCTAAAGCTTCATAAATTATAAGTAAATCATAGAAAGATTTAACATAGGTTAAAAAGATAACATGGTTTATTGTTATGTTTTGTTCACAACACACATGCCTAGAAGACTATGAGCAGAAAATATGAAATTCTAATATTGCTGAATTTGGGGGATCCAAAGAAATCCCAGGAATTTGTTGGTTAATCTTCTGTCCTTTTGGAAATTTGCTATTAATCATTAGAAATAGAATTTTCCTAACAGTTCTGCAGCTGTTTCAGATTGGAATTGATGCTGCTCCACCAGTCTGGCTCTGTAAGAGCCCATTGCATTCAACAGCAATGAAAAGGAGGGGAGGAAAATATCACCAACCTGGATGTAAGCCAAACTGAAGAGAAATTAAATTCTTGGTGTTTTATTCTTGTTATGGACAGAAAGTGGTCTCAATAAAACAATGAACGTTTTGCGGAATCTAAATGGAATTTAATTTGCCTAAAAGCCTAAGCTGTTTGTAAAATATGGGGGGTGGTGAGGGGTTGGGGTCAAGGAGAGTTTTGGGGATAGATTAGAAAGAGAAGGATGTCAAATACTGAAACCTACATTGTATAAACAGAGTTTAATGGGTCTTTGGAAGCAAAGCTTAAGTTTCCCTGCTATGTTTTAGAGTTTTTCAAGAGTCAATTGCATCTTTCCTAAAAGTAGGTTTAACCTCTAGTAATGAGGATATAATCTAATCTCCTGCAGGGACTATATTAAGAAAATAAAGGTAGTATTATTCCTCATGGTTTGAAAGTGAATGGAAATTCTACCCCCAGCTCCATCAAGATTAGCTTAACCACCAATGTAAATTACTCTTATTTGGTTATTGATGTCATATGCTAATGCTTTTTGAAGCAAAAACAGACAACCAGTTCAGCTTTGTAGTGGAGCAGACATGGGCCTCAGCTCTGTTACAAGCTTGGTGATCATGAGAAAGTTCCTTGATTCCACAGGCTCAATTTCCCCATCTGTGAAGAGGCAACAGTGCAGAGATGGCAGAGTTATGAGCGTCCTGTAAAGTGCCTAATGGAATTCTCATAACACAGAGGGGACACTCAATAAAGGATAACTAGTGTTGCTGTTACTATATTTTTCTAGTGTTCAGGGTCCTAAACACACTTTGTTGAAAATTTCTATGAACCTACAAAGGCAGATGTTTAATGCATACTATCTCTGTAGAATAAGGAGAGTTAAACTGATAAAAGTTTTTCACCATCTTCCACTCTGAACTGGCCTACAATTCTGAGTTCCCTTCGCCTAAGTTATTCCTGTCTACCTATCTCTGTTATCAGCATCAGGGAAAGCAAGGGTGATTCTTTCTTAAACATCAGGTATTCGTAATATTGTTGTGGAGAAAACAACAAAAAATGACTAGTGTGGCAGGTTTGGGAGGAAGCAAAACTATGAGACAAAAGGTTTTCTGTACATGATCTGGATTTTGAAACTGCACGGGAAATTATAGAGCTTGCCTCTTCTATCCCGTTAGCCCCCTGAAGTTAATTGAAGCTAAATTACATAGTGCAAACTTAGACAGGAGATGCCTAGGAAATGTTTCCCACTCGCTCTCTATATCGTATTATTCCACATGCCAACTTTGAGAATTCGCAGAACGGAATAAAGTTTAGCTCTGTCATATGTAAGGTAACAATATAATTAATTCTCTACAATTTAAGAGTTCAGCTTTTCTTGATTCCAGTAGTTTCAGGTCCAGTGAGGAGTAGCTAGGAACAGACGGAGCCATGGGGTGTGTGTGTGAGGGGAGAACTCGATTCTTTGTAAATGAAATGATCCTCTGTATTCTGTTCTGATTCATGTATGTGCCCAAAGAAATCAAGGCCAAGAGGCCACTGCATCGTATGAAGAACAAACAAAGCTTGTTAACTGTCATTCTGTGGATTCAGTATTGCTTCCTTGTTCCCTTTTCTTATTTTTACTTGATCATAACATATTCATGCTCACCAAAAATAAATTTTAATTATTTGAAGGTATTTTTCTCACCCTTTTTTCACTTCCCTCTTTCTAATCTCATGGTTGACTGGAAAAATGAATAAATAAATCCCTAAGGGTCCAAATCCAGGGCCTTTGATGGTACAGAGGGAAGCCAGATGTTCACCCCGCCCCCACCTCCTATAAAGGGTTCCATGGAATTTGTTGCTGGTCATAATAGGCCTCCTAAAAGAGAGTTTCCTTCTGCAGTTTTACAGGTAATATTAAATTGAGTTTCCACCTTTTGTTTCAAATAGCAGATGAAAAGATATCTTTCAGAGCTGGTTTGTTACCTCTAGTGACTAGATTCCGCATGTCCTCATAGGTGCACGATCTCAATATGATGTCACTTAAGAAAGACGTATCCAAGATCATTCATTTATTTTCAAGTTTACATATCTGTGCCTCTGGCTAGTCACGTGGACACATGGCTGTGTTCTGCTGACTTCTTACAAGAAGGAAAGCACCAAGATGACCGCCAGCTTCAGACAATCATGATGAGATGAAGTTTCATTTTGATAGGATTTAATGCAACTCTGTGAAAATTATCTGTTTTCCTGGCTAATTTCAGATAATTATGTCTCTGAGTTGAAATAGGCCACTTTTTTCTAGCATTTTTCAACTTTAAAACATGTATTTCTACAATTTATTTGCAAAATAAGCTTGTGGCAATGAAAAGAGCATTCACTAAACCCACATATGTTTTATAATTCTCCAGCACCATGAACTGCTTCTTCACATGACCCCTCCGCACTGGGAAATAACCAAATGAACAAGTGGATCTTACCCAACATCAGCGAGTTAAAAAACATATAAATAAATGAAAACACAGGAAGTTTTTAAAAATAAAATATTTATCACAGGTTTCAAAGGGAAAGCACCGAGACTCTAACCTGTAGAAATTCAAGACCAATAGACAGAAAAGAATGAGCAAGCTCTATGGTGCTCCAGAAAATAAAAAGGGTGGCATAGAAAGGTAATCCCCAAAACAGGACACTCCTTTATTACAAGAAGAATTTGAACAGGAAAGTCAATAAAGTATAATAGTTTAGTAACTGATTTCAAGAGACAAGCCATCCTGAACCCCTGTTTTATGGATGACTGAAATTCTGAAATTTGAGATAGGTCATTGTGAATTTCAGGGCAGCAACTAGCAAATAAAAGCACAGCTGGAACCTTTGCTTAAAAAAAGTCTGGATTTTTTTTTAGTGAATAAATGGTAGCAATTCTTAATATATGAATCTTTTAGAAATGTAAGGTTTGTTTAAATTTTGTGTTTGGCTAGCTACCATGGAAATTTAAAATACAGTATTCTGTTTACAGAAAAAAATTAAAAGAATGCATAAACTATCCAAGGTAAAACAAAATCTCTGTCCAAGTTTTTCTGAAAATATAGGTTATGTTTGAAGAATAAAAGGTTTCAATTATTATATTCTGGTTCTGCCAGGAGAGCAAGTAGAAGCAGACAGTTGAATTTATGAGACCGTCAATGTTGTTTTACCTAAAACAGAACTTCCCTCCCATATCTTTTCTCACCCTCTGAGATATGGGATTAAGATGCTATTCTCACATTCTGGGATAACGGATTAATAGTTTTCCACTGTTATTTCTCATGCTTTATAGCTCTGTTATAATGCTCCCTTGACAATATACTATTACATGTAAAACTACAGGAAAAATCTCATCAAAGAATTAATGAACAAAAAGATATAAGAAAAGAAAACTCTGAACCGCAGAATAGATTTTAAAAGTCTTCATGTCATTTACTTAAATACTTTATATGATTAGAAATAATACAAAGAGGAGACTTGGTGGAAAGTAATTTTTGTATCAGACTTTTCAATCACAGGGAATGTCTTGCCCACAGCCTTGCTGAGAGCACAGCTGTGACCAGCCACATTCTGGACCGTGACACCCTTCCCAGATGGTGACGACCAGAGGGGCACCTGAGCCAAGTGCTGCCCGTCCACAGATGGGGCCTAGTACTTTGTTGAGTGCAAAATGCCTGTCCAAATACGGAGGGTAGTAATTATATATACCTGTCAGATGCTCTTTCTCCAGAAATTTTACCTGGGAATATGAAAAGGAACAAGTGGATGGCAACAAGAATGGAAGTAGATGGATACAAAGAGAAGCAAACCTACTCAGAATAGCTGTGGAGTGATAATACTACTGAGGTAACCAGAGCTGTCTGGGGCCCACAGGACCTTTCAGATTCAGTATCAATGAGACTGAGCTGAGAAAATTCTGACCTGCCAAAATTCTCTCTCTTTTATTGTCACACATATTCTTACAGTAAACCTCCATTACAAAAGCTAGCCTTCTGAAGCCAAAGGGCCTTCAGGGGAGGAAAAGGAAAGAAAAAAAAAAA
>VBSM01002608.1:63938168-63950641 GCA_008086735.1 Cheirogaleus medius
AAAAAAAAAAAAAAAAAAAAAAAAAAAAGCTAGTCTAAGGGAGTCTTGGAGTCTTGGATTCTTGGAAGTCAAAATAGCCTAAATCAAACGTAGGGTGAGATGATGGTGACTATACTTTAAATATACACCGCAAAGTTTCTATGTTGGAAACTTCATCCCTAATGCAGCAGTGTTGAACAGTGGGACCTTTAAGAGGTGATTTTGTTGGGTAGATAGTGAGGGATTCTGGGCCTCCTAGGGACAAAAGTGGGTGCTGTTGCTCCTGTCATGGTCCTGCCCCACCCTGATTCTCCATACCTGGGGGAGGAGGGAACACCCTATGAATCTGCCAATCAGAAGTTGGCACTCCAGCTGCAAAAGAATGCAGAGGACTCTCTAGCCCACGGGCCAGGTCACATGGGCACCATAAAGTCCGGAAAGTGACCTAGAACCCACATGTGTAGTTAAGGCTCAGGTCATGTGACTCCCAGCTGTCCAATCAAAGTGGTTCCATGGTGACCTCTGAACCACGAGGGAGGTCCCTATCCAGGCCCTATAAAATAAGATGCAGACCATAGCCAAGCTTTCTCTTTGCCCTTCCTTTTGCCTGCCCTGCTGCGACAATGGGTCAGGTCGTCATCTGTGGCGTATGTACCATGCTCTGTCAACCTACATCTTGCCCTCGTCCTATAATCCGATCTTTGTCTCCTCAATAAACCTCATTTTCGTGCTTGCCTAACTTTGGTGTGTCTGGTCATTCTTTGGCCACAAGTGTGTGCACCAAGAACCAACAGTTTCAGACTAAAACCTGACAGTTTGGCTCTGAGGGCTCTGCCTGATAAAAGGATGAGTCTAGTTCTTTCTTTTTCTTTTTCTCTCTTGCCCTGTCACCTTCTACCATGTGATGACGCAGCAAAAAGGATTTTGGCAGGTGCTGGCCCCTTGACCTGGGAGGTCCCAGCATTCAGAAGTGTAAGAAATAAATTTCTGTTCTTTATAAATTACTCAGTCTCCAGTATTCTGTTATAGTAGCACAAAACAGACTAAGGCAGAAAACTGGTACCTCAAAGTGGGGCGGTTGTGTAACAAACACCTGAAAATGTGGAAGTGCCTTTGGAACTGAGTGTAGACAGGGACTGGGAAGATTTGGAGGAGCAGGCTAGAAAAAGCCCGGGCTGATGAAACAGAGCATGAAGGGCAATTCCTGGTGATGGCTAAGAGGAAGAGAAGTGCTGGAGAGAAAGCCTGTGTCTTCTTAGGGATTACTTAAGTGGTAGTGATCAGAATGCTGGTAGAAATCTGGATGGTAAAGGCCACTCTGATGAGGTCCCAGAGGGACATGAGGAGCAAGGTGGAGAAAGCTGGAGTAAAGGCCATTCTTGTTATACACACAGTTGCAAAGAGCTTGGTGGAATTGTGTTCCTGTCCTAGAACTTTGTGGAAGGCAGAACTTAAGAGCCATGAACTAGGACATCTGGCAGAAGACATATCTAAGCAGCAAAGGCTTCAGGGTGGTGCATGGTTTCTTACAATAAAAAGAGAAGAAAGAAGTTATTTAAAGATGGGATTTATAATTAAAAGGAAAACAGAATGGGAAGATTTGGAAAACTCTCAGCTTGGCCATGTGAAGAATTAAAAGTGTGTCCTGGAGAGAACACTAAGGGTATGGCCAAGTTTGTTTGCTAAAGAGATTAATATGGATAGAAGGAAGTCAGGTTCTGTTTATCCAGACAATGGGAAAGTGACCCTGAAGGCCTTTCAGAGATGTTTGAGGCGAGCCAGGGCTCTGCGTCAAGGTTTCCAGAGGTGGGCCCTCATCATTTGCTTCCCAGGGCCACCTCGGGACTCTGCTCTTGCATCCTGACGCAGCGGCCGCGGCTGCCCCAGCCATGGCTCAAGCAGACCCAGATGCGGTTCACGCTACAGCTTCAGAGGGCGCAGCGTTAAGTCCTGGCAGCACCACGTGGTCAAGAGTGCACGAGCTGTGGGGCCACTGTGGTCGCCACCTAGATTTCGAAGGCTGTTGTAGACAGCCTGGAGGCCCAGACAGAAATCTGCCACTGAGACAGAGCCGCCACACAGTCCCTACTAGGGCAATGCGGGAGCCATGGGACTGGGGCAGCCCCACGACCACAGCACGGCAGCGTCCCCGCCTTGCAACGCTAGCTGGACAGCTGCAGGCACAAGCCTCCAATCTGTGAGAGTGCAACCAGGCCCCTTGAGACTTCGGTGCCCAGCCATTCTTAATGACTGAAAAAATGTAAAATTGGACTACGTCCTTGGTTGTTCACTCACATTAACCACTTGCTTCCTGCCCAGGACTCTTTGTTCTCACAGTGGTTACTAACTGCTGGATGCTGTCTTGTTGTCTAGCAGTAGGAGACAACTCCAGGGTCACAAGAAAATTTTATGCTGTATTTTTTACAAAACAGAATGAATGCCTTTGAGGAAATTAGCTGCTGATGCTCAGATTTGGCTGCTGCCAATGCTGAGAGTGAAGGAGAACATGCTTCGCCCTCTGTCCCCCTGGATCCCCACCCCCACCCACCGCACAAGACAGAAGGAGGATTTTCTCTCCCGGCCTCCTGCTTGGGCCAAACCAAATAAAACTTTTCTCTACATCCCAGCACCAGTGTTACAGTGTTTGGTTTTAGCCGCATGTCAGGCACAGGAGCCAGAATCTGGGATTCTACAAGAGCTGCTGAGTTGACCAAGCCCAGGAGACATAGGGGTGGGGCTGCCTGAGGCCTTGGGGGCCAACCCCCCCCCCCCCCCCCCCCCCCCCCGCCCCGCACGGTGTGCTCAGGAGACAGGATGTAGAGGCAAAGGACTGTTCTCCAGCTTTGAGACTAAAGAGTGATGGGTTTGGGGCTTACTTGGGGCCTGTTACATCTTTCTTGACTATTTCTCCCCTTTGGAATGGGAATGTCTATGTCCTGCCTGTTCCACCATTGAATATTGGAAGTAGATAACTCACTCTGATTTCACAGGCTCACAGCTGGAAGGGAATTTGCCTCAGGATGAATTGTGCCTTGAGTCTCACCTATATCTGATTTAGAAGAGACCCTAGACTTTGAACTTTTGGGTTGGTGCTAGAACCAGTTAAGACTTTAGGACTATTGGAATGGAATGAATATATTTTGCATGTGAGAAGGACATGAATTTTAGGGCCTAGGGGCAGAATGCTGTGGTTTGAATGTGTTCTCCAAAGTTGATGTGTAGGAAACTTAATCCCTCGTGCAAAAGTGTTAAGAGTTGGAACTTTTAAGAGGGGATTTAGTCTTAAGGGCTCTGTCCTCATGAATGAATTAATGCTATTATTGCAGCAATGGGTAAGTATTTCAGGAGTGGGTTTCTAGTAAAAGGGTGGGTTCAGCTCCCTTCCTTTGCCTCTTTTTATCGCTCTTTCTCTTTCTCACATTCTCTCTCCCTCTCACCTTCTTCCATGGGATGGCAGCAAGAAGCCCCTTGCTAGATGTAGGGCCTTGCCCTCCTCCTTGAATGCTCCAGCTTCCAGAACTGTAAGAAATAAATCTCTCTTCTTCATAAATCACCCAGCACAAAACAGACTAAGACGACTGTGAACAAAGCAATTTTCACTAAGGATCACGGTTGTGCAGAACAGTATGCTATGTACTGGGAGTGCCAAAAAGAGCTTATTATATATGTGCTCTGGTTAGACAGATGAAAAATAAAACAATAAACAATATGAAGTACACTAAATACCAAATACTTGGTACTCACCAAAAACCCAATTGGAAAACATTATATTAGTAGCAGCATACTAATTAACAATGTAGGCTTTGGACAGCCGTGTGGCTTAGTACAAATCTCAGCTAACTCTGCCTTCTGTTTCTTGAACAAATTTGGGCAAGTCACTTAATTCTGTGTTCTCAGCGAGTGGCCCACAGACCAGCAGCGGCAGCTTCACTTAGAACTTATTAGAAATACAAGTTCTCAGGTCTACACCTACTGAGTCAGAAACTCTGGGATTGGGAAAGCAATTTTCATCTTGACATGCCTTCCAGGGGCATAATACACATGGAAGCTGTAGAACTACTGCTTCACGTAAGTCGCAGGCTCCTTTTTATGCATTGTTTTGAAGATTAAATGTTCAGGATGTAAAATACTGGGGTCCAGAAATGGCAGCTAATTAACTATTATTATTGAAGCACAGAGGAGAGGTTGCTGCTGAGCTGACCTTGGAGAGTGGATAGGGTTAGGTAAATATGGAGGAAGAGGAGGTCATTCTAGGAAGTGGAAATATATACAATGTTTTAAAAGGGTCAGTGACTAGGGGTTTCATCAGAAATTGGAGTCATGTAGATTCTTCTGGACAACATTTGGGAGTAGACAGATCTGGGTTCAAATCTCAGCCTCACTTCTTATGATCTTGGATGATTTATTTGCCTGAAATAAATTGACTAAAAATTGAGATATTGGGATAATATGGGATACTGGGAAAATATAATTCTACTAGAGAATTATTGGGAGGTTAAATGAGATAATATATGTAATGTTCATAGCAGAGTGCTAGGTATTTACTAAATATTAGCTGCTATTGTTATTTTTATTATTAATATTATCTGTTCATTGCTAAATTCTTTATTTATTTTCCTGTTTTCTACTTGTTTCTTTCTCTTTTTCTTTTTTGTTTTTATTTTTAAATGGCTAAATCCTCTTCATCCTTCAGAGGTCTTTGCTTAAATGTCTTCTCCTCAGTGATACTTTCAAGATTAAATGAGGTAAGTAATAACCCCCTTCCTCTTCTCTATTCAAGAATCCTGCTTATTTTCTTTCTTCATTCTTTCTTTCTATTTTTGTATTTCTCCCTAATTAGCAAGCAAGGGCCTTAGATTGTGGTATTCACTCTTAGAACAGTTTCTGGAACATTGTGATTAAATAATAAATATTTGTTTAATAGATGATGTTTGCATTAACAAACAATGAATGACTGTTAATGCAAATGTTATGGGAGTTATACCTACAGATGAGATCTTTGAGCAATTGTTCAACTTATAACAAGCACAGCCATTCTCCAAAAAACATCTCAATAGCACTTGTGGTCAAAGGCAAATGATAAAAGGGACCATCTGGAAGGAAGAAAAATGCTCCTTTCTTTCCTTTGTGATGGTTTGGTGACAGTGATGAAAACAAAAAAAAAAGTCATTTGGAAATACACATACTTACAAAATATGACAACCTGC
The DNA here is from genome assembly GCA_008086735.1 of Cheirogaleus medius. Taxonomy (NCBI): domain Eukaryota; kingdom Metazoa; phylum Chordata; class Mammalia; order Primates; family Cheirogaleidae; genus Cheirogaleus; species Cheirogaleus medius. The sequence continues at coordinate 63,943,355 of VBSM01002608.1, forward strand.
ATGTATCATTTTTATACATCAATTTGGCTCTCCTTTCTTTTATAGTATATTCCTCTAACACATATTCAAAAATTTCCCTGGAAAGGTGATTCTTTCTTTTAGCAAGTAGCAATGGTTTAAATTTTGTGAATTCCTACTGAAATTTCTGAAAGTGCAAAATCAACAAATTCCAGCAAGGGCCTTTTTGAAAAGCATATACTGAGGGGAGATGATATACCCTGATGTTGCTGAAAATATTTCTTCTATTACTGTATTTCCCTTTCTTACAAAATTTTGCAACATTATTACATCATAAATGCTAATCACTAGTACATTAATCCTGTCATCAAGATTGGCCCTCAACTGGCTCCTAGAAGGTAACCTCTGAGCCCTTGGAATATTCTGCCTGATAGAAGCATTTTTGTTGGCTTGAGGTGAGACCTTGAGTCTTACTGTATCAGTTTCGCCAGATACTTTATACTGACCATGTCATTTATGGTGAGTATCCGTTTTTGTATGCCCGACACTTTTGGTCACCCAGTATCAGTTTGGTTTCTGGGAGGTGCTAGAGACTGAATAGCTAAAGTCAGTCTTCAGGGCGTTGCATGCCTAAGTGACTGACCCCCAACATAAAGCAAGGACACCAAGGTTTGAGTGAGCTTTCCTTGTTGACAACCCTGTGCACGTACTGTCACACCCTGTTGCTAGGATAATTAAGCATGTCTATGTGACTTTACTGGGAGAAGATGCCTGGAAGCTTGCACTTGTTTTCTCCTGGACTTTGCCTCATTTGCCTTCTCCTTGTGCTGATTTTAATCTGTATCCTTCCCTGCAGTAAATTGCAATGTGACTATGACAGCTTCCTGAGTTCTGTGAGTCCTAGCAAGTCGTTGGACCTGGTGGTAGTCTTGCATACCTGGTGCATTCACTATCATCCTTTTCTCCTGTTCTAGGATCTAATCCAGAATCTCACATCACATTTAGTTTTCAGTTAGTCTCCATAGTCTCCTCCAATCAGTGACATTTTCTCAGAGTTTCTTTGTGACTTTTGAAGAGTCATGGCTATTTCTTTTGAACAATGTCCCATATTTTGGGTTTTTCGATGTAGTCTCATGATTAGATTGAGGCCACCCATTTTGAAGAATACCACTAAGGTGATGTGCTCTCCTCAGCGAATGCATCAGGGACACATTGTGTTTATGTCTTTGTACTGGTGATGTTAACACTAATTACCTGGTTAAGGTGGTGTTTTCTAGGTTTCTCCACAGCAAAGTTATTATTTTTCCCTTTGTAATTAATAAATATAGTCTGGTGGGAGATACTTTGAGACTATGCAAAATCATCTGATTTCAAATATTGGCAAATTTTAAATAAACACAGTGTAATCCCCGTAGAATGTTATCTCAAGGTCACCAACTTGCAAACTTTGGACAAAAACATAAATGGGAGAAAACTTGGCTACCAGGAAGAATAAGACTAAGGAACTTTCAAGTAGACTTGAGGTGGTGGCAGAGAAGATTGAGGAAACAAACTGATGTGCGTGAGTCAGCACTGAGCCACCCAAACACTGTCTAGGAGGGAGACCAAGACTACTCCCTGGCACATTTGTTTGGAGCAAAGATTGGGTAGCCTTCAGCTGATGTGAGTGTATTTACTGTCTTGGTAAGATTTGGCCTAGGAATTGCTGTGACAAGAGCATGTCAGTGGCTCTGCTGAGAAGAGCTACCAATGTCACTCTATTTTCTAAACCAGCTGTGCACTCATTGAACCTCAAACCACCCTTTGGGCTGTCATTCCTCTTCAGTGTCATGAGCCTTTGATGCCATAAGCCATACAACAAGCTGCTCTTAGCACCGACATAACAGGCCTAGGCACATCATGGCTTCCAGGAATGGCTAGTGGGAGGGCAAAAGGAAGAGAGAAGAATAATTTTGGACCTTGGCATAATTGTAGAGGAAGACTGAAGAGTCAAAAGACCAACATAAAGTTTTGATTTTCTGTTTCTTTTATTTGTGATGGGGCTTCTTTCTTATTATTAAGAATAATGAAGTACAATCCTCAAATAAATACCTTTTCTGTCAATATAATAAAAGAGGTATTTAGCGACTTTAGATCATAAAGAAAAAAGTACATTTTAATAATTCATTCAAGAGTCAAATGATGGGCTCCAAAATGAATATCTCTGAATTTTTTCTTTGTAATTGTTGTTTAAAACTTGGGAAATTTACATACTCATCATTCAATCACAAATCAAAGCCCCCATTTTACTTTCAAGCCTGAATAATGTTTTGTAAAACTTATTATTGATTAATTGATTGATTTTCTTTAACTAATAAGGACCTCAACTTTTCTAACAAGGAAATCCACATGGTATAGATAAAGGAGAAAGAGAAAAACTAGAACACTCATTACCTACATTTTTCTTTCAGGTTGCCTGATAAAGAAGGGATTCAACGAGAGAAATAAAAAAGATTTTGTCTTGATTTTCCATGAGACCCACAATTTAAATTTACACCATGGACCACAAATGTGGTATTTATAGATTTTGGTATGTCTTTTAAGAAAGTGATTGCAAAATGTATGCTCTCAATCTCCCTTTAATTTCTTGAGTGATAATTTGGCAAACAAAGATAATATTGTCATTCTGATGCAATTCAGCTCTCCAATTGAATGCTAAATCTAAATTTGATCTAATTTCTCTTGTTGGCTGAGCCGATAAGCTAATTCCAAGCGACTGCCGTGACAGCAAGCATCACTAGCCATATCCTATTGTTGGAAGGCATGTTCTTGGCAAGAAAAGAAGCCCACATCTGTGAAGTCTATAAGCATGTCCTCATTTTTTTCCTTTCTTTCTGAGATGATTTTTTTTCTATTTCATTATACCTAACTACATATCCAGTTGGAATCCAAGCCCTGTGGCCTCAAATACTTGCATTTGGATGATTAAACATGGGTTTGAAACTATTGTCTGAGTTTCTTTTTGGCATTGATATTGTTTCTGTCAGTTTAGGTTCTCCAATCCAGGACCTGTTCATGTTTCAGTGTTAACACAAAACCCTTGACTAAGAAGAGATCTTTTTATCCTCTATAGGGTGACGGTACTCTCCCCTCCCCTATTCTTGCCCCTCCATGCTTGGGTGATTTGTGTGTGGGTGTGTGCACAAACTCACATAGTGAAGTTGTTTTCAGTGAGGTTGTTTTCATTCATAAAACAAAAAGAATGAAACAGAACTAATTTCTAAGATGGTGTCAAATTCAGAGTGAGACCTTTGAAATTGAGAGTTTTGAAAAACTGTGTGTGATTTAAGAATTTATGCTAACCATATTACCTTTATTCTAGAAGACATTGTCTTTTAGTATTATGCACTCAATGTAAATGATTTTTTTTCTAAGTAATGATCTCATTGTAGCTAGTTATCTAAACTTGCCCTAAGCAACTCATGTTTTATTTACCTTGACAGATTTCTTTTTTTTTTTCTTTTAATCTTATTGTAAACCATGTTATTGGAAAGTATGCATTGTACTTTGAATGCTTTTGGAATTCAGAAACTATTTAGTAATAATTTTAAAAATATGAGTGCCTCTTGGATCACAACATATCTGCTCTCCATTCAAATCTATACTTAGCTGTCTGGAATTATTTTTAGTTTCTTAAATATTCTGCACATTTTCTTCCACTTCCAAGATTTTAAAATAATTGGTAAGCAGCATAATCATCACAAAGCAGAAGCAAAAGAGGATTAAAAGCCCTTTACACATTTCTTTTTGTAATAAACCAACCATATTTAGTGAAACCTGGCTCCCGGGGAGAGATCTCTCCCTTCAGGAAGGGGACGTCGGATGACTCCAGCATTGGGCTTAAAGCAGCTGCCAGGGGGTTTCAACTACAGTTCTACGGGTTCCAGTGCAGGCTCTTTATGGTCTTGCTTTTTTCTTTGCTGGCACTGACCAGGCGACATTACTCCACATGGACGATGAGTGTCATCTGGTTGGGGCCACTGCTTCTCTCCTGGGCCTGGGCCCTCGCAGGGCTGCCTTTTCTTCTGTTCTGCTCTTGTTGGACCAAACCATCTCAAATGGCTCCAATAAAGAACACATTTTGCCTCTCTCTTTCAGCTGATGCTCTCGCATCTCTTTCAATGTAGATTTTTTTCTTTTTCTTTTTCTTTTTCTTTCTTAAGTTGTTTCTTAGAGGGTATCTGGTCAACCATCCTAGTTGTACTCATACTTACTGGATTAACTGCATATGGGTCTGAATAGCTTCTTGAGTAAATATTTGCAGATGTTTACTTATAATGTACAGACTTTTAAATCAATGATATAGACCAGTCATTTAAGGTCAATCAAATAGCAAATGTTATCAGACTTACTACATTGATCATATTTTGTTTTAATTACTTTTTTAATGGATCTATTCCTAGGAATACTGTAAGCTCCATGAAGACAGAACACTGTTTGGTTTGTTTTGGTTTGGTTTACTTTCATATCCCTCAGTGTCTAGCAAAGTGCCTAGTAAATAATAAGAACTCATTGAATCCTTGTTGCTATTGAGTGTTGGTCATGATGATAGTCAAACAATATCCAACAATGATGAACATTAATTGAGACTTCTATGTATAACACAATAAGAATGTGATAATTATTTTAAAAATAATGTATAACTGAGCTGAAAGAAAAGTAAGGGGATGTATAAGAAGATTTCCCCCAAAATGATATGCCCAGAGCCTGAGCCATATGTAAGAAGGGACACAAGGGGTAAAATAAGAGATTTCTTTATAAAACCACATCCTTCAAAGAGCAGTGTCTTCACTGGTTAATGGCCAACCCTCATGACAAAGAAAAAAAATAACAAAGAATAATTGAAGCCCACAGAGGTAAAGAGTGAAGATGCAGACTTTAGCTCTGCATAGAGCAGAATAAAGAAAACATCTCCCTCGAGCATCTGAAACCCCAGCTCCGCACTCAGTAGGTTGGGAGTCAGAATTCATACTGCCTGTGTAACTCTGAAGGAAAAAAAATGAAACAACCAAAAAACTAGAAGTTGAAAGAATGATTTAACGTGGCCCTGGATTGACAGTACTCCCAGATGCCTGCCAGAAGCAAATGCTGAGCCTCTTGAGAGATAATAAATTTTAAAGCCAAGTTTCAAAGAGTCCCCCAGATTATGGTTCAAAAGTACAGGATCTAACCATTAAAGAAATAACTAAGTCACAAGGAAACAAATTATTAAAAGTGAGAATCATGGAAATAATAAAGTGCAGAATCTGATTTGCAAGGATTGAGATCCTAGAGATGAACATTACAGAATATAAAGAAGTATCTGTTTTTAAATGAATAAAGAAAGAAATGAAAAGTATAATTAGGGAACACAAGGATATAAAATTTGGATAGTCATATTTTAAAATGAACCAGATAAAACTTCTAATATTGAAAAATGAAATAAGTTAAATTAAACACTCAGTGTAATAGCTAAACAGCAGATTGGACAGAGTTAAAGATAAATAATCAACTAGAAGGCCTCTCTGAAGAAAATATCCAGAACATAGTACAGAAAGAGAAAAGATAAAAGAATTGTTAAGAGACATGAAGAGCAAGAAAATTCAACATACATCAACGGTCTTGAAAGAACAATTAGAAAGAATGAGAGAGGCACCTTTCCTAAAAAAATAGCTGTAAATATTACCGGAATTGATGAAAGGTACCAACCCACAGATTCAGAAAGCTGAACAAGTCAAATAAAAATGATGGAAGAAGAAAGAAAAAAAAAAAGAAAAAAAGAAAAGAGAGAAAAGAAAAGAAAAAAGGAACGAAAGGGAGGGATGGAGGGAAGGAAGGAAAGAAAAGAAAATAAAAAAAGGAAGAGAAGAGAAAGAGAAAGAAATGTATACCTAGTTTCATGAAAATGCAGAACATCAAAGACAAAAAAATTTTTTAAACAGATGGAAAGAAAACAGAAAAAGTTTTCACATAGAACAGCACCTAAGAGCAGACTCTGGAGCCCGACAGACTTTGATCTAGTACTGACTCCAACTCTCCCTAACTGGGTGACATCAGGCAAAAGGGTGAACTCTCTGTGCCTAAGGTAATTCATCTGTGAAACAGGAGTGACGATAGCAATACCTACCTTATAGTCATAGAGTTGCTATAGGAATTAAATAAGCGAATATTTGTTAAGTGCTTGGAATAGAGTCTTGCATATGGCAAATGCTAGATGAATATTTAACTAATAAATAAAATTTTAAAGTGCAATAGAATAGCAATTAGATGACTGATTTCTTAATAGCATTGGAATTAACAGAATCATATTTTCAAAGTTATTAAAGAAAATAACTATCCATCTAGAATTGTGCACCTAGAAAAATGTTTTCAGAAATAAGCATCAAATAAAGATATTTTAACAAAACAAAGAATAAACAAAGAAACCCTGACAGTCTAACAGTCCCTTGCTGAAAGTCCTAAAGGACATACTTGAAGAAGAATAGGTCTGAGGAAGGAAGGAAGGAGATCTGAGAGCAGAGAGTAATGCTGGACAAAGAAGATGGTGCACAAACAGGCGGGACACAGCAAGTGTTGACTGTTTATAAGCAAAAATTTCTTGATCAATATAGAATAAAAAACTAGATGACAACGCCATATAATAAGGATGGGTGATGGAACTGATGCATTTTGAGATCCTTCTACTCTTTGGGAGGAGGGTAAACCATTACCTATGTTTAGAACATGCGAGATAAATACACAAGAGGAAATTTCAAGGGGAACCTGGAGAATACTGTAATAGACACAGACTGTAGGATGGGAAGAGACAAGACAGTGCCTGATTGTTTGGAGTAAAACCGCCCCCTGCAAGACTGAAGTGAGACCCCCTCTACAGGCTGTGCCTGCCGGCCGGGGCACTGCCTGCACTTGGAAGTAAGATGCCTTCTGCAGGGCTTGGGCCTCCCTAGCAGGACTCGCGGCTTCCACAGCCTCTCTGCCCTCGCTGCATCCCGCCTCGCGCCGCGGCTCCTGTCAGTCGACACAGGGACCTAGAAGGAGTTGGCGGTCATCCCTCATCCGCCAGGTTCTAATTCCCATTTGATTTTCTGTGTTGCCTTTTCTGAATGCTTCCCATTTTCTGTTTCTTTTCTTTCTCTTTTTTATTTTTTTATTTCAGCGTATTATGGGGGTACAAAGGTTTAGGTTATGTGTGTTACCTTTCCTCGCTTTCCCCCCGGAGTCAGAGCTTCAAGCGTGCTCATACCCCAGACGATGCGCATCGCACCCATTATGTTTGTATATACCCATCCCCTCCTCCCACTCCCACCCGCC
>VBSM01002608.1:63960585-63972955 GCA_008086735.1 Cheirogaleus medius
CCCCGCCGGGCCGCCCGCCCGCCCGCCCGCGCTCCCCGGCCTTCCTGCCTTGTTGCTGCCTGTGTGTGTCTTAGGTATTGTCTAGACTTTCTACTTGTCTGTCTTCAATAAAAAATGATTTCTCCAAGTAACATAAAACTACAGTTCTTCAAAATTAATTGGAAACTTTACAGTAGTTTTCTTAGCATAAAGCAGATACAGTTTAAAGCTCAGAGAGGGGACTCTGGATTTAGCGAGGAAGGATCTTGGTATAATGTGTTCCAGATGAAAACACAGCGAGACTGGGAAGCTGAACCCCTGGGGACTCCTGCTCCCCGTTCCCTTTTTATCCGCCCCCACCCTCATCCTTCCACTGTGCAACTGCAGAATTCCTCCAAAATTCCAGAATTTCTAATACTTCTCCTTTATTTCCTCAGAATTCCCAAGTGGGAAAATATTTTATAGTTTGCCTTTTTTTCCCCTTTACCAACTGCACATACAACTCTTAAACACTCATCTTTTAAAAATTTACTTCTCAAAACCCTAAGTTCATATCCTACACCTCATGTTGTTATTTCTCTTCCCACTGGTGAACCTTTTCTTCTGATTATTTATTTTTAACCCATTTCATTAAGTCTTTTTCATTTTGGAAGATTATTTGTTTACTATATTTAGGGGGCTAAGAACTAAATCATGCACAGAGAACATTTTTCAAAGATTATTGAGAAAAGGCTCTGAACAGATAATAGAACAGCTATGAGGTTGAAATGAAGTAGGTTCAGCTAGAAATAGCATTAATGAAATAAATGTGAGGCACAGAATTTCAGCAGGGATTTCTGGAAGTGGGCATACAATCAAGAAAATAATGATATTAAAGTCAGAATATGAATTGTTATTCTCCCCACCGGTTTTTGGCTTTTATGGTTTCATCAGATCAAAATTCTACTCCATAGAGAGCAGAAGAGGTGCTTACCTGCTTTACTTTAGAAAAATAAAAAAATTAACATTATTTTCTCATTTTAACAGCAGAAAATTGAATGTAGATAGATAATATGTATGTGGGTAATTTCATCAGAGCACAGCTGCTTGCACCCACTTCTAATCCATATAAAATTAAAAGAATGTGTACTTTAACAATAGCAGTTGGTCTTAAGGGAGCAATGGGTCTATTTCCTTCCATGAAACGGAAAAGTGCAAGGTGGCTAAGTGCAGTACCTGCAGCCCGCCCTGCCTGCCTCCCTGGGAGGGCGCTGTGCCTACCGAGTTGGGCATGGCGCGCCTAGGTGTGCCTCCTGCCGGCCAGTGGGGTGGGGGAGCTGTGTTCTTGGCCACGTCTGTGGCGCTGAAGAAGAGCAGACTGTAAGACACACTGAGCTGTCATCTCACCGGACTTAAACCGCACAAGCTCTCTGTTGGGTAAGGAAAAGTGTTTCCATGGGTTGAATTATTTTCCAAAAATTCCATTGTGAATTAGTTTGTTATTCAAAAAGCATTTTACCACAAACCATGCTACGATTTAATATATATAATTATAGTTCCACTGGGTTATTTTTAGAGGGTTTTAGCTTCGCCCGAACACACAGTGAAGCATTCTTTTCACGGCAAGTCTAGCTAATTTGGAAGAAGAGAAATATATGCACCCCTTCTGGCAGATTGCTTACGAGCAAAAGGAATAACGACTGGTGTAGAGAAAGCGAGCAGATGGTACTGCTCTAGAGGTCATTCGAGCACTCTTCTGTCCTCTGCCCAGTTCTCAGGAGCATTAGTCCTGGACCCGATCCCGGTGGTTCGATAGAAGGTTCGTCTAAGTCAGTAAAAAGGTGATAGTCCGAGTAAGGTAGACAGCTCCCAGTAATTATTAATTTGCAGTACAGAAAATAATTTTCGAGTTTGTATGAGAAAGTTGAGTTTTCCATATTTATAGAAAAGTAAATAAACCAGTATTTAAGTAACTCTCAACCCAGATGCTATAAAATGAGGAATATTGAGGTGGTTAGGAGTCAGCCTGCAGAATGGACTCCCTTCCTACTGTTTGTTGGTAGAAGCCAAGATTATGGGGATAAGGAACTGTAATTCTCCCTGAGTTTTAGGAGAGATATAAGTATAAATAATAAATATATTTTATTATATTTATTATATAAATAGATTCAAAATTGAACATATATTCAAATCGAGTATAATTGAATCAGCAACAGTGTGCAGTAGACATACTTAGAATTAATAGTTTGGACACACATGCAAACACATCTTAGTTGGATAAAGCCTTGCAAAATCCCGTATGCCAAGCCTTGCTTTCACTGACCTTCTGCTCCATAGGCCATGCTTTCATTAGAGAGAGACTTTTGATGGGTTTCTCTACAGATGCATAACCTTTGCAATAGACTTTGCTCTAAAGTTGCCTTCCAGATGTCGAATTTCCAAACCTGCATTTACTTGTTTTCAGGGTTTAAAATGTATTATGAAGATTATAATTTTAAATTCTTATATTTTTAAAAGAAAATGTTTTTTAAAATTTTAGTCCTATTCCAATCTGAAAAAGTAAAACAATTCATAACACAAAAACAAAGATGTCATAACAGTATCAGAAGAATAGTCTTTAATATATATTGACATTGATGTGTGTATTTCTGACTAGTTCCAAAAACTACACTAATAAGGGGATCTTCTTATGATGTTGATAAAGCTATTTTATCTATAAGATACATACTAATGTGAATGGATTTAATCAACTCATCATCTCTTATAAATCATTCATATTTATATTTTCTTCTCTACCAAAACAGTCCTTTAGAACACGTTTCATGTCTATATTATAGCTCCTAAAACCTTAAATAGAGTAAATTATCAAATTGTATTAGTTGAATACATTTATTTTTACCCTGACTACTGCTCCCTTTCATGTGTTTGTGGCATGGCTAATAAAGACACTCTGTGGACCTTAAAATATCTTGGGGGAAACAACAAATTAGAAAATCCTTCAGAAATTTTCATCAACATTTTCTCCTCAAAATTTCATACTCAGAAGGATTTCTTCATACAATTTCCTACTTCCCTTCCAATCAAGGATTTATATTCATTTCAAATTCTTTTCCATTTGATGAATAGATTTAATTTGATGAATTATTATAAGCTTTTATAAAGCAGTCTTCAACTTTATGTATTATAAAAACATTAAAGTTCATCCACATTTGGGTCAACAATGTGTCTTCTTGATCTTTGTTTTAACAAAAATATAACCAGTTAAACATGTGACTTACTTTCATAATTTTGCCCCAAATCCAACTGTTCTTCATTAGTACACATATTTGCCGGATCAGGGTGAATTTCCAGGTAGTAATAATTAAGAAAAATATCCCTTTCTTCTCTGGGCTTTAAAAAAAAAAACCCTGATTTTCAGACATTGTTGCAAAGCTAATTATCTTTCATCCATTTCCTTATCCAAATTTGAACTTTTGAAAATACCATCAAGTCTATACCAACAATGTAGGTGTTGTTCTTATTCCAAACATCATATTATAATGAACAGAGCTGGCCTATGTATTTGTAGTATCAGAACTAAGTACCAGATGACATACCAAGGACAGGTTGACTTTCTAGAGCTTTGTCCAGTCACCTTCTGAACAAAACAGGTGAATTTTCTCATCATCATAAAGCTTTGGTCTCTATCAAAAGGCAAATACCCCTGTGAGAGAGGTGCTTGAAATTATCAACTATTTTTGTTTTGGTGTAATAAAGGAAAACAACTTTTGAGACATCTATCAAAAGAAGAGACCACAAAGACTGAATGACTAAAAAGAAGTAAGATAGGTGCAGTTTAGTAAGGGAATTTCGTGGCCAAAGATAAATGTCAAATACTGTCTCTTGTATCAGTTACAGTTATCAAGACCTACCCACCATGCCGATTCCAGCAATGCTACAATAGCTCTACAGTAAGTTAATAAGTTAAGGAGTAGCCCTTTCTCCAAGTAGTACAGAAGATGTTCTTTATTTAAAACCTTAGAGTTCAGAGACTAGAAACCAGGAAAAATACGTGAAAGCCATGGTTCTCTGCAGAAGTTGGGAGCAGAATCCCAGGGAGTATTAATTGTGTGGCATGTAAAACGGTTTCAAGAACAACTGTAGAATAATAGAAAGGACTATGATGAATATATTCTCCTGTTGGGATGAAGGTATTGCAGAAACAAATGCCAATATTTTTTCCATACAGGGATTAATTACATGGTCAACAGCTGGGATTTACAAGGAGGTATATTAAATAAAATAGCAGGCAAGCTTGAACAAAAGCCCACAAAAGCCATAAAATGGGGATACCAAGAGAACTGGCAAATGTAATCTTTCACCTATTTTCTTAGCCACAGATGTCCAAAGACAGATTGGGGATATGGAAATTTGTGAATAGCAAACTGTGTGCTGCACTGGAAAGATTCAATACGAACAGTTTTATGCAACTATTTAAAAAACCTGTGCCTCAGGATGGGCATGTCTCTAATGCACTTGAACTTGAGTGGGGACAGAAGGTAATTTTGCCACTCTTGCTATTACTGCTCCCCAAGGGATTCTTCCATTTATTCTTTCAGTCTTTGGCTATATGAGCTCAGCTTGCACATGCTGCTTCCAAAAGCCTTGGAGAGCCAACCAGTTCTGGAACTTGGCAAGTTTCTGAAAACGCAGCATGCAATCTTCAACACTGGAGGTCAAAGCACAGAATTATTTATAATAGCTTTATCTGCATGACCTGATTTAGCACAATTCAAAAGTTTTCAAGAGCTACCCTCTGTCTGTAGAATTCAATCCAAACTCCTTACTACCACCTACAAATCGTTGCATGTTACACCCATGCCTCTCCTCTGGTCTCGTCTCCTGACGCCCTCTCCTCTTTCGCTGCAGGGAAAGAGGCCCCTGCCACTTCTTTGGAAGGCTGCTTCTGCCTCGCGCACTGTGGTCACTTCTCCTGGAATGCTGTTCCCTCTGCCCCTCGTGTGTCTGTCTCTTTTTCATCCTTTGAGTCTCATCTTAGGTCCTTCCTCAGAGAGATCATCTCTGACCACTCCTTCCAAGCTAGTTGTCCTAATTTTATCAGAGTTCCATTTGGGTTTCCTTGCTAGAATATATCACAAATTATAATTATTTGTTTACCTCTAGAAGATCTCTCACTCTGGACTGTACAGGTAGGAAGTGTTGAAAGTAGGCACATGTCCTCAGTGCTATTACAAGGTCCAAATATTCTATACTTTTTTTTTTGTTTAAACTGGTTATAAAATCAGTGTTGTGGGAGATGATAAGCACTAAAAAATATTAAGCAGAACAGAAAATATAGTGCATTGTACGGGGCAGATAAGTGTGGTTTAATGAAAACATTATTTCAGAAGTCTATGTATGTACGTGTGTGTGCTGGATCCTGATGGAAAACGCGGGCCTCAGGGAAAAAAGTAAAAGCTGGAGCAAAAAAAAAATGTTCATTACGTATTTATTGAATTAATGACTATTTTCTTTCAAGTGGAAATACCTTACGAGTCTTCCCATACTTAAAACTACCCTGAGTAGGAAGACACTAATGTCCCTTTTCTAGGGAACTGGAAAGTCTCTTTCCTCAAGAAAAGAAAGCTTGCACTGGCTGACATCTGAAATTGCTTAAAGCGCCATTCCTTTGCCTTACCCTTTTGTTTCCATGTTCAGTGTAGAAGTTGCTGTGATACGTGACACTTAAAGATTTAGTGATTATGGATACACTGATATCCTTAAGATCTTTTCCCAAACGGAGGTTTTGATTGAAAGGAGAGCATAGGCCTTCTGGGTAACAGTAACGTTTTCAGTGGAGATACATCCTGGACAATGTTGAAGAACGTAGAGAGTGCAAGTTAAGTTAGCTTGTACTACATCTGTCTACTGCACAATTTGCAAAGTCAGGGTCCTGGTGCTTCATGTGGTCAGCCAGAAAAGCCCAAGTGGTAGAAAGAAAACCAAAGTGTGCCTTAATTATATGAGCCAATCTGCTTGGTTTCATGGAGCTGTGTCTGGTTAGGTTACTTGCTTCTAGTTCCCATGTAGAAAATGAGAACACACTCCACATATTATAGTGATATTAAAACATATTTGAAAATTTCAGTCAAGCATTTGCTTTTGAAATAAAGAACAATGGAGGATAATTTTCTTTTATTTAGCAGTGGAAGTCTCTTCAGAGACTTTTAACTCAATATGGTTAAATTTAAAATTTTTTGCAAAATTCCTTGCAGATTAGGAAAAAAAATAAACCAGCAATTAAAATGAAAGCATTGTTGTCAAACTGGAAGCTTAATGTAATTCTATTTTCCTTTGGAGTTTGGCTTGCTGGGGCATAGTCCTTATTCACATTCCACCCAAGCGACCATCATCCACACCCCACTTTCTTTTAAAAAGAAAACATTTACTTTTGTGACTTGGTCATAATGAAATACAAAGGACCTCTTTGTGTGTGAAAATGAAACTGGGTGTGAGCCTTTTAAGGAAAAATTAAAGAAGGATGTGTATGTGGGGGGTGAAATTCCCAAGTCTTGCTCGGTTGATCCTGCCACCTCCTACTTAGAAACCAGGCTGTTGTGCAGGCAAGGCCCAGATGGTGTGTGTCAGGGAGCGGACGGCACCTCCAGAGGTTCCCAGCACAGACCTTCACGCAGCCAGGCTGACTGCACGCTGAGCTGAGTCCCAGCACCCACACAGAGAGCATTGCAGCCAGGCAGCGTCTAATCGATGCCTTCTACAAGGCTGATTCACATCTGCCTGAAATTTTGGGGTCATATTTAGATGTATGAGCAGAACAACAGCTTGCAGTTAAGAGTAAGGCAGATGGGGAAAACCTAGAGGAGGTAACTTATGTGACTTGGGGGAAATCTGGGTGGAATTGGTACATTTGTGAATGTGGTACTTTAGGGGGGCGAAACAAACCTTGCAAAAGCATAAAAAAACCAAAAACCAAAACAAAACAAAAAACCAGCACCCTCGAGCCAATTTCTGGAATTGGCTAGGAAATTCTAGGAATTGGGCTCTAGCAATTCCCTCACTCCCCCTCCTCCCGCATTCTCCCAATCTTCTGCTTTCTGGCTGTCATCCTCAGGTGCTCCCAGCCCACAGGGTCTTTCTCCTCAGGCTGTAGACATTTGTGGTCTAGCCTATCCTGAAGTCCACCTTCACTTCCCCCTGTTGTCCTCTGGCTTGTACTGTTATCCTTACTTCCCCGGGCAAATTTCTTAAACAAGTGGTCTGTGCCACGTCTCCACGCATTCAGGAGCCACACAGTCCCAGCAGGGCACCCCTACCGCGCTACGGAAATTCGCCAAGTAACTCCTTTCGCTTAAATGTCACTGATCTTTGCTCAGCCTCGGACTGCTTGTCTTCTCTGAAGCATTTGACACTGTTGATCTCACATCTGCATTTGATGGTCAATCCTCTCTTATCTTCTTTTGGATTTTAAAAATACTGTGATCACAGTTTATCTCCTCTCTCTTTAGGTGCTGTTTATCCATTCCTTTTGTTATCTTCTTTTTTTTCTAACTTTCACTCTACAATCTCTCTGCAGGATCTCTCATGATTACTGGATCAATCCTAGTCCCCTTAGCCCCCTCTTCGTCTGTCTTGGACCTCCATTCTCATCAGTCAGCCACAGTAATTCTTTGAAACATTTAATCATATGATGTCGACTCAAAGCCACATTCCTTACCATCCCGGCCAGGGCTATGTCCCCGAGCTGAGGGCTCTGCCTCTGCCTCTGGCCACTGTCACTGTACTTCCTCCTCCAAAGCCTGCTCAGGGCATCTGCAGCTTTGCTACTTCTTTCTCTTCCCTGCAGCTATGCAAGTGCTTGCTATACTCCACACAACATTGAAACAGATGCCTGTCACTTTCTATCCACCTTTCCTGCTTTATTTTCTCCAAAAAGTGTTGGGTAGATAGTGAGGGATTCCAGGTCTCCTAGAGATGAAAGTGGGTGCTGTTGCCCCCATCTTGGTCCTGCCGAAGCCTAATTCTCCATACCTGGGGGAGGAGGGAACACCCTATGAATCTGCCAATCAGAACTTGGCACTCCAGCTGCAAAAGAATGCAGAGGACTCTCTAGCCCACAGGCCAGGTCACATGGGCACCATAAAGTCCGGAAAGTGACCTAGAACCCACATGTGTAGTTAAGGCTCAGGTCATGTGACTCCCAGCTGTCCAATCAAAGTGGTTCCATGGTGACCTCTGAACCACAAGGGAGGTCCCTATCCAGGCCCTATAAAATAAGATGCAGACCATAGCCAAGCTCTCTCTTTGCCCTTCCTTTTGCCTGCCCTGCTGCGACAGTGGGTCAGGTCGTCATCTGTGGCGTATGTACCATGCTCTGTCAACTTATATCTTGCCCTTGCCCTATAATCCGATCTTTGTCTCCTCAATAAACCTCATTTTCGTGCTTGCCTAACTTTGGTGTGTCTGGTCATTCTTTGACCATGGGCACGCCAAGAACTAACAATCTCACACTAAAACCTAACAAAAGGACTTATAATTATCAAACATATTATTCATTTTTTAATATTTATTTTATTTTTTTCTTCCCCAACCAGAATATAAGCTACATAAGGGTAGAAATTTTTTAATGCTTTGTTAATGGCAATATACCCAGTGCCTATCACAGTGACTGGCATATAGTAGGTATCCAATAAGTATTTGTTGAATAAATGAATATTCAAATTATGTTGTAAATCAACAATCCCACACATGTGGTTCTCTTTCCTGGCTCGCTCTCTGCCTCATTGACCTATGTGTCTGTCCTTAAAACAACACCACACTGTCTTGAATATAGTAGTTGTATAGTAATCATGAACTAAGATATTGTAAGTCCTTCAGCTTCGTCCTTCTTTTTTTTCAAGATTGGTTTGGCTTTTCTAATTCCTTTGCATTTCCATATAAATTTATAACCAGCTCATCAATTTCTTTAAAAAATGTGTGTAAGATTTTGCTTGAAATTGTACTGACATAGATCTATAGCCAGATGGATCCCATTGCACACCCCCTGGAATGGCTGAAGTTTAAAAGATTGACAATAGTAAGTACTGGTGATGATAATGTGAGGCATCTGGAATTGTTATACGTTGTTTGAGGAATGCAAAATTCTACAGCAACTTTTGAAACCATTAGAACAGTATATTGTGAAGTTATGCATGCAGTTACCATATGGCTCACCAATCCCACTCCAAGGTATTTACATCCCCAAAATGCTTGTATGAGAGTGTTTATAGGAGCATTATGGAAATTTCCCAAACTGGAAATAACTCAAATATCTATCAAAAGATGAATAGATATGCAAGTTAAATAATATCACTCGCTTTGATAAAATGAGTGGAAGATAAGTGATAAAAAGGAGCAAGATATTAATGTACTTAACAGCACGGATGAACATCAGAAGTAGTGTGCTAAGTGAAAGGGGTCAAACACAAGATACCGCCTACTGCATGATTTGGTTTATATGAAATGTCCAGGAAAGAGAAATACGTAGAGACAGAAAGTTAGATTCATGGTTTCTTGGGGCAGATGGTGGGAATGGGATGAAGAGTAAATGGACATGAGGGATCTTACTGAGGTGATGAAAATATTCTACAACTTAATTATGATGATGGTTACACAACTCAGTATATTTATTAAAAATCATTGAATTGTACACTGAAATGGGTGAATTTTATGATATATAAAATATGCCATAATAATGTTGTAAAAAACATTATGCTAAATAAAGAATAACAAACATCCTCCATGATTCCATTGATACGAATTTTTAGAAAAAGCTGAACTGTAGCAACAGAAGGTATATCGGTGGATGCCTTGGGCTGGAGGTCAGGGAATTGGATTGATTGCGAAGGGGCACAAAGAAACATTTTAGGATAATGGATCTATTTGACATCTTAATTTTAGTGGTAGTTATGTCGGGTTGGCAGTCTGTTCTCAGTTCTCGGTGTGCTCTTGGCTGAAGAATGACCAGACACACTGATAGCAAGGCCAGCATGAAACAAAGTTTATTGAGGAAGAGCAAGATAGATTTATAGAGCAAGAGCAAGATACATTTGCCACAGATGATGAATGAGCCCCCTGTTATAAAATGAAGCTCTGGTTATGGTCTGGGGTCCTGTTTTTATTGTCTAGATTGGGCACTTCTTGTGGTTCAAAGGTCGCCATTGAACCACTGTGATGGACAGTTAATGACACGCTGCTTAGCCTTAGGTTGCTCTAGGTCATTTTCCAGACCCTATTGAGTCTAGGCTGTCTGCCCCAGAATTCCCTGCATTCTTTTGCAGATTGGCAGGGCATTCCTCCTTCTCCCAGGTGTGGCACTTGCTCAAGGCAGGATCAACGATCAATGTGGGACAGCACAAAGGTGGGGAGTCGGCCCTTGTCCTTCCTCCCCAGGTGTGGTAATTGCTTGAGGCAGCACCAAGGTGGGCACCCAACCTTGTCCCTAGGAGAGCTGGAGGTCCCTTGATATCTACCTAACAGTTACATGCCTGTACACTATTATAGTACCAAAATTCACCAAACTGTGTAATCAAATTGATGAGTTTTATTGTATCTAAATTAAACCTCAAAATAGCCCAAATAATACTTGTATGTAGTTAATTCTGCACTTTTGTTTCAATTATTCTTAGCTAGCATTTTATACTTCATTTAAAATTTGCAAGTGCTAAAGCCCTTAGTGCTTACTTAAGATATATTTAATTCACATGACCCTAATTATTCAGATAAGATGACAGAGTCAAGGAATTTGCTAGAGATTTGATCACTTTTTAAAACTAGATTTCCAGAGTGGGGTTGGGGCCACAAGACTCCACAGCTCTTGAAAGCTCAGGGAAGGCAGCTTGCCCCGGCCTTTGCTGGAAACCGGAAGACCCAAAGTCAGAAACTTCAAACTGACGAGAAACACTGCCAGACAGAGTGTCTCTGCAGAAAAGACAGCTTCTAGAAGATATTAGAAGAAAGAAGCAAGCAGACGACCATACATAGGACGGGGGTCGGAAGGAGGAGTGCCAGAGACTACGGGAGACTCCACGGGAGGAGGTTGCGGAGGAGAATTGGGAGAAGAGACCTCCCGAGCCAGCAGCTTGGAGACCAGCGGCAAGGGTAGGTGGAGCGGTTAACTTCCCCTCCCTTGCATCTCGGACTGCTGGCGGGCTCCCCAGCGGTTGGAGAGACTTGCGGACACCAGTCCAGAGACGGCCGCCACCAGCGAGCAGTGAGCCTGTAGCGGACACGGCACCAGGCTCCCAACCCCCTCGGGGCCCCTCCGTGTGCACAGACCCGACCGCGCGGCAGGCGCCATATTGCTGCGCTCTTCACTCCCCCGTCCCTACCGTAGCTGCCGAGAGAGACAATATAGCCACCAGCCGGAGCCATCTCCAGGGAATAGGACCTTACCTTTTGGGGCTCTACAGCTGACTGAGGGGTACTCAGACGGGGAGCTCCCTACCCACCAGCCCTCCCAGGTGCTGCTGGCCTGGTGATTCCGGGAGAACGGGGCAGACCCTGAGGCTGAGAGACATCGACCCAACTAGGGCTCCCCGTGGGGGAATTAGGACTGGCACTCCTCTCCCTGGTGGGGTCAGGGATTGAATTCCGGGGCCCAGAGGTCAGACCTGCAGACCAGATCCTGGGCACCCAGGTCTCGCATTGCACAGAAGAGATATTCAGAAGGACACTCCTAAGGTGTGTGCGCCTTCAGGGGCAGATCAGCGTGCTTGAGGGCAACCCTGCTCCCAAAGGGGGGCTGTGTGCCCAGCCCAGGTGGCCACCCTGCGCAGGGAACCCCCCAGTCTGCATCACAGCCAGGGGCGACCGGTGGCATCACATCTGGCCTGCTGGCAGAGGCCCAGAAGACACAGTGGTGTTGGGGAGGGTGGAAAGGAGAGAGGCCTGCTCCAGACTGCAGGTCTCAGACAGCCCCACCTGCACACGCAGACTTTCTGACTGAGTGGGGCCATCCCAGGCCCTCCCTGACAGCTTTTTCAGAAAGCAGAGAACAAGACTTTGAACCCTGCTAACATCATTTGTGGTGCTCGAGGGCAGGCTTACCCAACCCAGCTCCACCCAGACTCACTCCCAGACCAGCCCACACTGAAGTGGAGAATAAGGACACACCTGGAAATCCCAGGGCCCCAACCACCACCTGAGGCACTACACTGCCTCTCCAGAGAAACAAAAGGCTGCTTACAGGACCCAAAAACAGCAGTGTAACCTGCTCCTCTGAGCAAGCGCCACCTACTGACAGGGAGGACATTCTGCACATCATTTTATGGCATCTACTGACTCATTGGACAGGGTGTGGTCAAATCTCACCCACAAAAAACACCTACTGGCTCAGAGACTAAACAGGGTGTGTCATTATCCAAATGAAAACCTA
>VBSM01002608.1:63975967-63986072 GCA_008086735.1 Cheirogaleus medius
TCCTAGGCAATAAAAACAAAATAGGAGGCGTCAATTTACCAGACTTCAAACTATGCTACAAGGCTATAGTAATTAAAAGCACTAGGTATGGGCACAAGAACAGGGACATTGACCAGTGGAACAGAACAGAGAACTCAGATATAAAACCATCCTCATATAGCCAACTAATCTTCAAGAAAGCAGACAAAAATAAACACTGGGGAAAAGAATCCTTATTCAATAAATGGTGCTGGGAAAACTGAATAGCCACATGTAGAAGACTGAAACAGGACCCACACCTTTCACCTCTCACAAAAATAAACTCATGCTGGGTAACAGACTTGAACTTTAGGTGTGAAACTATTAGAATTCTATTAGAACCTTAGGTGTGAACGTTGGAAATACCCTTCTAGACATTGGCCTAGGCAAAAAATTTATGAAGAAGACCCCAAAGGCAATCACAACAGCAACAAAAATAAATTAATGGGACCTGATCAAATTAAAAAGCTTCTGCACAGCCAAAGAAACTGTCAAGAGAGCAAACAGACAACCCACAGAATGGGAGAATATTTTCGCAAGCTACACATCAGACAAAGGGCTGATAACTAGAATATATGTAGAACTCAGGAAAATCCGCAAGGAAAAATCAAATAACCCTATCAAAAAGTGGGCAAAGGACATGAACGGAAATTTTTCAAAAGAAGACAGAATAATGGCCAACAAACATACGCAAAAATTCTCAATATCTCTAATCATCAGGGAAATGCAAATCAAACCTGCAATGAGATATCACTTATTTCCAGTAAGAATGGCCTTCACCAGAAAGTCCCCAAACAACAAATGTTGGCATGGATGTGGAGAAATAGGAACACTCCTACAGTGCTGGTGGGACTGCAAACTAGTTCAGCCTCTGTGGAAAGCAATATGGAGACACCTTAAAATGATACAAGTAGATCTACCATTTGATCCAACAATCCCATTATTGGGCATCTACCCAAAAGTACAAAAGACACTCCATGAAAAAGACACCTGCATTCGAATGTTTATAGCAGCACAGTTCACAATTGCAAAATTGTGGAAACAACCCAGGTGCCCATCAATACATGAGTGGATTCACAAAATGTGGAATATGTATAGCATGGAGTACTATTCAGCTTTAAGAAACAATGGTGATATAGCACCTCTTGTATATTTCTGGATACAGCTGGAACCCATTCTACTAAGTGAAGTATCTCAAGAATGTGAAAAAAAGCACCACATGTACTCACCAACAAATTGGTATTAGCAGATCAATACCTAAGTGGACATATATAAATAACATTTATCGGGTGTCGGGCGGGTGGAAGTGGGAGGAAGGGATGGGTACAACAAACATAATGAGTGAGATGTGCAATGTTTGCGGGATGGTCATGCCTGAGGCTCTGCTTCAACGGGGGAGGGGGGCATGGGCAATGTACGTAACCATAATTTTTGTACTCTCATAATATGCTGAAATAAAAAGAAACCAAAAAACTAAATTTCCACAAAATGATCAAAAGAAGAAAACAACAAAGTATATAAACCTTTCTGAAGCAAATTGCAAGATTAAAAAAAATTTCCAAAATTTAGTACTCATTTCTGCATATCTCACCGCTCCCTCACTTATGGAAAAAATAATAGAAAAGAGCCGTAAAATCTAATTTGAACTCTGAAAATAACCCAAGTATCCATCAGCAAGAAACTGAACACACTGTGATAGACTTATACAATAGAGTACTCTTCAATGGGAAAGAGGAATGATTTACTGATAAATACAACATTAATTACTCTCAAAACATTTTAAATGGCCTGTAATCCTAGCACTCTGGGAGGCCGAGTCGGGTGGATAGCTCAAGGTCAGGAGTTCGAAACCAGCCTGACCAAGAGCGAGACCCTGTCTCAAAAAAAAAAAAAAAAAAAGAAATCAAAACATTTTAAATGAAAGAAGCCAAACACAAAAGTGTACATACAATATGATTCCATTTATATCAAGTGCAAGAACATGCAAAAATGAATGTATGGATGTAGAAATCAGAACAGTGGTTGCTTTTGGTAAGGAAGGGATTGACTGGCAAGTGGCACAGAGGAACTTTCTTGAGTCATGACAATAAGTATTTTGTGTCTCAACTGGGGTGTTGGTTACATGGGTGTATACACTTGTCAAAACTATGAATGTTAATATGTATATTTAGGCTCTGATTTGAAAAATTGACTCTCATGAGACTAGGTCTCTACTGGTTAGTAAATTACAAGGAAACATAAGAAACTAAGGGAAACTGTACACACATTAATTATATCAATCTATTAAGAAAGTTGTAGAATATAAAGAAACATGCAGAAATAATATATAACTATTCTCTAAAATAGAGCACATTTATTAAGTTTTTAGGTAATAATTGTTGGCTATTCAGAGGAGGAATATTAAATATAACTATAAAAGTAGACAGAGGAGATTAAATTCTGCTAATGCAACATTCAAATTAGGCATCAGGAAAAGACAGAATGTGGGAAAAGTTAAGACAGATGAGAAGCCTTTAGAGGTCAGATATTAAAGAAAGAACTTTTTTAAAAGAATACAAAATATAACAGAATCAATATTCAATAATATAGTTAAATATTCTTAGATATTTAAAATTCAATAATACTGGGAAATGAAAGCTCTTACTTTGTTCTAAATAAAATAAGCATTAACTAATTGCAAAATACTGTTCAAATTCAAGGCAAAAGTAAGTTCTTAACTGTGCAAATGAATAGTGAATAAAGGATTAATTTCAAAGAAACACTTGCAATGATATGGGAAAAATTACATTTTCTTAAGTAGCTGATAATTCCTTTTGATAGAGATTTACCTTTTCCAGAAAATGCTTGCTAGAGTCAGATTCTAAGAATGGCAAAGCATGAGGGTTTGCCAGGCTGTGAGCAGTTGGGGAGCAATTAACTTTTTTCAGAGAAAACATCTAGGAGTAAGAAGTAAGAAGCAGCAACAGTAGACTTACAACTGATTTTACAACAGAAATAATGGGAGCCAGAACACAACAAAAAGAAATCATTAAAGTATTGGAAGAAAATAACTTTCAGAGGTTGTTTATATACCCAGCAAAAATGTCTTTGAAATGACAATGAACAAAGATATTCTCAGAAAATATTGAGAGAAGTTGTTTATAGAAGATCTAAGTTATAGAGAGTTCCTCAGACAGAAGGAAAATAATTGGACAGAGGAAAATAAAAAAATACAATAAGGAAGAACAATTGAAAGAGTAAATAGGTGCATAAGAGAAATGGCATCAAATGTTATTGACCATACAAAACAATATATTGATATTCATGTTTTATGAGGTATACAGTATGCAACATGAAAATGCTGTCACAATAATGCAAAGGGGAACATGGAGTTAAGTGTTTCAACTTTCTAGTAATACCAGGGAAATTTTAGAAGTAAAAAAAAATAATATTTTAGGCTGCAGTAAGTCAAGGATGACTGTTATAATAGGTAATGTAACATAAATGAATAGTAAAATAATATATACTTAACAAGTTAACATATAGGAAGGAAGGAAAAAATAAAAACTGTTTAATTAATCCAAGGTATACAAGACAGAATACTAAAGAAACACAAAACAGGTGGGTCAAATGAGAGGAAATTATTAAGATAGTAGATATAACCCAACTATATCAGTAACTCCATTAAAAGGGAAAGGAGTAAATACTCCAAGTATTCGCCTCTTTAAACTGTGTATATTATTTTTATTAGTAATTGTTAGAGCATAAAATATAGTATTCTGCTCTGTAAACATATCCATAGTCTCTACTTAAAGATTTCAGTGCTCATACCAAGTCTTGCCCAATCCTGAAATATTTTTCTCTCTTTTTACCTTTTATTTTTTGGTCATATTTTTATAAAATTATATATGCACATAGTTTAAAAAGGCAATTACTTCCATACATACACATACAAAAGAATAGTATCCATAATATATTATGAACTTCTATAAATAATAAGAAAGAAACAGAAGACAGGCAACACAATAGACAGATGGGAAAAATGACTTTATCAGGCACTTTATAAGAGAGGATTTCCAAATAAACATGAAAAGATGCTCAACTTTCTTAGTCATCAGGTAAATGCAAATTAATTCATCATAATGAATAAAATTAAAAAGGCAGAAAATTCAAAGCTGGTAAGAATTGGCAACTGGAATTCTCATATATTCCAGGAGTTATGGTAAATCAGTACAACTGCATTGAAAATGGTTTGGTAGTACCTGCTAGAGCTGAATATATGCTTCCCCTGTGACCCACGACTTCACTCTGAGGTATGCACCCATTTTTGTGACATGAGCTGTAAGATGTGAGGATCAGCTACATTATTTTCAGGGCCAGGTGCCTAATAACAATGAAAGACTCCTGCCAAGGAGAGATTAATAACACACGATGTTGTCCACTGAAACCTGGAGGCTTTAACACAAAACTCTCAGTAGATTAGGAAGGCAAAAGTAATTAAGGATAGCTCAGGAACTAAACAATGCATATAATAGATCTCTCTCTCTTTTTCAGATATACAGATACACACATACATCTTCTATGGCAATGCACATGAAATGTTTATAAATGGTACCACATATTAGACTTCAAAAAGTGATCAATACATTTAAAATAGTGGAAGTTGTATAGAATATATTCAAATATATTCTCTTTTCTCAATGGAATAAAAACAGAAATAAATAGTATAATGCCAAAAGTCCCACCACTTGTAAATGCAAAAATTATGCCTTAAACCATTTTGAGTTTTATTAAATCAAGAATAAAATTTCACAATATCTTTAAAATAACAAAAATGAAAACTCTGCATAATATAGTGCTCAAAGGAAAATCCAGAGTTAAAAAATTAAATTAATGGTGAAGAAAAAGTTTGCAAACACATTAACAAAGCATTAAATTTCTGAAGTTTGGCAAAAGTTAAAAATAATCAAAATTAGAAATTAACAGAGATAAAACATAACTTCTGTGTTATATATGACAGATAATAGTAGAGCTATTCAAGAAGAAAAGGAAGAAAGAACACATAAAATTACAAAGTAAGTTGGGGAAAGAATAGAGAAATAATGTTAAGATTTAAAGAATTCTTTTACTCTATGTAAATAAATTTGAAAACCTAAAATAAATGATTGTCCAAGAAGCTGAGCTTACCAAGACCAATCTCTATAAAAGGTAGAAATATTTAATGATGAAAATTACCTGAGAAGAAATGCAAAATGTTTTTAGAATGCAATCTCTTCCTCCAAAGCATCTGAATAGAACTGTTTAATGGAGGAAGGCAGTATGGAATGTACAACTCCAACCTTGTCTAAACTATTGTAAAACCCAGTGAGCTCTAGATTCTTTTTAAATGGAGGACAGTATAGCAATGATACTGAAACCCGAACAAAAGTATACAAAAAGGAAAATGAAAGACTGGCTGCTTTAAGAATATTTGTAGAGACATCCTAAATAACATACTGGCAAATAATATCCAACTATAATCTACCACTAATAAATAGGATATTGTTAATATCATTTATCATAATCATTGTGAAGGAAAAGAAATAATCTTTTTCCCTGGTGGTGAGTGAAAAAAACTAATAAAATTCAATATCCATTCCTGATAAAACTCTTATTAAATAGGAAGGGAAGTTTACTTTCTTTACAATACCTTATGATATTTTTCCATTTAGAAAATGTTAATATTTATATAATAAAGTCCATCTTAGAAAGGCACTCCTTACTACAATATTGAAAATGCATATACTCCTTAAACCATAAACCACAAGCATTACCTCTTAGACCTGTCTTACAAAGAAACTTTCATATTTGAAAAAAGACGTATATCTAAGGGTGGTTATTGAAGTCTTGCTGTTCACAGATTAAAAAATGGAAAGAACTAAATGTTCGTCAATGGGAAAATAATTAAACAAATTATGGTTCATCCATACCTTAGAATAATAAAAATTCATTTAAAAGTGTAAGGTAAAAATTTCTAAAACATATTTTCATGTGTTTACTCATTTAATTGTGAATTTGAAAGAATATTAAAATACCCGCAGGCACTCTAATGGCCACTGAGTCTGAGGAATAAAGACAAGTATTGATATCCTATAAGTAAAAATTTAATTTTAGTTTTTAAAACTAAATTAACTAAATCAAAGTTTTTTTTTTAAAGGTGTAAGTTGTTCCTTTAAGAAATACATTTTAGTAAAACGTGCAAAAAAAAAAACCCACAAAACTCTGGTTCTATAATATGATTATTTAGGGAAAGAGGGTAAAAGTGGCCAAGATGGCATTAAAAATGGAGTGCAGTGGATGAACACATCATGCTGAAATGTTGCAGCAAGTGTACAGCAAGTGTTCCAGCAAGTGTTAACAACGACTGACCAGGGAAAGAACCGAGCGGCACACAGAGGGTCAGAGAATCAGCCTTTATTCTGCTGGTGGGCTCAAAGGGGCATGCCACCAAATTCTGAGCACCGCTTCATTGTTCTCCTCTGGTTTTATACACTTCTTGGGGTTATACATAACCAATCAACTATGAGCATGAGGAGTTATCCAATCAGTGGTGGGATTCAAAAGCATCCAATCAGCAACAAGCTTTACATATCCAATCAGCAGTGGGATTCAAAAGCATCCAATCAGCAACAAGCTTTACATATCCAATCAGCAGTGAGTTCATCCATGGGGACCTGGGGTGGGGGCTTTCTGTTATTCTCCCCTTTTGATGCCCTTATCAGTTTACACAGTGGCATCAACCTCTCTATGAATCTAATAACTGCACTGAGCAAGCAGGGTCCCATGGTTACCATCACAAGGATAGAGGTCCAGCTAGGGGCAATAGCTACGATGTAAATTAAAGCCCCAAGCCTGTTCTAACTCCTGTTTTCTCTTGTGGGTTCTTTCTGTTAGCCCTTTGACTTTGGTAGTTACAATTCCTGATTGGTTTACATAGTAACAGCATTCTTCCCCTGGAAACACACAAGTCCCCCCCTTTTCTGCTGTGAGTAAGTCAAGTGCCCATCTATTCTGCAGGGCTTGCCAGTGAGTATCTGACTCTGGAGAGATAGCAGGGAGTCCTATCCCAGCTGCTATCCCTCCCCCTATACTTGAGGGGCAGTTGGTTGCGATTGTTGGAGCGGGGGCCCAGAGAGCCCCAACCAAGAACAACACAGAGGCACCCCATGAAGATCCAGAAAAGGATTACCAAGAAACAAGTTAGTCCAGTCTCTTGGGGCAGAATCCCCAAGTCCAATTCCCAAGACTATCAGTATTCCTATAAGAGTCCAGGCCAGTGGTCCCATTCAGTCCTTGGCTTCCAGCCAGATTCAGGGGCAATCCATCTTAGCGGGCAGGTGTCTGAGCCAGATCTTCAGCGGGTCCTGTTGACTTTGTTGCACCATCCAATGGCTGGTCGCATCATCCGTCTCGGCTCGTTTCACCCAGGAATGGTGGATCCACGGGGTGACACCTGCAACTTTGACAGCAGTGGGGGTAACCAATATCACAGTATAGGGGCCCTTCCAGGTTGGCTCTAGGAGTTCCTTCTTCCAATCCTTTACCCAGACCAGATCCCTGGGTGAATGGGGGTGGACTGGGAGTCCCCAGTCCAATTTGGTTTCTCTCTTGAACAGTCTGGTGTATAGTGGCCATGCTTTTAGCTAAGGCCTGGAGCTGTTGGTCTAGGTTTACTTCTCCCAGCTGCCTAGTGTCCCCTCTCAGGCGTTTGGTGATGGGGGGTGGCCTGCCATATAGGATCTCAAAGGGTGAGCACCCAGTGGGGCCAGGGGTGCATCTTACCCGCAGTAAGGCGATGCTTAACATATCTACCCAGGGTAGTTGTGTCTCTTGACAGAGTTTGGCCAACGTAACCTTGAGGGTTTGGTTCATGTGCTCCACTTTCCCTGAGCTCTGTGGCCTATAGGTCGTGCGTAACTTCCACTGAATACCCAATGCCTTGGAGAGGATCCGTGTGACTTCTGCAGTGAAGCTGGGTCCGTTATCGCTGCCGATGGAGAGAGGCAAGTCATAAGGGGGATGAACTCTCTCAGCAAGAGCTTCACTACTTCTCTGGCCTTCTCAGTTCGAGTGGGGACAGCCTCAACCCAACCTGAGAAGGTACATATCATAACCAGCAAGTGCTTGTATCCCCAGCTTGGTTTGATTTCCATGAAATCCACTTCCACATCCTCGAATGGGGACACCCCAGTGTGCTGAATTCCTGGGGCTGGCCTTGGTTTAGCCACTGCGTTGTTCCTGGTGCAGGTCTGGCACCGGGCACTAACTGTCATTGCCACTGAGGGGAGCTTGGCTATATAATGGTATCAGGCAAGCAGCTGGGTGAGGGCTGTTTTTCCCAGATGAGTCAGATTATGATACCGAGACACAATGGGATAAGCCAGCTTTCCCGGGATGAAGACGGTTTGGTTGGGCAACTGCCACCATCCATCCGCATTTTTCCTGGCCTGTTCCTGCTCCGCCCATTGGTCTTCCTCTGGTGTGTACCTGGGTTTCTCTGGCCACTCGGGGGCCAGGAGGATCTGGCATTTGGTGGGATCCTCTGGTTGTCCCATACTGACTGCCTGTCTTGCTGCCTGGTCTGCCAGACGGTTACCGTTGGCGACTGAGTCTGTGCCCTTCTGGTGCCCCCTGCAATGGATGACTGCAATCTCCTTCGGTGCCCACACTGCTTCCAACAGGTGAAGAATTTCTTCCTTATCCTTGATTTCTTTTCCGCCCGCAGTCAATAGCCCTCTCTCCTTGTAGATTGCCCCGTGTTCATGCACCGTAGCCAAGGCATATTTGGAGTCTGTATATACATTGGCCCTTTTGTCTTGGGCATACCTGAGGGCTTGGATGAGTGCCCATAACTCTGCCCTCTGGGCTGACCATCCCTGAGGCAAAGGGGCTGACATGATGACTTCGCTCCCTGTGGTGACTGCGTAGCCAGCCAACCATTTGCCCTTCTGGATGTAGCTGCTGCCGTCCGTGTAGAGCTCCAGGTTGGGCACCAGCAACGGACTATCTTTCAAGTCTGGCTGGCTTGCATAGACCTCCTCCACGGCCTCGGCACAGTCTTGGTCCGGGGACATGGCTCGGTAGGAAGGAAGGTGGCAGGGTTTAAAGTCCGCACAGTCTCGATGGTGACTGGTGGGTTTTCACACAGCAGTCCCCGGTACTGTGCCAGCCAACTGCTAGAAAGCCATCAGTGCCCTGATATGTTCATCAAAGCCACTACTGCGTGTGGGACCTGCACATGGATGTTTTAGCCCAAGCGTAAGCTTGTCCGCCTCCTTGATCAGCAAGACGGTTGCTGCCAGTGCTCGCAGGCAAGGCGGCCATCCCGACGCTACTGAGTCCAGCTGTTTGGACAGATAGGCTACTGGCCTCTGCCAGGGGCCCACAGTCTGTGTCAGTACCCACATAGCTACCTGCTTCTTCTTGTGCACGAACAGGTTAAAGTTCTTGGTGAGGTCTGGCAAGCCCAACGCGGGGGTCTTCTTGAGCAACTCTTTTAATTCTTGACAAGCCTCCTCTTGGCTTTCGGTCCATTCTAGTTCCCCACTATCGGGCCCCCGTAAGGCCTCATGTAACGGCTTAGCTTCCAGGGAGAAACCTGGTATCCATATGTGACAGAATCTTGCCACCCTGAGGACCTTGGGCTGGTGCAGATGGTGTGCTTGCGCTTGTGTCCCAGTGTGCGGCGCCCGTGGGTGATGCGGAAGCCCAGATACTTGACCTGCTGTCTGCAGATCTGTGCCTTCTTCCAGGAAACCTATATCCTTTACCTGTGAGTAGCTGCAAGAGACAGCGGGTCCCTTGCTCACAGTCCTCCTTAGCTACTCCCGCTAGGAGAAGGTCGTCAACGTATTGCAGCAGTGCACAGCGAGTCTCCTCTCATGGGAAGGGACTAGGTCTGTAGACAAGGCTTCCCCGAACAGGGTTGGTGAATTCTTGAATCCCTGTGGCAGCCATGTCCAGGTGAGCTGGGTCTTTCTTCCTGTCTGGGGTCTTCCCATTCAAAAGCGAACAGCGGTTGGCTCGTTGAAGCCAGTCGCAGGCAAAAGAATGCATCTTTTAGGTCTAG
>VBSM01002608.1:63991364-64010942 GCA_008086735.1 Cheirogaleus medius
AACAGAAGAACTCCAAGTGTTGCGTGGTCCTTGCTGGCGAGGGGCGCGCAACAATATACCAAATCCTAGACCATGTTCTGGGTGTTCAGAATATAGTGTTGAATAAGACATCAAATTCCTCATGTAGCTTGTATCTCAGTATATTGCTTTATATTATAATAGTGTTGTCTGTGCAAGGGTAGGAGCTCCATATCCCCATGTTTAATTTCTTATGTTTTACTTTATGACACATAGGAAATTAATGTCCAATAAATGCTAATGGTAGTTGGACCCCCACTATTGGCCACCTGTAGCCATGCCGCGTTATTCTCGTACCAGTACCCTGATTTCTCTTGAAAATTTCACAGAAAGGCCTCATGGGACAACAGTTCAGCATTTGTCTCTGGAAGTGCACTGCCTGTGCTGAAATCCTCGCATGGCTGTTTACTAGCTCTGTGACCTTGGCCAAAGTAGCCCGCTTCCCAGTATCTCAGTTTGCTCCCAGATAAAGTGGTGCCCATAACAGGACCAGCCTCCCAGGGTTGCCGTGAGCACTGAATGAGCTAATTCTCTTGTTTATCAAGTGCTTGAGATGGTGCCTGGTCTTAGGGAAATGCTATAGAACCATTGGCTATTGTTATCATTATTGTTCAATAATTAGTGTCTTTGGAGAGTGATATTTTGGACACTGTCAATCAATCTCCCCCCTTCCCAAATTTCTGGGGGCTGGTCGCATGACTGTCTTCAAGGACTTTAAATCTTGTAGCTTTTTCTCCCACGGACAATGTCCTCATGATTCTCTCTGCTAGTTCCTGCGACTTAGGTCTCTGGATGCGCCCTGGTTGCTGGCCTTTCCAATCCTCAATCTTCAGCCCCTATAGCTTTCAACGCTATTTCATACCTTGCAATAACATCTCCATTTTCTTAAGTTAGCCAGCATTTGTATCAGTTGCTTGCAACCAAAGAACCCTGAAGCTTGTATAATACGGTGGTTCATTGTGATCCTCATCTGTGCCGTGGACAGCAGTTCTCTTCACACGTGAGTGATAGTTTGGCCTTATCTTCTTAAATTTAGGGAACAGATTATATAGCCAAACAGCTGTAGTTTATATACTCCAGTGCTCTCTCCAGCATTAGTAATTCCTTTTACTCTTTAGAATGTCCTCACCTTTGACTCTCACATTGCCCTATTGGGAAAGATATTTGTGCCCACGCAGCACAACATTGAAAAGTTTCCGATGTGTACCAAGATTTTGAAGAGAACTATAATGTTCAGACATAGTCTCTGGGTCCATTTTTCCTCCTGTCCGTGGAGAAGGCACGAGTCAGCATCCCTGAACCTCCACTGACACCAGCTACGTATGAGTGCAGCTGGGTGGTTACGTCTGTGGTGGGCGGACCTGGTAATTCCAACTGTTATGATGGTGAGGCTGGTCCTCTCTCTTTCCTCACTTCCTTCCAAGAAAGAATATTTTCCCAAAGTTAAGATTACTCTTAGGTGAATACTCTGTAGAACCCCAAGAGATTATTTGTGAGAGAAAACTTAGGCTCATGATCAAATTCTCTACATTTGGGCAAGAGTCCCCAAAAGGGGTGATGATGGTTTTACTGAATCTCTTAGGAGAGTACTAGGGAGGAAATTGAGGACAGGCCGTGATTAGTTTCCTACTGCTGCTGTTAGCAAATTACCAGAAGTATAGTGGCTTAAAAGAACAGAAATATACTACCTCACTGCATATCTACAAAGTCCCTTTTGCCATGGAAGGTAACATATTGACAGGTCTGGGAATTAGGACATGGATATCTTTGTTGGGCCATTATTTTGAAAGTGTTAGCATAGAGAGGGGTTACTGAAGAAAAGGGAACCCCAAATGATTCACCAACCAGTAGCCTCACCTTTCATAATTTCCTAGATGGCTACATTGAAGTATCCCAAACAATCCAAATGTCCCTCGATAATTAAACACACACGTCTATGCAGCCATTATCAGGGGGCTTTAGCTTTCGATTTACTGGTGGATAGGTGGTGAAGCACGTGGATTACCAGCCATCCTGTTCTGCATGCTCCCATACAAGTAAGATTGTTATCACAAATCAGGTGAGCATTTATTCAGAGAGAAAGAGAAAGGGGGGGGGAAAGAAGGGGGAGAGTTCTGAATAATGGTCACCAATATGTTAAACCTTGCTTTTTCCTGTGTGTGTGATTCTGGGTTATTTTTACATTCCTGTTTTGTATCTTTTGTGTCTATGCAGTACAACATAGATACAATTATCAGGCACTAATTATTTTAATTTGTAATAGCTTTCTTCCGTTAAACAATATAACTTTTTTAAAAGGCAGAAAAATTATGAGACAAGAGAGTAGAAACACCTTTCTAGCCTCTAAAAAGTGTAAAGAAAGTTGACTTTCTATAGATTAAGAGTCTTGGCATTGAGTGCAGGCTGGGAACATGGGCGGGAGGGAGAGGGCAGGCAGGGGCATGGTAAGGGGTGAGGAGCTGCGGGCAGGCACCGCGGAAGCAGAGTTGGCCTTCGGTAAGTTGCAGCTCAGCTAGATTTGACAGTTGCAGCTAGAAATCGTGCCAAGAAGAGATGGACTAACGCATGAGTGGAGGGAGTTGGAAGTGGACGGGAGTCAAGCCAGATGTTCAACGGGGAAAAGAACAAAGAGATGCGAGTTGGAGGCAATGCAGCAAGGGCCACTTTTTCCTCCCAACGTGACATTGCTCCAGATGCTCAGAAGTAAGGGCAGAAAAAGCACTCAGTGTACTCTTTTTACATTTCTCCCTTTATGGGTTGACGGACCAGTTATTGGTCATTTGGGGAGCGGGTGGCAGAGGAGAGAACAGGTAAGTGAGTGTGTAGAGTTCATTAAAAATAGCATATGTGTGATTATGAACCAGATAACACTTTGGCAAAACTTGGGAAAATCAATATTCAGTGATATACATGACCTGGAGTCAATGCTAATGTCCACAGGCATGTCCACACCTGCCTGTCAAGACAGGAACAAACAGATTGCTGGTTTAATAGACTCTGGTTTCTGCATTTCGGTTCAGTGGCTATTTATTGTATATATTGTATGTTGTAGGCTATTGATAAAGTAGAAAACCATATTTTTTGTATGAAAATTATCTGTTTTATTGTCTTCGGAAAGTATGGAACTACGACATATCACATAGAAAATAGGACAAACAGCAACAGCTGAAACACTGATTGCCATTGTTTCTAAGTTCCAGGGCTTTATTCCTATCTAGTGTCATATTAGATTCACAGAGAGACAACTTTTTATGGCTATATTATGCTGTCTGGGGCATGATGACACAGTGGCCACTTTTTTCCAGAGAGTCTGATAACTAGACTACACGCCACACCACAGTATTCATGAACATGGGTTTAGCAGTTCATGAGGTGCCGAAGCCTTCGTTTTTCACCTCTGTATAACCAACAAAGGTGGCTTGGTAGCATAGAACCTCCATGAGCCATGGCAAACTCTTTCTCCTATTCCTTTCCCTCTATCCTATTCTCTTCCACTCCAGCCAGCCCTACTATCACATTTGGCCTGAGTGTAAGTGACAGGGGAGGAGTACTCTAATCCCACTTGGCATCATGCTTTTTATCTTCCTTTTACTTATCAGAGTTGTAATTATACATTTATTCATGGGGTTGCTGTGTTAATGTGTGGCTCCCACACCAGACTACAGGTTCTACAGGGCAAGTAGAACCCATAATGTGCTTGATCATTGATCAGATTTCTTAGTCTTTTTTTGTGTGTGTTGCTGTAACAGAATAACACAGACTGGGCAATTTATAAAGAAAAGAAGTTTATTTGGCTCACAGCTCTGGAGGCTAGGGAGTCGGAGAGCAGGGCCCTGGCATTCCACAGCGGATGGAGGACGTGCAAGAGCAGGTGAGGGAGAGTGAGCAAGAGGGCCAGACTCGCTTCTGTAACAGTGCCACTTTCACACTGACACATGCCCTCCCACAGTGATGGCACTGATCCGCTCCTGAGGGCAGAGCCTTTGCAACCTAGTCACCTCTTAAGTGTCCCACCTCTTATTACCATCATAATAGCGATTAAATATCAACATGCGTTTTAGAGGGGACATTCAAACCATAACGGCAACCATTGTGGATCTGGTACCGTGTTTTCCCGAAAATAAGACAGGGTCTTATATTTATTTTTTCTCAAGAAGACACCCTAGGGCTTATTTTCAGGGGATGTGTTATTTTTTTTAAGTACGGTGCAACAATCTACATTTATTCAAATGTAGTTAAGTCGTCTTCTTCTGGAACATCATCATAACTCTCCAAACCCTGAATTCCATCCTGAATTTCTTGCGACTCTATTTCCTTTAGAACCATTGGCCCCAATCTCTCATGTCGAGCACTAGAGCTCTCATGGGGCAGATGAGAAGGGCTGCTCCTCTTCTTGACCGCTCCGTGACGAAATGCATGGGTCGTGCAGATACGCTGTGTAGCCACACCCTTCACTAGGTCTTATTTTCGGGGTAGGGCTTCTATTGCGCAAATGCTTAGAAATCCTGCTAGGGTTTATTTTATGGGTAGGTCTTACTTTCAGGGAAACACGGTACTTAGCACAATGCCAGGCACATTTTGGAAACTCAATAAATGCTTGTTAAATAAATGAAAGACCAATGATGCCTTCACTATAATGTGGCATGGAAAAGACTCATAGACTTCTTCCTTCCCTACCAGGGAGGAATTAGTCCATGGAGAGAGTATAGCTTCAGGACAACATAAGAAATCCTTTCATTGTAGAGATAAGGAATTTCAGGCCAGAGCATTTTAATTATTTAATGGAGAATCTGAGGAACTCACCGCTGAGCCCATTTCATCAAAAGTACTGATTGAGTCAGTCAGGGATGAACTTGGCGAAAGCACCAGTTCAGCTTGGCTTTTAGGCCAGGACTCCATTCATGAGATCCTGATGTTTCTGGCACTACATTAACCAAGAATCACATTATAAAACTTATTTTCTGATTGCATGGGCTAAGAAATTAATCTTAACAGTTTGAACAGATAATTATTAGATGAACCCCAGTTGGAGAAGTTTATTAGGAAAGAGTTGGCAGTGGAACAAATAACCTTCTTAATCCCTGAAACCAGGCGACCATCAAGCTACACGTCTTTGGTGATTAAGCTCTTCAGGCTGAAACATATAAACCTGCCCCTTTGCCTTCTGCTTCTGCTCTCTGGAGTGATTCATGTCTGTAAAGATGCTGCCGCTGTGAGAAAAACGTGAGTCTCTCTGATGACAGTTGTTGCAACAAGACAAAGGCGTTTTTAGAATTATTGCTATTATCTCATGTGAGAGATTCTGACAGTCTCTTTCCATCTTGCCCCCATAATCCCATTAGATTTTACAAACTTTGCAAGGGCAGCCTTGAAGCCATTGCTGAGATAAAGTACTTTCAGGAATGTTTCTTTTCTGCAGTTAGAATCATAATTCATGTTTCACGGTATTTGTAAAAACAGATCCTTTCTACAAATGATAGAACATCTTAAGAGTTGCAACAAAGTATCAAGGGACTTTAGAAGTCATCAAATTCTTTCCCTTTCCATGTAAATTGCATGCAAAAAGAGGTTTTATGAAAGCAAATGAAACACAAGACAGATAATTAATTAATTAAGCCAGAGCTTCCCTGGGATAAAGCAACTCTGTAACTTTCCTAATTAATTTCTTAACATGTCTCAGAGCCTTCTGGTACATGCTATATGAGTAATCATGAGCTAATGTAATTCCATTCTTGTCCTTCCCCCAAGGAAGCCTGTGCTAGGAAAAGTGACTAAAGCCTGAGTTAAGAGTGTGTTGCTATCAGTTTGCAATCCTAATCATCCATCCGTTAGCAGTGTGGTTTTTTTTTAATTGGAGGGTAGATTTAATTTTTCAGAATATTATTTTTTTTAGCTAGAAATCCATAGAATTAAATAATGGGGGTAAAGAACCACAAGTTATAAAAAAATACAATTGAGTCTTGATCGTGTGATGGCTTACGTTCTTGTATTTGTATAGTCATATACCTAATGTTCCTCCACTGCTCAATGTCTGTCTCAGCATGGGATTACTTGTAGGCATTCTAATAGGAATGAAGAACGGAAGTGAAATGTAGGGCATTTATTTTTCTATTTTTTTCACTTACTCTTCATCACCTTCCCGTAGTGTGCCATTATGGGCAAGGAAGCTATTATGCTCTGAAGGGATGACGAGAGAAAAAAGTAAGTGAAGAAAAAAATATCCAAGAGCTTGCAATAAGCAACACAACGCAGCTAAGACAGTTGTAGTCATTTCTTGCTGGGATAGAGAGTTTTAGAAAATGGAATTGGAGCTGGCATCAGAAACATGTTACATGCCTACAGAATAAAGTGAAAAACAGAAACAAGTCCCCCAAAGTATTTGGTGGTGGTGGTGGCCGCGGTGGTGCTGGTGCAGGAACGGTCTCCGTGCAGACAGCGGCTGTGGTGGCGGTGGCGACAACAGCGAGGTGTGGTGGGCAGGTGGCGATGAGGCTGTGATGGGGTGGTGGTCGGGAGGGCTGCAGACCAGCAGTGAGGATGGGGACACTGTCGTAGTGAGGGTGTGATAGGTAGTAACAATGGTGACAGTCACCAATGGTGGCGGTGCTGAAGGGAATGTTCCTTTTCAGTGACATTTCCGATAGTCTACAGAGATTTATTATCCAGTGACAAAAGGGACCTGATGTGCTGGCAAGTGAGAAAGGTGGAGAGAGACCCCTGCCATCCCTAAGGACAGTCACTGCTGTCTGCACGGCCCCAGCACCTAATTTTACAGCACAGCCCCTCTTTGAGACAAGTCTCTTTGTGGTATGAATCAGACACATCATCTTCCTTCAGTAAATGTTCTGAAATGCTAGTTTGTATTTCCAAGTACCAATAAATGGTTTCAACAGATGGATGCACCTTAATAGTGGTTACAGTGAACCTTTGCTTAACACAAAAATGTTCTTTTTGGTTGTATATAGTGCTGATTGTTTTGTGATTACTAGAAAAAGGGAACTTTCGAAGTGCAATTAGCTTCATTGCCAATATACTTTTAAAGTTCTTACAAAAAAGACATTACCTAAGTTCTTTGTCAGTTCAGAAAGAACAGTGTTTAGTCCAAAGTGTGCAGACCGATGCCAAGGAAAATGTTCCCAGTGGAGACTGCGGCTGCATTGGCTCCACGTCGTTATTGAACTCAAATGTGGAACATGGTGTATTTCATTCTAGGAGGGAACAAAAAGCATATTCCTTGCATGGTGAAAGTTGGTTTCTCTCTACCTCAGTTTCTTCCTCCTTTTATCAAGATTTTAATATCTGATTATTTCTAATCTCCATTGTCTAATGCAGGTTCTCCAAGAAGAAAAAATGCCCAACATGACAATATTTTCTAGCCATTGTCATTTGAGTGGCTGTAATAAAAGGATCAGAGTTTATTTGCCATCCAGTCTCTCCTCTGTAGCCCCACGGCCGTTTGCAGGAGGCGTTGCTGGCGCGTGTCCAGCAACAACGTCTGGCTCTCCGCAGCCCGCTCTGCTAACTGTTCCGCCCTGGCAGTGGCTCTAGAGCTGTTTGGAAAGCTCCGTATGGGTTGGCTGGGATGTGTGGGGACCATGGAGTTTTTCTGTTCATCCTCTTAGGTACAATTTTTCTGTCAGTCACATTTCATTCTGAGGAATTTACTGTACTTTTCTGTGTCCATTTGAAATGAATAAGGAAACTCCTCATTAAAGATTGGGATTTATATGACCCAAATGGGAGTATTTCCAGTGCTGTATTTAGATGGGTGGAGGAGCTATGCTATTGGTTGAATTGTCCTTAAAATAGTGACTTTCCCTGTGATGGTCTCTGAATGTCAGATATCCAAGAGAAGCCAACATGAAGGCCTTTTTTCCCCAGGGGCCGATGGGGCTGGAGGGTGTGTGAAATGATCACTAATAGAAATTAAAGTGTTAGGGATTTATGTCAAAGTTCTCAAGGGAGAAAGTTCTTGGTGTAGAAACAAAGTAGGACTGAAATCTAGTGGAAAGGAGCCAGATAATATGAAGGAGAAAAGAGAAAGGAAGTTGGGTTGTGAGGCCAGATATAGGAATTGAAGTTTGAAAAGGGAGAAAGTTTATTGAATATGAAGCTGTGTTGAATCAAGAGAAAATGCAATATTCATGGAAATAGAAATGGTGAGCTTTGAGAAGAGAAACAGAGAAAACAAAATTTTGGTTTAACACAAACTGTTAAAACATAAGGAAGAGATGTCTAAAAAAATTGAAAAGGTATTTTAATAGGAAAAAGCCATATGGGAAACTGAGGAGAGAGAGATTTACCAAGAAATATATAAGAAAGAGGCAAACTCTAATGAAAATTAGCAAATCACTTAAATTGGATATTAAAATATAGCTAATCACAAAATTTTCTTCAGAAGATAAATTCACATCTTGATTTTGAGAAGATAATCTACATAGTTAACATTAGAATGTGCACTTGTTGACTTGGGTGGATGATTTTCTCCCTGGTGCAGTTGTAAATGAGAATATCCACATGTAAATAAAACGTTTTCTTGGAATCATGTGGAAAGGGAACAAACAGTACTGAAGCTACAGTATGGTTCATTTAACGTGCGGATTAGCGACGTTAATATTCATTATTATAGTAGTAGCCAATATTTACATAAAGCTTGCTATATACTAGGTGTTGTTCTAAGCAATTGTAATATATTAACGTATTTGATACTCACCAAGAAACCATGAGGTAGAAACTGTTTTATTACCCCCATTTTATGGATGATGAAACTGAGGCAGAGAGATGGAGTCAGTTGCCTAACACATAAAGATGGAAAATGGTAGAGCTGACTTTTAAGGCCAGGCAATTCACCTCAGGGTCTGTTTCCTAATACCCGGGGGTCGATACAATGACCAAATTTTCATGTAGAAATCCTTGACCCATTGAGAAAGAAACCCTAACCCCTTGAACATAAAATGAGACTGACACATTCATTTTTATGCAAAGCCAATAATAGGATGGAGCTTTCCATGGTGCAGGCATTAGGTTACAGCTGTTGCCGTTTCCCTGCTCCCAGCGGAAGTTATTTAATCAGCATGAAAAGGAGCTATGGCTTGGATGGCACCACACTAGAGCCACAGATTTGGATGCGGCAAACCAAGGAAACATTGCTCTGCTAAAGCTTGCACTGAAGCTTGCCTGATGTCTAGAATTGCATGGCCCTGCCACCCACTGCCCCAGTAGGCTGTTAACACTTTGTCGTTTGATTAAGTGACTATTAAAATGCTCAAACAAATGACTAAATTAGCTGATTATTCATTTCTAAAGTGGTTAAATACCTAGATGGGGGAAGAGGGTGGTTTGTTGACATAATCTGTAAAGTCCTCTAAGACTTTCAGATAACAGGCTTGGTAGAAGTGTAAAGTACGATTCTCATTCACAGTCCAGCCGGATTCAATGAAAGGCCTGAGCATCATAAACCTGCAGACAGAAGGAGTTCCAGGGGAAAAGGGAGGCCTGCTCGTAAGCCGGCTGTGCGGAGGGCTGGACTCCACCTTCCCGTCGCGGGTGTGCAACCCAAAGAATGTTGGCTGCCTCTGGGGCCAGCTGGCGTGCACAGGGGCATTGCTCCTGGAAATCCTGAAATGTCTGCCCGAGACTCCAGTGAGTAGAACTTTGGTCAGTGGAGGAGCAATGGCATAGCCAGATTTCAGTCCAGCTGCTATAAAAGCTTGCTGCCTTCACCACAGGACAGGTGTGGCTGTCGAATGGGGCTAAGAGGACCGGCCTCATAGGGTTGCCGTGAAGCTTCAGTTAAATAATTGATACAAAGCACTTAGCACAAAGCTTTGCCCGAGCTAAGATCTTGATCGCTAGGTTGTAGTGGTGGTTGTTTCAAAGTTCCTTTTCCAGCATCCCATTCCCTGAGTGCCTCCTTCACCACCTGATCCATCTCTTTGTCATGGTCCATGACTGTGTGTGACACACAGGGCCCAGATTCCCTCCCAGGCAGTTGCTGGCACATTACAGGGTAGTGACAGGGACATGCAGCCCTGTGCTCATGCAGAGCTTCCTTGACAGCAGTGATGGTGGTTTCTGACCACAAACCCTCTGAGTCCAGAGCCAGAGCAGCCTCCGACTCTGGAAGGGTGGTGGGGCAAGTGGTTTCCCCAGAAATACCCTCTACCTCCATGGCAGCCACCTTGGGCAGCCAGAAGAAACATCTCTCCCTTCCAAGCGCTTTGTGAGCGATGTTTAGTCCCATGACCAGACTCTTCATGGGTGCCAAAGCGGGCTGGGGTGGCCACCACTGCTGGTCGCCAGCATTCCTGCTGCTTGCTGACTGATGGAGGCATCACCTGACATTCCTCAGCTTTTGCTGGAGCTCTCGCCTGCTCTCGCCTCTGTCAGAGGGTGAACAGAGTCGTTAGTTAACAAGGTTGAATGCTCAGCAAAACCGGTTCATCTGCTGGTTTCAGGCCCAGTGATTCCTCATTGTCCCCAAATTCTCTTTACCCCAGTGACCTAGAGAGACAGCAATGCTTTTCTCTGTTTTCTCCCACTAAAATTTGAGCAACATTCAGCTAGTTCTTGTATAAAGAGTCTGACAAAGGACCACTGGCAAACTCAAGGTAGCTTGCATGATTAAAATAATAACAATCTCTCGCATAACATGAGGTAAAATTTGGAGACAAAACATGAAGTAAAGTTGATTCTTTGGCAAAGGCTATTAGTCAAGAACCAGTGAGGAGTGCAAATTCTGTGTTATAAAAACAATTTAAACTCCACCTAATACCCCTTCAGTCCTGATTGGCAGTTTTCTTATTGGCTTGAGCATAGCATTTTTCATCCCTGTTGAAAATACTGATTGCAGAGCTCAAAATAAAGTATGTATTATTGTATTGTTGATAATGTGCTATGTCCTAGAATTATGCACCCCAAAACCTAGCATTGATTAAAAAAATGGACTTACCACTTTAAGTAGCGATCAGGTCCGAATTGATGTAACAAAGAATAATAGTTCTGC
Organism: Cheirogaleus medius; assembly: GCA_008086735.1. NCBI lineage: Eukaryota > Metazoa > Chordata > Mammalia > Primates > Cheirogaleidae > Cheirogaleus > Cheirogaleus medius. Next base: position 64,002,388 of record VBSM01002608.1, read on the forward strand.
GTTTTCAGCATTTCCAAAATGAAGCATCTGTTTATAAACCTACCTGGATGGGGACCAGCAGGTTCTGGGAAGAATATTAACCTGAATTTGTTGAAGTCTTGTTTCCCAAACTGCTTTATAAACACTTCCCCATATGTGCTGCCAAAGCTTCACATTTAATGAATCATCCAAATCTTTTTGCCATATATCCTGTGTGGCTATTGATGATGGAATAACGTTCCTGATATCCGCAGAGAAATAAGAGCCATGCCGACATTGCCAAGCAAAATTGCATCATAAGATAATCCAATTAGAATGTTCATTTTGATTTTTTAAAATGCCGAGAACTATATTTTGGAGAGTTATCATATTGCCTGGGAATTTCCTAGGAACCTTTTTGTCTCCTTGATGGTTTGTCTTGTTTCTGATTAACCACAAAAGAAGTACAAATCATTGCTTCATAAAGATGCCGATTCTTGCATCATGATTCTTTTGCATTCTTGGTTATTTTACGACGAGTTTAGTGGTAAAGAACTTAAAAGAGTTTAGCAGTTAACAGGACAAGGTTTGGAGTCAAATATGTTGAATTTCATGTCCAAGTTCTGCCCCTGAATACTTAAATGAATAGGGCAAATGATTTCATATCCCTAACCCCAGTTTCTCCATCTCTACCATGGGAAGTGACATGACTCTCTATCTCCTTTGGCTAATGTAAAATAAAACAGGTAATGAATATTAAGTTTTTAACCCAGTGCTTAATGCCTGATGCATACAAACCATTGTTATTATTTTTATTATGCTGTCTAATTAGTCACTATTGGAGCACCTTTACTCCCTGAGGAATTTAGGAGCTAAAAGCAGCACTTCTTTGTAACATGGAAAAGAGGATTATTACTCTTATAAAAGAGGATCCAGAGAGTTAGCTTGTCTCTTCCACCATGTGAAGACACAGCAAGAAGACACCATTTTTCTCAGCTTCCAGCATTGTGAGAAATAAATTTCTGTTGTTTATAAGCTACCCAGCTTATGGTATTTTGTTATAGCAATCTGAAAGGACTAAGATAGGATCCTTAAATCAAACCACCAAACCTGCTTATAAATCCAGGTTTTCCTCAATCATATCCCAGAAGGTGCTATTACTAAGAATGTTGCCCTCTTCCAAATTTAGTGTTAAGCATCCTGCTCTTCAACAACCACCTCCTGTATTTCCATAACTAATATATACTAATTAACAACAAATCCAACAACTCTTCAACCCTACCAGCACTTCCAATCCACTGATCTTAAAATTTTTTCACTGTCCACCACTTCTCTTGTGTCCTTATTTTCATCCTTATCCAGTATCAGACTCCACTTGCATTCAACCTCAATAGTCTGCTCTCTGTGGCCATGATAAATGCTTGGGAAAACTCGTGCGCCTGAGACGGAGAAAATGATGGGAGGAAAATAGACAATCTTGCTGACTCCCTTTGTAAAATTTGTGGCCGCACCTTAACCTAAAGTTTACAGTGGCCCTTTTGATCACAAGAAACAGGTCCTACTGCCTTTCTGCTATCACCTATCACTGTTCTCCCTCAATAGCAATGGCAAGGAACTCCTGTATGTTTCTGGAACATAATAAGCATGTTTCTGGGACTTTTACTGCTATTTCTTCTACATGGAATGGTCTTAGCTCTCTCCACCCTCACCCAATTTATTTATGTGCCTCCCTAAATACTAGAAAATTCTACCTTCACCATTCTAGCTCAAGTATAACTCTTGGCCACTTTGTATTATTTCCTTACCCTGCAATATTTTTTTCTCAATAGCACTTACCACCTAATTTTTTAAAAAACTTATTACCTCTCTCCCCAATAGAAAGTGGTCTATGAAAAAAACAGTGTTGTGTTTTGTTCATTTCTCTTCTCTCAGTATTTGTTTGGCATATACTAGGCATTCAGAAATATTTGATGAACACAGGGATGGCAGCATGAAATTCCTGGGGCCATGGCTGATGTGACCAGGACATTCATAGTTTCAAATTTGAATTTCTGGTGGGTATGCATGAGATTTTCAACCTACAGAGATAACTGTTAAGAATGTAATTTTCAAAACTCATTTGCACAGTCCTTTCATATACGAAATGAGAGACTAACACCAGCTGCTTGTATTTACTGCACAGGCATACAAGGAAGTATGAGAACATATTTGGGACAGTTTGAGAAAGGTGGATTCTAAATTTTCAAATTCTTTTTTATACTGTAACTAACTTACAAGCATAGAGTGTTATTCATATATTTTCTTCACCCCCGACCCTGTACCTTCCCTGTTTCCTTTGCCCCTTCCAGAGGTAATTTATATCAACACTTTGTTGTGTATCCTACTAAACCTCTTTTGTTTTCTATGCACACACACTCGCACACACACAAATCTGGATTTAAAAAATTATGCCATTTATGTCATGCTCAAAGAATTATTCTGTAATTGCTTTTTCTACTTAATAATATGTAATTTTTTGCATTAGTTTTGACCTTATTCTATCTAATAGCTTCGTAGTGTAGTATTTCATAGAATGGGTATGTAATTACTTATTTACCTATTTATTCTCCTACTGCTGATTTTCACTCTTGAGGCTCTTGACTTTTCCATTGGAATTTCTGCTCTTTCTCTGAAGCCAATCATATAGGAACAAGGAAGCAACAATAATGAAGGAGGGCCCCGCCCCGAGCTTTTCCTTGGCAGGCCCTAGGAGTCCTCTAAGTCCTCTCTTAGATAACTCACATTCCCTTAAGAATGGAGACAGATAAGCAAATAATTAGAATAAAAAGTGATAAGTGCTGAGAAGAAATTCTGCTCAAAAACATATTAGATTGCAGTGGAGGAAGAGACTTTTTCTGCCTTGCTAGACTTGGGAAATTTTCAGCAAGGTGACATTTGGTCTGTACTTGATAATGCTTAAATGGGGTGGGTGAGATGAAAAGCAAAAGGCACTGGAATGTATGGTAGGATATGAGGGAAGGGGAACTCATTTTCTGATAGTCACAATTGAAGCCCTTGGTTTAAGGAGTTATTGAGGCTGTGTCTGTCAATAGAGAAAAGAGATAGGGGATGGGAGAGTAAATGGGATTGCGTAGGACACTGGGAAAGATGAAAGTAGAAACCAGAGAGGAGGGAAGCTGTGTGTGTAGGGCCCAGATTGGGAGAGGAGTCTCAGCGTGGGGCCTTTGCCCGGGAGATGAAGAGGGTGTTTTACCCTGAGAGAGAACAGACACAGCATTTTGTTCATGTTGTGCATTTTATTGTATCTAGTACAGACGGTTTTAAATATCAGGAAAATATAATGTGTGGATAAGATTGTGGGCATTAGAGCCAGTCAAATTTGAGTTCAAAGCCAGATTCTGCTAATTTTTACCAGTGAGACCTGGACAAGTTACTTTAGCTTTAGGAACTCCAGGTTCCTTATCTGCTTGGGAAAGCTTATAATTCCTCCTGAGGAATAAAGAGATAATATATGTAAATCAATGAACCCACTGTCTGCTATATTATCAGTATATAATTATAATTACTATAAGTTACCTGCTATTTATTTTTTTTAAAGAGACAGAGTCTCACTATGTTTCCCAGGCTGGACTCGAACTCCTGGGCTCAAGTGATCCTCTCACCTCAGCCTCCTAAGTAGCTGGGACTACAGGTGCAGGCCACTGTGCCCAGCCTACTTGCTGAATACTTTAAAAATAAAATGTCACATGCCCATCAAGAGAGATTATTCTTTGGATAAGAGGTTTTTATTAATTTTAACACATCAACTTCTGACACAATGACATGGGAAGTAGAGTTGTTTACGTCTGTACAACAGCATTTGGCCATCTGCAAGAAGGAACTCAATATCGTTCCAGCTTTGTAAGTGTGCTCTATTCACAAACCATTAAGAGGTAACTGCTGTGGTTTATATCATAGGTGACATCAGGGGTGAAGGTAGAAGACTTAAGGGCCTCTCCAGCTGCTGATCGCTGACCTAAGAGACAGAAACCAGAAAATCTTTCATTCTGATGAACATAGAAAGTGAACAATCTTCATATCGTAAGCCTAAATCACAAATGTTTTAAAAATGTATAAAATGTAGTAACATGAAACAAAACCAAAACAAAACAAAAGTCCCCAACATTCCCCAAAGATCAGCCTTAAACAAATATTTTTCACAGCACTTCCTCTTCTCACTCCCACCTTCCATTCTGACCACCCATAGGAGAAAGATAATCAGGAAATAGTTTTCCCTGCACATGCTGTGTAGCAGAGAGTGACGGCGGTCCCATCAGTGTCTTATTTCTGCTTCCATCCAGAAGGTATTGTCTTAGCAACCACTTTGTTAACATTGAAACAAAAGGACATTTGTTAAAAAAAACTAATAAGTAGAGAAAAATATATCAGTCACTATCTCCTTCTTAAAGAGTCCTCTCTTTTGAAAACGGACACTCTGCCTTCATAGAGTTTTCAGTCCCCTCTGTGACTCCTTTAGTCTCTACTTCCCAGATAGTAATATTAGTTAGTAATTCCATTCAGTCTGACTTTTAACTGTACCTTCCTCGTAAAAGCTTATTCCACCAGGGACGAGCGCCTGAGCTAGAAACTAGTGGTCTAATAGGAGGTTTGGAATGGGAGTTCTCTGCTGAGCACTGGCTGTTTCCTTACTTTCCTACGTATCTTTGCATCTGAGGTAAACTGAGTGTATCATTCTTCCTCGCACTGTTCAAGAGCTCATGTATATGATCAGAATAGACTCAGCTAATTCATTCTAACAGTATCCACAGCCCCCATCAATGGCTCCTTAACAAGCCCAAATGAGCATTGTGCACTAACTGTGGTTTTGATTATTCTAGTTGTGCTTAGTCCCACTGACCCACTTAGAGCTCTAGCAGTATCCACATCATATGTTTCATTATGTAATTGAATTTAGTGTTCATGATATTTGGAGCCAGGAAAACAGCATTCCACGTGGCGAGCCAAATGAAGCTATTCTAGTACCGAATGGGGATGGGATGTTGACGAGTCTGAAGACAGGACTTTCTTATTTTGATTAAGAGAGATTATTTGCTTCTGGAGGACATGGCCTTGGGCCAGGAATGAGTGCTGTGAAACATTTGAAAGGATGAAGACACTTGGATGAAGAATTCAACAGTGTTCCTGGTGTGTCCCTGCACACCACTACTTAGAGAGTGTGATTGGCTCCGGGAAAGAAAAGAAATATAACTTGTAAAATATAATTCCTAAGCCTCAGGGAGGTGCATTAGCCAAAGGCTGTGTCACATGAGCTGGCTCTTCTAGTTCTGTGCCCTTTAGTTTACTCCAAGGTGTGTCAGGACCATGAGAGAGAGAGAGACTTGCTAGCGGTACCATTAGGGAAAATGGTAGGGCATATTTTTAGTTTGGATTGATGAGTCTCTAAGAAAACTAGGCAAGCAGTTTACATAAATGCTAAATAATAAGACTTTTTCTGTAAATAGAACATCAGTGTAATGGTATGCAGTTTGTTCAAGCAGCCAGGCTAGGGACTATGTTGAAATTACATTAAAGCAAGATGTGTTCCCTCCACTTTGCTGGGCTGCAGAGTCATAAATCTAAAGTAGTGGAGATGAATTTATACATTGCTATAGAATTTGATGCAAGTGGAGTTCTTTTGAAGAACACGATTATCAAAATGTAAAATTGAAAAATATTTTGAATCTTCAAAAAGTGAATAGAACGAATTTTTAAGTTCTAAATCAAATTGATAATTAAAGTGCCACTGTGCAACATTCATGAAAGGAAAGTCAGTATGAAGGGCGGTAGGTAAGGTGACTTTGAATACCAGGTATAGTGTCATGGAAACAGTGGTGATGAGGCATGGTGTGAGTACACTGGGGAAGCCACTTTTTATAAGAGTAGTAAATTACACTTTGGTGGACAAAGAGAAACATAAAACATATCCCCTTGTTAAACTCCTTTACACTAAGAAACAGGATGCGTGGTGCCTGGGGCTGTGAGAGCAGACAGGCGTCCAGTGACAACAGAAAGGAGGAGAGACCGCCCACTGAATAGGGCACAAGGACTGGGCTTGTCGGAAGTAATGTGTTATTCATATTTGAACCTAACCTGTACTGGCCAGTATTGGACATTTTCTATCATTATACCAGTGACACTTGAAACAGGGTAAATAATGTGCTTAGAGCACTCGGGCATAATACACCGGAGAGAGAAGTGCTAATATGGAAGAAATGTGTGTGATAGTCTGTAATCAAACAAACGCAATAACATACAAGCCACAAAACATTTTATATTTCAGTCACTTGTTATTTAAAAACATGTTTATTATGAAGATTTCTTTCTAAGAAGCATCCTCAGTTCCAATGAATAAAATGGGCAGCTGGGGAAATCTCTAGATGTAGTAAATAATTTTTTTTAAAAAATACCCACTTTCACCTAAATGTTTAGATAACTGAGGAAAATAAAGTCACATTTATTTTAAAACTATTTATAGAATGGTTTCAAGCCTTGATTTCTTTTCAAGGGTTTAAATCAAATAAATCCTTTCAACATTTTTGGTGTTTTAATTTAAAAAATAATGCGTATTCATTTGTAAGTCATGGTATCTTCAATGTTAAGAAGACACTTGATGAGAAAGCTTCTCAGGGTACAATTCGATGTTATATAATGATCAAATAGTATTTAGCGTGTCCAACACCTCATACATTTATCATTTCTTTGAGGTGAGAACCCAAAATGGTACCACATAAATATGTGTAATTACAATGTGCCAATTCAAAAAAATCAACAATTTTTTTAAAAAAGGAAAAGAAACCTCCTCAGGGGAGTTGCAGGGCTAATTTGCAAAACATCATGATAAGCAACAAGGATACATGACAGTTAACAAAGAACTTTGTCCATTCATTTGTGAACAAACTTTTGGATCAGGAACCTCTTTATAATAAACTGCACAGAGGAATTTAAAAGAATTCTCTTTGGTCAAAAGGATGTTATTTAAAGCAATCTCCACATTATCTGACCACGATGGAAACATAATTGATAGCATGAGAAGGAAGGAAAAAGGTCAGACCTACCAGGGCTCAGATTCTGGATCCCCTGGTTACCAGCTAGATCTTTGGTAAGTTTCGTAGTGCCCAAGCCTTGTTTCTGCATGTGTGCAATGGAGCCAAAGTGACTGAGCTTTCACGTCTGCAGTGACTTGCTGTGTTAGTTGATAAGCTGCCCAGTGACTGGAGTGCCGTGAGTGCTGGCGGTCCTGACCACCAGCCACCACTAAAGGACAGCCGTAAAGATCACTGTGCACATTGTGTTCATTATGTATATTAGTGTTCATTTCATCCCTGTGGGCTGCTTCTGCTTCAACATGAGTTTCTTCATCTTTCCTACTATCATTCTGATTCATTTGACTCTGCTCCAGGGTGCAGGCAACAGGTGGGGCCAAAGGAGATTTTGTGGAGCCAGATCTAGGTCTGCAGACCAGTCACTTTCCCATTCTCAGTCTAGTCCTAAGCATCATCCCCACATACTCTACAATAAAAAGAAGGATTTTAATTCTGGACTAGTACTCAACTCCTAAAAGACAGGTCATTAGGGGAAGCTAGGGGTACAGGATGGTATCAAGCAATGCCTTTCAATCGATGATAAGAATATGTACCAACCACACATTAACTTATTAATCAAAGAAATATTAATATATACTAGGCTTTTATTTTATTCTCACCATGCTAAATTCTAGAGATTCAGAAATGAAGAGCACATAGGGCCTCTCCCTTCACAGTGTGTATAGGTTAGTAGGGAAAAGAGACATGAAAGAAATAGCATCATTCAAGTATAGCAAAAAGAAAAAAGAAATGTTGACAATAATTTTGTTACTTTTTGGAAGATAAATGTTGTTATTTAGGAAATCTTCCTGATGGCTTTTCTGGAGATCAAAGAGAGGATCCATATGACATGGCTGAGATAAATTAGGTAGAACAAAGTCAGAAATAGATTGCTTAACATACTGTAGTTGGAAAAATTTTGAATTTTGTCAGGGTAGATTGGAAAAGAGTAGTTTAGAGACCCAAGAGAGAAAAGGAGATAGAGCCAGTGAGACATCCAATAACATGGTGAGATTCTGGGAAATATTCAGAAGGAAAATTAGCCACTCAGAAATTCTAGAGCATCTTGTACAGAGTAATGGAAAAGGATCTTACTGTTGAAACATGAAGCATATTCCAAATCAGGATCCAGTTACAGCAGTAGCTCTCGCACCATACTGATGTTATTTTGGTATAATTAATTTTGGTTAAATATTTGAACTTTTTTCTGCCTTAATGCACATGTCATTTCTCTCCCAATTAATAATCAATTATCATTGTACTAGACTTGTTTCAACTGCTTTTGAAACGGCCTGTCTCTCTAAGTTGGCACTTTTATGGACCCAATTTTCATTCGGACTCAGTTATACCGGAGGATGGCATCTTCTCTATGGGCACTTTGCTCATGTTGGGCACCAGTCTCTGTGCCTTTCAGAAGTGTAGACCTCGGCCGGGCGCGGTGGCTCACGCCTGTAATCCTAGCACTCTGGGAGGCCG
>VBSM01002608.1:64013276-64024533 GCA_008086735.1 Cheirogaleus medius
AAAAAAAAAAAAAGAAAAAAAAATCCAGGACTTGAAATAAAAAATGACTAAAAAAATTTAAATATTAGAAAAATCAAACAGAACTTCTAGAAATGAAGAATTTATTCAAGAAATTATGAAACACAGTGGAAAGCCTCAAGAACAGGATAGATCAAACAGAAGAAATAATCTCAGGGATTGAAGATAACACCTTTCAATTAAATAAATCAGTCACAGAGATAGAGCAGAGAAAAGAACAAAGCCTACAAGAAATGTGGGATTATGTGAAGAGGCCTAACATGAGAATCCTAGACATACCTGAGGGAGAAAAAGAAAATAAACAAAGGTTGGATAAACTATTTGAGGATATAATAGAGGAAAATTTCCCAGGCCTTGCTAAAAATCTAGATAACCAGATACAAGAAGCTCAAAGGAGTCTCTGGAGATTCACCATAAACAGGAAGACACCAAGACACACAGTAATCAGACTGACCAAAATAACCACCAAAGAGGTCCTCCTATGAGCTGTAAGGCAAAAGAAACAGGTAACCTACAAAGTAAAACCCATCAGAATAATGTCAGACTTATCAACTGATACCTTACAAGCAAGAAGAGACTGGGGACCATTCTCACTCTTCTCAAACAGAATAATGCCCAGCCTAGAATCTTGTACCTTCCAAAACTAAGTTTTGTATATGAAGGAGAGATAAAGACCTTCTCAGACAAGCAAAGTCTAAAGGAATTCATCAAGACAAGACCTGCCCTCCAGGAAGTATTAAAAACAGTGTTACACATGGATCAGCACAATAAACATTCGTGAATGTAAAATCATCCAAAAGCTAAAGGTCAAAGACCAGATTCCACAATGGCTCAAGAGAGAAAACAAGGCAACAAAATTCAACTCAACAAGATGAACAGAAATCTGCCCACTTATCAATTCTCTCAATAAATACGAATGGCTTGAACTGCCTGCTAAAGAGACATAGGCTGGGTGAATGGATAAATATACACAAGCCAAGTATACGCTGTCTTCAAGAAACATATCTAACCCACGAGGTTACATTCAGACTATGGGTGAAGTATGGAAAACATTATTTCAAGCAAACGGAAGCCAAAACAAAGCTGTCATAGTGGTTCTGATTTCAGATAACATAGTCTTCAAATCAACAAAAGTAATGAAAGACAAAGATGGTCACTATATAATGGTGAAGGGTACAATTCAACAAGAAGACATAACAATTCTAAATATTTATGCACCTAACTCAGGTGCACCCAGATTCATAAACAAATCCCACTTGATCTAAACAAAATGATAAACAGCAACATCATAATAGCCTGAGAATTCAATGCCCCTAAGACAGAACAGGACAGATCCTCCAAACTGAAAATAAAGAAACAATGGACTTAAACAGAATTCTAGAACAAATGGGACTGACTGACATTTATAGAACATTCTACCCAAAAACCACTGGATATACGTTTTTCTCATCAGCTCATGGAACATTCTCTAAGATTGACCATATCCTGGTCCACAAAGTATGTCTCAAAAAATTTTTAAAAAATAGAAATTATACCATGCATCTTCTCAGACCACAGTGGAATAAAATTAGAAATCAATTCCAACAGAAACTCTCATCTCTACACAAAGCCATGGAAACTAAACATCCTTCAGCTTAATGATTATTACTTTAAGGAGAAAATAAAGATGGAAATCAAAAGATTCGTTGAACTAAATGATAAAGGAGACACAAGTTATTAATATCTGTGGGGCACAGCTAAGGTAGTCCAGAGAGGAAAATTTATATCCATAAATGCCTACATCCAAAAGATAGAAAGATCACAAATAAATAATCTAATGAATCATCTCAAAGAACTGGAAAAGGATGAGCAAATTGACCCCAAACCCAGCAGAAGAAATGAAATAACAAAGATCACAGCAGAACTAAATGAAATTGATAACTAAAAAACTATATGGAAGATTAATAAAGCAAAAAGTCGGTTCTTTGAAAAAATAAACAAAATTGACATGCCTCTGGCTAGATTAACAAGAAGCAGAAAAGAAAGAATTCTAATAAGCTCCAACAGGAATGAAAAAGGAGAAATTACAACTGATATCATGGATATACAAAACATCATCTATGAATACTATAAAAACCTCTATACACATAAACTGGAAAATGTGGAGGAAATGGACAAATTCTTAGAAACACACAACCTCCCTACACTCAATCAGGAAGAAACAGAATCCCTGAACAGACCAATATCAAGTATCGAAATTGAAACAGCAATAAAAAACCTTCCTAAAAAGAAAAGTCCTGGACCAGACAGTTTCACACCAGAATTTTATGAGACCTACAGAGAAGAACTGGTGCCTATCCTGCAGAAATTATTGCACAACACCAAGAAGGAAGGAATATTCCCCAACACATTTTATGAAGCCAACACCACCCTGATACCAAAACCAAGAAAGGATGCAACAAAGAAAGAAAACTACAGACCAATATCCCTTATGAATATAGATGCAAAAATTTTCAAAAAAATCCTGGCTAACTGAATTCAGGTGCTTATCAAAAAAAAATAATCCATCACGACCGAGTGGGCTTCATCTCAGAGATGCAGTGATGGTGCAACATACACAAATATATAAATGTATTTCACCACATACATAGAATAAAAAACAAAGAACATATGATCCTTTCAATAGACACAGAAAAAGCATTCAACAAAATTCAACACCCTTTTATGATAAAAACTCTTAACAAAATAGACATAGATGGGACTTACCTAAAAATGATACAAGCCATATATGAGAAACCCACAGCCAACATCATACTGAATGGGGAAAAATTGAAAGCATTCCCACTTAGAATTGGAACCAGACAACTTTGCCCTTTATCACCACTTCTATTCAACATAATGCTAGAAGTCCTAGCCAGAGCAGTTAGACAAGAGAAAGAAATCAGGGGTATCCAAATGGGACAGAAGAGGTCAAACTCTCACTCTTTGCTGATGATATGATCTTATATTTAGAAAATCCCAAAGATTTTTGCCATGAGACTACTGGAATTGATAAACAAATTCAGCAAAGTCTCAGGTTACAAAATCAATGTACAGAAATCAGTAGCATTCCTATACGCCAACAGCAATCAAACTGAGAACCAAATCAAAGAATCAAGACCCTTCACAGTAGCAAAAAAGAAAGTAAAGTACCTAGGAATATATTTAGCTAAGGAGGTAAAAGACCTCTACAGGGAAACTATGAAACACTGAGGAAGGAAATAGCAGAGGACGCAAGCAGGTGGAAAATCATACCATGCTCATGGGTTGGCAGAATCAACATTGTTAAAATGTCTATACTACCTAAAGTGATCTACAGATTCAATGCAATCCCTACTAAAATACCAACATCATTTTTTCACAGATCTAGAAAAAATAATTCTACACTTTGTATGGAACCAGAGAAGATCCCATATAGTAAAAACGATCTTAAGCAAAAAGAACAAATTGGGTGGCATCAATTTACCAGACTTCAAGCTATACTATAAGGCTATAGTAACTAAAACAGCATGTTAATGCCACAAAAACAGAGACATAGGCCAATGGAACAGAGCTGAGAACCCAGACATAAAGAAATCCTGATATAGCCATCTAGTCTTTGACAAAGCAGACAAAAACATATCCTGGGGAATAGAATCCTTATTCAATAAATGGTGCTGGGAAAACTAGATAGCCACATGTAGGATACTGAAACAGGATGCACACCTTTCACCTCTCACAAAAATCAACTTACGATGGATAACAGATTTGAACCTAAGGCGTGAAACTATAAGAATTCTGGATGAAAATGTTGGAAAAACTCTTATAGACATTGGCCTTGTCAAAGAATTTATGAAGGAGACCACAAAGGAAATCACAGCAACAACAAAAATAAATAAATGGGACCTGATCAAATTAAAAAGCTTCTGTACAGCCAAGGAAACTAACATGAGAGCAAGCAGACAACCTACAGAATGGGAGAAAATATTTGCATATTACACATTGGCTAAAGGGCTGATAACTAGAATCTATATACAACTCAAGAAAACCAACCAGAAAAAAAATCAAACAACGCCATTAAAAAGTGGGCAAAGGATATGAACAGAAACTTTTAAAAGAAGATAGACTAGTGGCTGACAAACATATGAAAAAATGCTCAACATGTCTAATCATCAGGAAAATGCAAATCAAAACCACAATGAGATTGCATTTCTCTCCAGTGAGAATGGCTTTTATCAAAAAGTCCCAAAACAATAAATGTTGCTGTGGATGTGGAGAGATAGGAACACTCCTACACTGCTGGTGGGACTGCAAACTAGTTCAGCCTCTGTGGAAAGCAATATGGAGATACCTTAAAGAGATACAAGTAGATCTACCATTTGATCCAGCAATCCCATTACTGGGCATCTACCCAAAAGAACATAATACATTCTATAAAAAAGACACCTGCACTGGAATGTTCATAGCAGCATAGTTCACAATTGCAAAGATGTGGAAACAACCCAAGTGTCCATCAATACTTTAATGGATTAAGAAAAGGTGATATATGTACACCATGGAGTTCTACTCAGCCCCAACAAACAATGGTGATCTAGCACCTCTTGTATTATCCTGGATAGAGCTGGAGCCCATTCTACTAAGTGAAGTATCCCAAGAATGAAAAAACAAGCACTACATATACTCACCATCAAATTGGTATTAACTGATCAACATTTAAGTGCAGATATAGTAATAACATTCATCGGGTGTTGGGCAGATGGCGGGGGGGGAAGGGGAGGGGTATATAAACACGTAAAGGGCGTGGTGCACACCATCTAGGGGATGGACACGCTTGAAGCTTATGGGTTGGGCAAGGGCAATATATGTAACCTAAACATTTGTTCCCCCATAATTTGCTGAAATAAAAAAAATTAGAAAAAAACAAGAAATCACACAACAGGGAAACCTGATCTATCTTTCAGTGTCAGGGATAGTTTCTCTTAAAGAACTGAGTTTTAAACAGAGACTCTTAAATTGCCATTAGAATTAAGAATTAAGCCAGATAGTGGAGAGGGAGTAGAGGCAGTGGCAGGCGTCCTCAAACTACGGCCCACGGGCTACCTGCGGTGCACCGAGGACATTTATCCGGCCCACCGGGTGTTTTTGCCGCTGCTGCCTGTTCTGTTTAGCAGCCCACTAGGCCCGGGCCCATAGTGTGCACTCTCCAGTGGTCTGAGGGACAGTGAACTGGCCCCCTGTTTAAAAAGTTTGAGGACCTCTGGGCAGTGGGGTGGGAGGAAATACTTAAGCTGAAGTGATAGGATGCAAAAAAGATGTTGAGGGAGAAAAGACAACAGTGTACAATTGGGGAACAGAAATGAAGCAGTTGGTAGTGAATGGCTGGATTTTAGAGTTGGGAAGATTATGCTAAGGGATTTTGCTCTTATGCTAAGAGAAAGGAGATGATATTGAAGAATTTTAAACACAGAAGTGACTTAAATAAATTTATTGGAAGGTGGAAAGAATTTCAGTAAGAAACACCATGGTGATCAGTTAGAAGGCAGTATCCATGGGTGAAAGTCAGGGACACTAGTGTCTTGAAATGAGATAACATGGACAAGTTGGAGGATTTGAAGTATGGTGGAAAGATTGAAGATGTAATTTGAAAGTAGAATCATCAGGTTTTGGTGGCTGTGAAAGGGAGAGGAAATGTGAGATCAAGGACAATATCATTTCAAGTAAGAGCAACTGTGTGAATCATCAAAAGGGAAAGGGTAACTGAAGTTTTAGATACACGAATACACTGTCAAAGTCTTCATTGCCCCATAACTTGAGGACAAGGCTCTTGGTCATCTATTTCACTTCATATGTATTTACAACATCCTGCAGATTTAAACTACAACATTGTTACTGAGCCCTGATGGTAGATGGTGGTTAGATTCTTTGGTTGCAAATAACAGAAACATCTCAAAGTACTTCAAGGAATGAGAGTTTTATTATAAGGATTTACATGGAAATGAGAAAAATAGGGTTCTCAGTCTGGTGGCCAAGCCTTGCAGAAATGTGCGTAAGCCTGCTCACACTCAGAGAAGGACCGGCGAGCGGAAAGCGTTGTAAGAAATGGAAGGCCATTCAGGAACCCAGTGCTGCTTTTCCACTAAGTTGTTGTTGTTATTATTATTCTTTTGGCCCTCTTAGTAGTCAAGAAGAATCACATATTTGTTCTATCTCTATTTGGTATATGTCTTTCTCTTCAGATTCCTGCCTGTCTCTCGAGCTTCCCTACTCACTGACTATCAGCTCTCAGTTCCAATTCCTGTGGTAGCTGTTGGGTCAAACTCTAATGCTAGGCTACCTCACAAGCTGCTGGTCTGGCTAAGGGTCAGTTTCAGCTGTCCTATGTGCTCCCTGTCCCAGTGATTCTTGCCAGTGGGTCCATGTCTGTAGGCAGAGTACTGTCTCTTTTGTATAAGGGACTTTATGAAGTGCCTCCTTTGACAGGGACTGTTGAGGTGGCAGTCTCTCTCCAAAAAATCTATGGGCAAGATGAGCACCATGAAGATAGAAGATTCTGATCCAGCATCTTCTAACTTTATGTATTTTCTCTTAAATTTGATATGTTTAAGTGTTTTTTTTCCCTTAAGGAATGAATGATCATGGATTGATACTGATATTCATTATAGAAAATGAAATCATGAAGGATAAAATAAACATCTCTACTGCAGTACCTTTAACCAGATTTTGTAGTCCTAACACATCACTGTACATAAAAATCCATTATGTATAATTGAAATAAATGCTTTAGTTTCTAGGCTGAGCTAAAACAATATTGATGAGAAGATCACATTCAGGTGTATGTATAAGGCTTGTAGTACTTGCCATTGTTTGGAGATGAAGCCAAATTGGTTTTTATTGACAGTGTGTCTTGTTTTGGCATGTCCAGCACTTCTTTCCCTGACACTGAACTCCGTGTTGACATAGTAGAGTTGCCTATCATGTCCCCTCTCTTCGTGTCTTCTCCTCGTCCCAGTCCGTGTGCTAGCTGAGAGCTCCCTGGGGTCAGGATAATCATCGCCATCGCCAAGCACAGGTGCCATGCAGGAGGAGTTGGGGAGGAGATGGGGGATTAAGTTGTCCTTTGTCCCCAACTCTTCTGACTCTACTTGTCTCCTGCTCTAGTTGCTGACTCCATATCTTTGGCACACTAACTTTAATTATTGAGATCAACAACTTTTAGATAGGCTTCCTTGGTTTTATAAGGAAGAGACAATCTTTAGTACAAACTGGTTTGTCTAAAATCAAAGCAGTGAGAACATACAGCATTGCTAAAATAGGCTTTTCTGTGGGCGGATATCAACCTAGGAGTCAGGTCACATATACTCCGTAAACTCCTCCCAGCCCCCAAAATGGGGTGGCCATAGTACCCAGGCTGGACTAACTGAAGTTGCCATCTCCATATCCAGATGGTTTGTGGGTCAAAGCAGAGTAAAGAATCCTCCCCCAAATTTGTTACAATTGTCCTACAGACCAAAGGGTACCTCTTTTTTCTGTGGCATTGAAAATTTTAAGAATGACAAAGACATAAGCAGGAAACGTGTGTGGTTGTCTTTTCGACTAATGAGAAATTCTCTTTCTTGTCAGGCAGAATAACCTGCAAACAGAAACGGGGTTAAGATGTTGTTTCAGTCTCTGTTTGAAGTTAGTACAGCCCTGAATTTTTAGTTACATTAGCAATTTTTTTTAAAAAGGCCCTATGTCTTTAAAAACACAGTTTGAAATGTGTATCTGTCATTTGGAGCTGGAAAATTTGTTTACCACATGTAACAAAAATCATGTCAAATCATGTTAGCTGATTTATATTTGCATGACAATTTTACTTACTGATTAAGCAGTGATTGGAATGATTGGTATAAATGTGGTTGATTTATACACTCAGTTTAATGCTTTTAGCATTGGAGGTATCTAAACTTAATTGACTCAACTGCTAGGCAACTCAAGCCATTGTTTGGAGTTTAAAAAAATATGGTCAGCTGTTTTTTATTATTGTGTCTGGAATAGAGATGCTGTTAATCTCTGTGATTTACTACTTACAGAAGGATATTGTCCTTAAAAATGTTATTCCAAAATTCTTTGGGCAACAACACAGCAGATAGTACCCAGGGTGGCATACTATGGGACTAACTGGTAAACAGACTAATGGAAAAGTCCCTTGAAAGAGAGATAAATAAGAAAAAAACAAATAGGTAAACTGATTATTCGAGGGGGTGGATTTAATCATTCTGCTAACGATATCTGCCATTTTCCTTGTGTCAACTTTCCCATTTTCTTTAGCTTTCTTCTTTTTCCTTGAACAGTTGTAATAAGCTCTGTGCACTTTCACAGGAGAAATGTCTTTGAAGGTTGGATAACAAGGATTTCAGTTTCTGTTTTAAGTATAACTTTCCCAAGAAGGGAAGAAGCCTCAAATTTTAACCTAACTGAACATAAACTGGTGTTTCTCTCTTCCTTCCCTCAGAGCACATCCAGAGCCTGCTCCATGTCCACAGCACCACGGGGGCAGAATGTGCAGTGACTAATGGCCTGGCAGAGACCCAGGTGACATGTGAACAGTGTGCCTTGGCCACAGCCAGTTAGCCTGGAGCAGATGCTAAGGTTTATTGTCTTTGCAGTTTTCTGGCCTTCACCAGTAAGAGGAGTCATGGCTTTCCCCAGACTTTTTAGCTAGACTGTTCATGAATTGCTTGTTTATTGGCATTTCATAACAAGAGGCCTTAAAGTCAATGGCCAGAGAAGACGCACTCATAATGCAATTAGGGAAGAAGAACATTATTTTATTGTTATGTTATGCTGAGAAAAAGTCTTTGTGTTCCTCTGTTTGTCATTATATTTCTACTTGTAAACAGGCACAGGGATAGGGAAAGATATTTACAACCTTTGCTGCGTGTCCTGAAGTTACCGGGGTATAGGAGGAGCACACACTGAGCACGCAGAGACCTGGGTGTCATGTTGGAACCCGCCTTACTCAAGTCTCCTCTTTGCACTTTCAGAATCACTCAACAGTGATCTGGTACAAGTGGGGAAAATTATCTTGTTCTGACTCACTTTCATTACATTGTCTTTAACCACCACTGCTATGGAGAGGTCTTTTGTTGTTCAACTCAGTTCTTTGGCTAGACATTGGGGAGAAAACTCTTCTCTCCATATGTAGCTTCTACCAGCTCCTTCCTGCTCTGGTCTTTCAGGTTCCAAGCTTTTCCTCCTTTCTTAGCAATAGACCTAAGTTTAGGCTGCCCAACATTGTCCACATGCAACTTTTAGTTCTTTTCTACACAGCACATTTCCCTTTTTTATTGCATAATCACTTTTTTGTACATAGGATGCCTTGTAATAAAATTTAGAAGTCTGGTAAAGAGTCATTTAGAATTCTAGAATTCTTGTGATTTCTCCTTCTCATTTAAGTGGTATTGTTTTGATAGATTTATTTGTACAATATACTACTTTTACCTAAAATTGATGGAGATAATTTCTACTTTGTTCGATTATCAGTAAAACCCAGCTGAAGATAATAATAGAGAGAAGAGAGAAAAACTGCATATTCATTTACTGCCAATGAGAAATTTTACATCAAAAATTCCATAAAAGGCTCTAGAATCTTCTCCTAAGCTCCCCAATCTCCTCACGTGAAAGGCTGGAAGATATGTCCTTATGATTTACTTTAATCATCCTCTGAAATGCTGACTTTATGAGGGCAGACCTATGACCTGACTTGCATGCTCCATAGCAGACTCCAGTCTTTCCAGTGTTTCTATATTGCTAAGGAGACTGCTCTATTTATTGCAGTAACAAACTCTTCCTAGGCTTATGTTTTTCTAAATAAGGAGTTGATAGAAGTTTTCTTTGACATGTTGATTTTCATCTTTGGTCTCCTGTTTTGATTTTGTGTATGTTTTTCAATAAAAAATAATTCTATCTTTTTCATTGTTGTTGTTGAGTTTCCTTAAAGAATTTCTTGACCTTTAAACAACCACAAAGATGAGAGGATAGACCTAGAAATGCACCCGATTTGGGTGTAAAGCAACTGTAACAAAATCCCCAAACAGAAATAGAAGGCTTGCTTTATTTTAACTTTTTTCTCAGACAATAATTCCTAAGTCCTGTTCATCTACTCTGTGGAAACCCCCAGGTTCTGTGAAGCTCATCACAACTTAGACAGATGACTAACATGGAAAGTAGTGAACATTTCTTTCATTCCCTGGATCACAGAGTTTATCCAGGGTCATCTTCCCTTATCCTCAAACCTCGTGACCCCATTGAGGAGGGGCGAACAATATAACCCAAATGTCCATTAAAATTTTCTGACATGTAGCACTTAACAATATGCCTGAATAATACATACATTTTTGTATATGTGTAAATACAATAAAATGAATAAACTAAGTATAAAATTTCAAAAGCTGAAAAGAATACAAATGCTCAATGGAAATAAAAGGAATGAAATAATAAAATTAAATGTAGAAATTAATCAAGTAGACAATATAAAATAGTTAGTGAGCAAAACTCATCTGTTTTTCTATAAAGTCCAATTAAATAAACCCCTGAAAAAAATGAGAATGCTCTCTGTCAATATCACAGTCTAACATGGTACTAGTGGTCCTCAGTGATACAATAAATCAAGAAAAATACAAGTTACATGTCATAAAAATGTGTGTGTATGCCAGAAATGTGTGTATTTCATACATAAATAGATATATTCAGATATCGGCATATATGCACGTATATGGGAATACATATATACATACATATATCTGAATGGGAGAAAAAGTGATATTTGCAAGCAATATAGTTTTATACCTAGAAAATGCAAGAAAAATAACTCAAAATATGAAAATATACTAGAATTGATAACACAATTCAGAAGAGTATTTGAATACAAGACTAACACATGGATATTATGCATCAATCATAACAAATTAGAAAATATTATGCTGAAAGAAGAGTCTATCCACAGGAAATCATAAATACCACAGACATACACATAATAGGAACTGCATAGAACTATATGAATAAAATTATGAACTGCTGAGCTCCCCCATAAATATCTAAACAAATAAAAGAAGCATATCCTGATCTATATATAAAGACTCAAATCATAAAGATGTTTATTCTTGAGAAAATAATCACCAAATTCAATATAACTATATCAAAATCTTAATATCTTGGGCCGGGCGCGGTGGCTCACGCCTGTAATCCTAGCACTCTGGGA
>VBSM01002608.1:64028162-64042273 GCA_008086735.1 Cheirogaleus medius
GTTCATGAATTGGTAGAATCAATATTGTTAAAATGTCAATATTACCTAAAGTGACCTACACAATTAATGCAATTCCCATCAAAATAACACCAGAATTCTTTACAGAACTAGAAAAAACAATTCTTCACTTTGTATGGAACCAGAAAAAACCTCGTATAGCCAAAGCAATCTTAAGTAAAAAGAACAAACTGGGAGGTATCAGTCTTCCTGACTTCAAGCTGTACTATAAAGCAATAATAGTTAAATTAGCCTGGTACTGGCACAAGAACAGAAGCATCGATATCTGGAATAGATCTGAGATACCAGAGATGAAACCTTCAGTATACGGTAACCTAATCTTTGATAAAGCAGACAAAAATATGCATTGGGGAAAAGAATCCCTCTTCAATAAATGGTGCTGGGAAAACTGGTTAGCTACATTCAGAAGATTGAACCAGAATCCCTACCTCTCACCTCTCACAAAAATTCACTCAAGATGGATAACAGACTTAAACGTAAGGCATGAAACCTTAAGAATCCTAGAAGAAGATGTTGGGAAAACCCCATCAGACACTGGTGTAGGCAAAGAATTTTTGAGGAAGACCCCCAAGGCAATCGCTGCAGCAGCAAAAATAAACAAATGAGATCTGATCAAATTAAAAAGCTTCTGCACAGCCAAGGAAACTATCAGTAGAGCAAATAGACATGCCACAGAGTGGGAGAAAATATTTGCTCTCTACACTTCTGATAAAGGTCTAATAACAAGAATCTATCTAGAACATAAAAGAATTAACAAGAAAAAATCAAACAACCCCGTCAATAAATGGGCAACGGAAATGAACAGAAACTTCTTCAAAGAAGACAGAATAGGCCTGCAAACATATAAAAAAATGCTCAGCATCTCTAATCATCAGAGAAATGCAAATCAAAATCACAATGAGATACCACCTAACCCCAGTGAGAATGGCCTGTATCAAGAAATCCCAAAACAACAAATGCTGGCGAGGATGTGGAGAGACAGGAACACTCTTACACTGCTGGAGGGACTGCAAATTAGTGCAACCTTTGTGGAAAAGAATGTGGAGATACCTCAAACAGCTAGAAATAGAAATACCATTTGATCCTGCAATAGCATTGTTGGGCATCTACCCAAAAGAGCATAAGACATTTTATTGTAAAGACATCTGCACCCGTATGTTTATGGCAGCACAATTCACTATTGCCAGGTTATGGAAACAACCCTAGTGCCTGTCAATTCAGGAGTGGATAATTAATATTTGGTATATGCTCACAATGGAATATTACTCAATTCTAAGAAATGACAGTGAGCTAGCACCGTTTATGCTATCCTGGATTAAGCTTAAGCCTATTATCCAAAGTGAGGGGACACAAGAATAGGAAAATGGCTCAACATCTACTCGCCATCAAATTGGTACTGACTGATTAAAACTATGGTGCTTAAATGATGGTATTGTTCACCAGGGATTCCGGAGGTGGAGACCCACAACCTATGGATGTGGCGAGCATTGTGGGGGAAAGGGAATACCTCTAACCCTTCTTAGGGAGAGGCAAAGATATACAATGTAACCAAAATGTCAAAAAAACCCACAAAAAACCATACTTTTTAGACAACAATAACAAAATCATACTCATACAATTTGTCACTTTCTCAGGTTTCCAAAACACCTAGTAGCTCCCTATTAGCAACTAATGTATTATCAGCTCCTAATGAATGCAGTGATCACATGATCACAGCAAAGTAACCTTCATTGAGAATTTTGATGTCAAAACAGTGCATGTGTACTAATGTGTGGCTATCCACAGACTACATACAGTAGTGAAATAAACACATGTAACTGAAAAAATTAGCTGAACCATTTACTTGGTGCCACAGGGAAAAAAAGAAAACTTGAAATATTGATACTAAAAGTTATGAAATCATAGCCAAACTATATTCCAACCATTGTTGCTTTTAAGGCAAAACTGAGACAAAACTGCCTTAGAAGCATCTTATAAGAATATGGGGAATAGCAATGAGTAAAGAACTAAGCTATTGATTTTTGATATTGTGAATCAGAGAGAGCTTTTAAGGTTGGAACTAAGAATCGAAGGGCGTATGTAAATAAGAGATGACAAACTCCCAGCTTGCAGAGATGATGGAAGTGTCAAGAACAGAAATGTGGTTAAAGAACATTTTCTCAGGCAAACCAGGTAGAAAGAGGTGATCAAGAATCTGGAAAGGAAGGATGTCACTTTGGATATTTAGGACAGAAAACAAATAAACAATCAAATATAGGGCAGAAGAGATTGGGAACATGTGAGTAAGGTTGGCTAGCCATAAACATAAAAGGAAATAATATGACATGGGCACACACAGGGAAGTGCATCACTACATGGATCATAGCAGTCAAGGTGGAAATATCAACAGTACAGGCCTGTTGGATAGTGCAGGCTGCACTCTCAGCTCTCAATTTTTATACCTCTGCTTGTCACATTCAATTTATTGAAGCCGAATCCTTTCCCCTTCAGGATTAGTATGTGCATTCACTGAGATTGAGGCACCAGGCAAAGCCCTGCGCAACGGGATCCACAGAGACAAGGCCCTAGTCATTAGTATTGGACATTACAGAAAATATTGGAGATTTTGACACTGTGCCATAAGCAATGCAATCACTGAGTAGCCAGGGATAGTATACATAAATACTTCTGTCAGAAGTGCTCTAAAGTAATTTGGGGAGGGAGGTGACTTATTGGAGAGAGAACATGGTGATAAATTGCGAAACTGACAGTGCATGCTAGAGGAAAAGAATTCAAGATTAAAGGATAAACAAGGAAATAGATCAAGTTCCTGAACCAACAAAGGGTTGGGGGTTTATGGTTGCATAAGGCAGTTATCTTGAAAGAATTTCCTCAATTTGTGTGTGTGTGTTTTTAATTTAGGACTTACGTTTATTAAATAAATATTTTCTTTATAAAGAGAAAAAAAAAGAAAATTCTGGAAAGAAAAAATTACTCCAGGTCTCAGTGTTACAATTTTGAGTACTTCTATATTCTTTGAATCATGTACAAGTATTATTTATGTATTATTTGTGTAATTTAAAAAATACTCCAAATAAATAGAAAAAGCTAAGAAAGGAGGATGAAGTCTCACACTATAAGATATTTCAACCACGAAGAGAACTAAATAACAAATTCTGTGGCTAGAAAATAAAAATAAAACAAAGAGGGTGGAACGGTTGTTTTACTAGACAAAGATGAAGGTACCAGTTTGAAGGTCAGCGTCATTGTCGGGAGATGAAGGAAGCACTCATGAGTCATAACCTGATGAAGTGAACAATGTCTTAGGAGGCAGGAATGGTGTGGCAGAAAGAGTTGAAGAGGTAGATGATTTAAGGGAAGCTGTTTAATGCACCCAGCATTGAACGTAAGTACTGAACATTACCTAAAATATTAAAAAGTGAGGCAAGGTGAGGACTGGGAGGAATAGTGTGAATGAAAAAAGGGAACAGAAAAAGTGAGTATGCTGTCACTTTGGAATTTTATTTTGGTTTGTCCAATTTCTTTGTTTTGGCATGTGGGGAGGGAGCTTTTTTTAAAGATTTTTTTCAAAATTTAAATTTTAAGTTTTAAGATAATTATAGATTCACATGCACTTATAAGAAATAATACAGAGAGATCCCATGTAACCATTACTCAGTTTCCATCAATGGTAATATCTTGGAGAACTACAGCATAATATCACAACCAGATACCGACACTGATATAGTCAGGGACAGACCATCTTCATTACCACCAGGGGCCCGCATGCTGCCTGACACTACCAATGAGTTCTTCATTTCTATAATTCTTTTCATTTTAAGGTTGTTATTTAAATGAAACCCCGCAGTATGTATCCTTTTGGCATTGGCTTTTTTCACTTAGTGTAATTCTAAAACTCATCCAGGTTGTTCTGTGTATCAATAGTGTGTCCCATTTTATTGCTGAATAGCATTCAGTGGTCTGTATATGATGCAGTTTGTTTAACCATTCACTCATCAAAGGACGTTTGGATTCCTTCCTTTTTTGTTATTATAAATAGGCTGCTATAAAGATTTACATATAGGTTGTATGAATATAAGTTTTCCTTTCTCTGGAATAAATGCCTAAGAGTAAAATTTCTGGATCAAATGAGAGTTGCAAGTTTAGTTTTTTTGGAAACTACCAAACACTTTTTTTCAGAATGGTAGCACAATTTTACATTCCCACTAGCAATGTATGAGTGATTCAATCTCTCTTCATCCTCTCCAGCATTTGGTATTGTTCCTATTTTTTATTTTAGACATTCTGATAGGTGTGTAGTTATATTTCATTGTGATTTTCATTTACATTTCGCTAATGGCTAATGATGCTGACTGTCTTTGCATGTGCTTAGTTGTTATCTATGTATCTTATTCAATGAAAAGTCTCTTCAAATCTCTTGCCCATTTTTTAATTGTAATTTTTGTATTTTTACTATTAAGCTTTGAGAGTGTTTATATATTCTAAATATTAATCCTTTGTTGGATATATGATTTGCAAATATTTTCTCTAAGTCTGAAGCTGGCCTTTTTATCCTCTTAACAAGGTCTTTGGCAGAACAAGTTTTATATTTTGATGAAGTCCAATTTAAAAGTATTTCTCTTGTAGATTATGCTTTTGGTGTCAAGTACATTTTTGTCTAGCTCTGGATCTTAAAGATTTGTTCTTCTGTTTTTTGAAAAAGGTTTAATAGTTTTTCATCTTATATTTAAGTCCAAGTCCATGACCAAGTTTACCTAATTTTTGTATAAGACTTAAGTGAATGTTTCTGTTTGTTTGTTGGTTTTTTGCCATTGATACCCAATTTCTCCAGCATCATTTGTTGAAAGGCTATCTTTCCTCCATGGCATTGCTTTTTCATCTTTGTGAAAAATCAATTAGGCATGTTTGTGTGGATTTATTTCTAGGTTCTCTATTCTATGCCATTGATTTATTTGTTTATCCCTCTGCCAACTACCAGTGTTGATTACTCTAGCTATTTAATGAGTCTTGAAGTCAGGTAGACTGATTTCTACCACTATTCTGCTTATTTTAAAAATGTTTGAGGTCTTCCAGTTTCCTTTCATTTCTATATAAATTTCAGGATAACCTTGTCATACAGTTGACCCTTCAACAATGCAGGAGTTAGGGTGCTGAGCCCTTGTGCAGTCAAAAATCCATGTATAACTTTGACTTCCCCCAAACTTAACTGTTAATAGCCTACTGTAGGCCTTACTGATAACATAAATAATCTATTAACATATATTTTCTATGTTAGATATATTATATACTGTATTCTTATAATGAGGTAAGCTAGAGAAAAGAAAATGTTATTAAAAAATCATAGGGAAGATAAAATACATTTACAATCTATTAAGTGGAAGTGGATCATTGTAAAGGTCTTCATTCTCATTGCCTTCATGTTGAGTAGGCTGAGGAAGAGGAAGGGTTGGTCTTTCTGTCTCAGGGGTCACAAAGGTAGAAGAAAATCCAAGTGACCTCAGCAGTTCAAACCCATGTTGCTTACAGGTTAACTGTACATCCAAAAATCTTGCTGAGATTTTGATAGGAAATGCATTACACCTGCCTATTAATTGGGGGGAATTGACATCTTTACAATGTTGAACTTCCAATCCATGAGCACAGTGTGTCTCTGCATTTATTTAGATCTTCTTTGATTTCTATAATGAGCATTCTGTAGTTCTCATCATACAAGTCCTGTACATGTTTTGTTATATTTATCCCATGTTTTGGAGATAGCTTGGGATTTTCTATGTAGTCATTTTTACTGATTTGAGATTTTTTTTGTTTTCTAATATATGCATTTAATACTAGAAATTTCTTCAGCATTGCTTTTATTGTGTCTGACAAATTTTCATATGTTGTATTTTCAATTTCATTCAGTTCAATCTATATTTTAAATTTCTTTTGCTATTTCTTCTTTCATTCATAGATTATTTAGAAGTGTGTTTTTTAATTTCCAAGTTTAGAGAGACAGTCTTATCTTTCAATTAATTCATTCCTAATTTGATTCCATTGTGGTCAAAGAACATACCATGCATAATTTCAATTCTTTTACATTCATTGAGGTGTGTTTTGTGGCCCAGGATATATTCTTGTTGGTATATATTCTGTGGGGTCTTGGAAAAAATGCCTGTCCTGCTGTTGAGTGGAGTAGTCTGTGAGTGCTGATTAGATCCTGTCGGGTGATGGTGTTACTGAGTCCTTATACATCCTTGCCCATTTTCTGTCTAGTTGTTCTATTATCTGTCAGCAGAATAGTGTTGAAGTCTTTAATCATAATTGTGGATTTGTCTATGTCTTATTTCAGTTCTATCTTTTTTTTTTTTCTGCGTACAATTTGTAGTTCTGTCGTTTGGTGCTTATACTTCTGTTGAATATGTTTTTTCATTCAGTTTGAGATCTTTCTGATTCTTGGTATAATGAATGATTTTTTTTATTTGAAACCTAGTTATTTTACATATAATGCTACGAGACTCTGGATCTTATTTAACTCTTCTGTTTTAGCTGCCTTTTTATGGCTCCAGCAGGCGAAGTGGCACGGGGACACTGCCTCATTACTGCCAGATGGGAGTGAAGTCCAGCCAACACCAAAGGTGGGGGACTCCTCATTACTGCTTTGCAGGTATAGGAGTTACAGCTCCCCGCTAGGCCTCCACCAATACCTCCGAGCCGGGAGTAGTGGGGGGCTTTAAGGCTCACTGCTACCACTCCCCACGTGGCTGGTACTGCCGCCACAGGGTGCAGGGATGGCTTGTTGTGGTCTGGTGGGGATAAAAGTCCCAACTTCCTGCTTAGCCTCCCTTGACACCTCCCTGGCAGGGGTGCAGTGGGAGGGGAAAGATCGGGATGGGGTGCCTTGTTACAGCTTGGCGAGGGTGGACCTCTAAACTCCCCATTCTGCCTTTGTTGATGTGCGTGGCTACTGGGCCATAGCTGGGGGGGATGTGGTGCTTTATGTGTCTTGCTAGGCTACCTAGTCCCTGGTCCTTTGGCTAGAGGAGCAAGCTTTTCTCGAGGTTTTGCATTGTCTGCACCCATCGGTGTTTCCAGGTTACCATCCTCTTCAGCTCCCAGCCTTGGATATAAGAGGCTACTGTGTCATTCTTTGGGTCCTGAGGTGCCTCACTGATCTGCCTTCCTCTCTCCACCTTTCAGAATCTTCTTAATGTGGTTTATATAATGTCTAGGGTTTTTAGTTGCACTTAGTAGAGGGAATTAGGAAAAAGTAGAGTTTTTGAAGGAGGCTGACCTCTATTAATGATCCTTTCTCAGGGAGAAAGCGCTGGTTATGACCTGGCACAGGACAAACCTGTCCACAAGCTTCTTGCCACAATTACTCCACCCATGTCTGATTAACAACAACCTGCTCAACCCCAAGCATCTTCTAGGAAGACATCATCCATCGTGCCAGACTCCATGGTGGCTTTTGTGCTTTGGCCAAATATACTACGAACAAATATCTTAGAGTTAGACCACCCAAGATATTTTCACTTCTGTGATTAACCATCTTTGAATTCAGGTTTCTTGGGGTGAAAAGGTTATTCATATTCTGAATACATTAATACTTCCAGCTCTTTATCTTCTTGTCACCACTTTGATGCTACAGATATCAGGTTCTCACTGTATGTACACTAGGAAATTATTTTTTCTAACAGCAGCATTTTAACTTTAACTAAATTGATCAAAGTTGACTGTTTTCACTATGGTTCTCATTATTTCCACTGAATTTTATTTATTGGGGAGTAAATATAAAAACGCCCTGGGTATCTGGTAGTCAGTCGGTTGGATGCCATGCATATCAAAAGCCAGAAAAGGAAACGTCCAGAACTGTGCTGCACCAAGGTTGAAACTTTCATCTGTCTGCAATTTACATTGACTTACTGAGTCTTTATAGAGCTCCATTCTTACTTGTTCCAGATGAATTGTAGTTCTCTGTGAACCAAGAGGCGTGTATAATTTATAGTCCATTTTGGCTTGCTCTGATAAAGAAAATGTTATCTTCATTCTTAAGAAAATACAGGCTACATAGTGTGATGCAATTGTTTATGGAAGCAATAAACTTTGTTTCAGTCCTTACCTTACAAAATCTGTCTTTCTGTCTATAGAAACTGATGTTCATCTTGTCAAAGTATCTTAAAGGAGACAGTAGAAATCCTGTTTGAAAACAAAGCACCATGTTTATTTGAAAGCAAAGCAATAAGTTCATCTTTTTGTAATTAAGTTAGGTTTAAGAAAAACAAAAGGAAAAGTACTATCTTGTTTTTGCCTTAACTGAGATGTATTTGTTCCGATTCAATTTTTTAAAAAATGTGTACTACTTGTTTTTATTAAGTAATAAATGGCCATATTTCAAAGAGTTACTATACAATTTATAACAATGAAAGCTCCTCACTGCAAGTCTCACTTCTCAAGCTGCTACTTCCAACACTTTTAAATTGGATTGTCAGAGTTAATGGAACTCTGAAACTTTTCTCAAAATAGTTAAACACAACAGGTGATCGGTGAAATCCATTCTACCCTCATGACATCCCGCCTGGAGCCCACCTACTTTTGTCCTGGGATGCATCTTCCAATCACCCTAGCAAGTTTGTCCCTTAACCTACATAACCTTTCCCCCTGAAGCCCAAATCCTCTTTCTTGGTTTGCAGATGTTATTTTGGTGATCCACATGCTCCAGTAGCCTCTTGATCAAGAGTTTGTAAGAGGTACAGTTGTTCTTTTTATACTTTAGTCTGCGTGAGTATCTTATTTTAGATTAGAAATAATTTTCTCTTAGAATTTCAAAGGCATGTTTCTTGTTAGTGCCTGAAATAGTACCTGGTACAGAGTAAGCACTCAATAAATCATTGTTGAGTGAATTATTTTCTAGCTTACAGTGTTACTGTTTTGAAATGTCCAACACCATATGCCACTCTAATAACTACTCCTTCATATCTTAGTCTGTTTTTCTATTAATATCTGGAAATAGGATATCCTCTTTATCTCCAGATATCTGATATTTCACAATGATTTGCATTAGGAAGGGTTTTTTAAAAAAATTATTCTGCTGTGCATTAACTGGGAATTTACATAGTGACTTAGGGGTTTTTTATTATTATGGAAAATTATTATTTGTTTTCATTCTTTTATATAATTTCTTTTTCTTCATTTTTTCAGTCTCTCTTTCTGGAATTTCCAGTAGTAGAATATGGAACTTCTTGAATAGATCTCAAATTTTTTATTGCTTTTATCACATTTTCTCTCACTTTTTTTTGTTCATCTATCTGGATAGTATCTTCCCCTTTACTTTTTAATCCTCTGTTACATTTAAAAAATACTTCTTATCACTTTCTAAACTACCAAGAACTCTTTTTTGTTGTAGTTGTCAAGTAGGTGGTTAATCACATAAGTCTAAAACTCTGGCGCAATATCTGGGCTGGAACATACATTTGGGAGCTGTCCATTTAGGTGGAATTTAAAGTCGTAAGAGTAGATGGAATCACCGCAGTAGTGCATGGAGGCAGAGAAGAGACGAAGGCCAAAAACAAAGACTAAGGTGTTCCAATTTTTAGAGGTCAGGCAGATGAGGAAGAAACCAAGACAGGGAAAAGACCAGAGAGGGAAGGAGAAGGAAACACATGAGTGTGTGATGTCCTGGAAGTCAAGGTGAGAAAGCATTTCACGGCCAAAGGTATAATTATCTGTGACAAATGCCACTCATAAGACCAGTGAAACGAGCACTGAAAATTCACTACTGGATTTAGCAACAACATTGGTTTTCTTGAAAAAAATGCCATTGAAATACAGCACTGGGGACAAAAGCCTGTGCGCAGGGACACATGGGAGGATGGGTATGACAGCAGAGGCTGCAGTGACTTCTTTTTGCAACACAGTAGAGCAGAAATGAAGTTGTGGGCTCTGGAAGGGAGTATGGTGTCCACAGATGTTCTCCTGGAAGACGGGGAGAGGAGAGGAGGGGAGGGGAGGGGAGAGGAGGGGAGGGGAGAGGAGGGGAGGGGAGGGGAGAGGAGAGGAGGGGAGAGGAATGGAGAGGAGGGGAGGGGAGGGGAGAGGTGAGCAGAGGAGGGGAAGGGAGGGGAGGGGAGGGGAGAGGAGGGGAGGGGAGAGGAGAGGAGGGGAGGGGAGGCACAGGCACTTCCAGGCATGAAGAGCTTTAAGAGATAAGAGGTAAGACAGAGTACAAGATTTAAGTAATGTGAAATTTTCATCAAAAAATACAATATTGATTATAATAATTGTACCTGTATCCATGATGTTTGCCAAGTATCAATCTATTGAAAGTAGAGAGTAAATTTGAATATGTTAACTTGTCAGATGTTTCTCATTAAACTCAACTATTATTACTCAGTATTTAATTATCCTGATTTTTCACTCAGGATATTTTCTAAAACTGTCTGATACAGAGTGCTTTCAGGTGTTGAAAGGGGAATTCCTTAGCTGATAAACCCTCACCCTGAATGTGGTGGAGCGCGGTTCCTGAGTGCCCGCCTTGTGGCCGCGTGGGGTCACAGGTCTCAGACTGCTCTCTTCAGCTCTTTCAATCTTTGATCTTGACTTTTGGAGATCAACAACAAAAGAGATGACTTGTTTTCTTAGGAATATGCACACTCAGATTGTGATGATTTCTTTCTTTTTATTTTTGAGGAAGGGGCTTTATTGCGCTTTGCATACACTTCTATTTCACATGGGAGAAACTACTTATTCAAAGAAGCACAATTTTCTCCCATGGAAAACTGTAGGGCCTAATGTTAACATAGCTGAAATATTTTTAAACAGAGCCCTCCTTTCATAGAGAAGAACCCAGGAAAATGTGATAAGGGGTGTGATAATAGAGTCGATCGAGTTACTGAAAGTCTCCGAGCCTCAGTTTCCCATACGAACAGAGATTCGGTGGGTCTGGTGTCACAGGCTCCTGTCTTCTTGGCCTGTGTACTGTGTGGAGGCGAGACCTTGGTTGGGCGCCTACCTATACTCAGATTGCTTTCTGACTGGTGTCTCTGAGGTTTCCTCTGACATGCAGCTTTCCTGTGCATAAGTTTAAAACAATTTAAAGTCTTCCCTTACGAGATCTGCAAAGCCTCATGCGGTTAGCCCCTGCCTACCTCTTTTAGCCTCGTCCTGCCCCTCATTCCCTGTGCTGTCTGCACTCCAGACACTATGGCCTTTCTAGTTCCTCCAGGGAACAATGCCTAGAGGCTGTGTGCACCCTATTCTCTCCTCTGGAATGTTCTTACCCTAATCGCTTTTCCACCTTTGCCGTGTTAACTCCTAATTTAGGCCTCTGGTGAATACTCCCAAGGCTGTATTTTAATCATATAAACAACTTCAAGTTCATTTTTTCCTGGATGTCTTGTGAAATCCAGGATTTGGAAATCACAGAAAAAATAGGAATTTATTGTCTCACTGTTCTGGAGGATGGAAATCTATAATCAAGGTGTCAACAGGGGTTCACGCCCTCTGAAACCCATCAAAGCACATCCTTCCTTGTCCCTTCCTAGCCTCCTGAGGTTTGCCTGCAATCCATGGCATTCCTTGGCTTGCAGCTGCAGCAATTTCATTTCTGTCTCTGTTGTCATGGGAAGTTGGGTAAGATGATAGAATTCTTTAGAGATGGAATGAGCCCACCAGGGAAATAAAAGGACTTTGAAGAAAATCAATGTAACTTTTGTTTCTGGTGCTGAAAACAACTATACTTTTTGGTTAAGATATAGAAATGGCTCTTTTTAAAAGGTTCCATGAGTTGACAAGAGAGTAAGGAATTCTCTCTAGAGACCGAGAAGTAAGTGGAACACTGCAGCTGGATTTTAAGTGAAGAAATTTTTTGAACAAAATTACGGGCTTACATAGCTCAAGAAAGAGGAGACAAAGTCAAAGTTCTACTCATGTTGAGGAGTCTAATAGTGATCCTCACGCTTCTCATAAAGCTGAGATCCAAATGGCAGTACCTTCCATGTCAAAGTAAACTGGGAAAACTGCCTCGTCCAGTCATGGGTTTAAATGAAAACCACCTCTCTCAAATATAGGTGCTGAATGAAAGGGAAAACAAAAGTTTGAGAACTTCTAACCACAAGCCAATCCTCAAATGCATTGGGAGCCTAAATACACAGCACATGGGTGGTCTGGAAACCTCAAGCTGAGAATTTAATTTAGAGTGATCACAAAGAGCTGGTGTCCCAAAGACCACCCAGTAGAAGCAAATGCAGATCTCTGCAAGAACCCCTCATTATGCCAGCCCTCAGCGATTTTCCACAATAAATCCTAAAGTGATTAAGCAGTCTATAGTCAAAGATAACTAAATAAGACACCATGAGGAAGAGCCAGCAGAAACAATAAACAGCAGAAACAAACACTCAAGAATTTCAAGGGAATGAAATATCAGACAAAATTATAAAATATATTTGATCTCTTATAAAAAAATAAGAGCTCAGTTTGAAAACATGTGTAGGAGATAAGAAATTATACCAAATGACCAAATGGCTTCAAAAAAGAACAAAAGAAAATTCTAGATATAAAAGATATAATTAGAATAAAAAATTAAAAGTTTATATTTTTTAATTGTGATCCACATTTTATTACAAATCCTTTCTCAATGCATTTATTCACTGACTGGGAGCTACAATGATCTCTTATACACAAAGACACAAATGTACATACACACATACATGTATATGTACATAAATATATAAAAATGGCATTTTATAATTCATTATTTTAGTGTTTAATGTCTTTTACAAATCCTTTAAAAATGTCCTTCTGATTTTGAGAGGACCTATTCTCCTGTTTGCAATTTCATGAACTTGCTCATGGAAGATTGATCCCCAACATGTTTTCTTTGTTTTTTTTTTAATTTCAGCATATTATGGGGGTACAAATATTACAGTTAATTGCCCATGCCCACCCTCCCCCTCGAGGCAGAGCCTCAAGCATGACCATCCCCCAAACGTTGCACTTCTCACTCATTATATTTGTATATACCCATCCCCTCCTCCCCCTCCCACCTGCCCGAAACCCGACAAATGTTATTCCTATGTGTCCACTTAGGTGTTGATCCATTAATACCAATTTGCTGGTGAGTACATGTGGTGCTTGTTTTTCCATTCTTGAGATATTTCACTTAGTAGAATGGGTTCCAGCTGTATCCAGAAATATACAAGAGGTGCTATATCACCATTGTTTCTTAAAGCTGAATAGTAATCCATGGTATACATATGCCACGTTTTGTTAATCCACTCATGTATTGATGGGCACCTGGGTTGTTTCCAAACTTTGCAATTGTGAACTGTGCTGCTATAAACATTTGAGTGCAGGTGTCGTTTTCATAGAGTTACTTTTGTTCTTTTGGGTAGATGCCCAGTAATGGGATTGCTGGATCAAATGGTAGATTTACTTGTATCGCTTTAAGGTATCTCCATATTGCTTTCCACAGAGGCTGAACTAGTTTGCAGTCCAACCAGCACTGTAGGAGTGTTCCTATCTCTCCGAATCCATGCCAACATTTATTGTTTGGGGACTTTTTGATAAAGGCCATTCTTACTGGAGATAAGTGATATCTCTTTGCAGTTTTGATTTGCATTTCCCTGATGATTAGAGATGTTGAGCATTTTTTCATATGTTTGTTGGCCTTTATTCTGTCTTTGGAAAAATTTCTGTTCATGTCCTTTGCCCACTTTTTGATAGAGTTGTTTGATATTTCCTTGCTGATTTTCCTGAGTTCTAAATAGATTCTAGTTATCAGCCGTTTGTCGGATGTGTAGCTTGCGAAATTTTCTCCCATTCTGTGGGTTGTCTGTTTGCTCTCTTGACAGTTTCTTTGGCTGTGCAGAAGCTTTTTAATTTGATCAGGTCCCATTTATTTATTTTTGTTGCTGCTGTGATTGCCTTTGGGGTCTTCTTCATAAATTCTTTGCCTAGGCCAATGTCTAGAAGAGTATTTCCAACGTTTTCCTCTAGAATTCTAAAAAAGCCCAGATACCACAATGGCTCAAGAGAGAAAACAAAGCAACAAAGTTCAACCCACTATAATGAACAGAAAGCTGCCCCACCTATCAGTTATCTCAATAAATGTGAATGGC
>VBSM01002608.1:64047327-64080893 GCA_008086735.1 Cheirogaleus medius
AAAAAAAACATCTGAAGCTAGTGACAAAATGAATCTAATAAAAGCTGTAACAAAGCCCAGGTATTGCTCAGCTACATAGTAGATTAACTGAGTTCACCCAGTATTGACAAAGATAAGCCTTTTGGTGTGTGTGTGTGGGGGGGGTAAATATTATATCAATTTCTATCAATCTTTTATACACCTACACTAAAAAAAAACAATCACACAACACATAAAGAAGTGAGGTTCTCTTCTGATTTTCTACCTGCAAATCAAAACAAAATTAGGTGGGAAAGTGAGAAAACAAATATTAAGATAGTAGTTCTAAACCCAACTGTAATATAATTATATTAAATGTAAATGGACTAACTATTCCAATAAAAAGTTAGATTGTCAGAATTATTAAAAAAAATTGTGAAGGGTGTAAAGTCTGTGTCTAGATTCATTTTTTTCCCCATGTGGGTGTCCTGTTGTTCCAGCACTATTTGTTGAAAAGACAATCTTTTATCCATTGTATTGCCTTTGCTTATTTATCAAAGATTAGTTAATTATATTTATATGGGCCTATTTCTGGGCTCTCTGTTCTGTTCCATTGGTCAATTTTCTGTTCTTTCACCAATACCACGCTGTCTTGATTACTGTAGCTTTATAGTAAGCCTTTAAGTCAAGTATGTCAATTTTCTGACTCTCCTTTAAAAGAGTTATCTATTCTTGGTCTTTTGTCTCCTCATGTAAACTTTAGAATCAGTTGGTCCCTATCTGCAAAAGAACTTGCTGTGATTTTGATTGGTATTTTGTTGAATCTATAGATCAATTTGAAAAGAACTGATATCTTGACAACATTTAGTTTTCCTGTCAATGAACATGAAATATTTTTCCATTTATTTAGTTCTTCTTTGATAGCTTTCATCTGAGTTTTATAATTTTATTTATTTCTTGTATACATCTTGTCAGATTTATACCTAAGTATCTCACTTTTTTGGTTGCTAATGTAAATGATAGTGTATTTTAAATTTCAAATTTCATTTCTTCCTTACTAGTATATAGAAAAGCAATTAACTTTTATATGCTTACCCTGCATCCTGCAATCTATAATTGCTTATTATTTCCAGGAGTTTCTTTTTCTGTTGTTGATTCTTTCAGATTTTCTACTAAACAATCCTCTCCTCTGTGAACAAAGACAGTTTTATTTTTTCTTCCTCTTGTATTGCCTTTTCTTGTCTTATTACATTAGCTAGAACTTCTAGTGCAATGTTGAAAAGCAATGGTGTGAGAGGACATCTTTGCCTTGTTCCTGATCTTAGTAGGAAAACTTCGAGTTTCTCACCACTATGATGTTAACTGTGGGGATTTTATAGATGTTATTTATCAAGTTGAGAAAGTTCTCCTCTATTCTTATTTTGCTGATAGTTTTTGTCATGAGTGGATGTTGGATTTTGTCAAATGTTTTTTCTGCATATATTCATAAGATAATGTGATTTTTCTTCTTTAGCCTGTTGATGTGATGGATGATATTGATTTTTGATTGTTGAAAAAGTCTTGCATACATGGGATAAAACCCACTTGGTTGTGGTGTATAATTCTTTTATATATTATTAAATTTGATTTGCTATTATTTTGTTGAGGGTTTTTGCATCTTTTGTCATGATAGAAATTGGTTTGTAGTTTTCTTATAATTTCCTTGTCTGATCTTTGTATTAAGGTAATATTGGCCTCTGCTTTATCTTCTGAAAGAGATAATAGAGAAAAGGTATAATTTCTTCCTTAAACGTTTGGCAGAATTTACTAGTGAACCTATCTGGGGCTGGTGCTTTCTGTTTTAGAAGGTTATTTATTATTGATTTATTTCTTTAATAAATATAAGCCTATTCACATTGTATATTTTTTCTTATGTGAGTTTTGGCAGATTCTGTCCCTCAGGGAATTGGTCTATTTTATCTAGGTTATCAAATCTGTGGGCATAAAGTTGTTCATAATATTCCTTTATTATATTTTTAAAGTACATGGGATCTACAGTGATGTCATTTTTTCATTTCTGGTAATAATTTATATCTTCTCTATTTTTGCTTAGCCTTATCAGAGGCTTATCAATTGTATTGATTTTCTTCAAAGAATCAGCTTTTGCTTTTGTTGACTGTATCTATAGATTTTTTCTTTTAAATTTTATGGATTTCTACCCTATTTTTTATTTCTTTTCTTATGCTTACTTCAGATTTAATTTGCTCTTCTTTTTCTAGTTTCCTAGTGCTTATGTTATTAATTTTAGATCTTTCTTCTTTTCTAATATATAAATTCAATGCTATAAAATTCTTTCTAAGCTCTGCTATATCACACAAATTTTGATAAGTTTTATCTAAATTTTTGCTCAGTTCAAATATTTTTAATTTTTCTTGTTATTTCTTCTTTGATCTGTGTGTTATTTAGAAGTGGATATAAGTATTAATTGCCAAGTATTTTGGAATTTTCCAGATATCTTTATGTTATTGATTTCTAGTTTAAATCCATTATAGCCTGAGAGCAGAACTTATATGATTTCCATTGTTTTAATTTTTCAAAAGGTGTGTCTTCTGGCCCAGAGTGTTATCTTTCTTGGTGTTAGCTTGAGAAGAATGTGTAATCTGCTGTTGTTTGATGAAATTGTCTATAGATGTCAATTATATCCAGTTAATACATAGTTTTATTGTGTTCAACTATATCCTCGATGATTTTTTTCCTGCTAGATCTGTCTATTTCTCCAACGATAATAGTGAATTCATTTATTTCTCCTTGCAGTTTTATCAGTTTTGCCTCATGCGTTTTGATGCTTCATTATGAGGCACAAACACATGAAAAATTATTATGTCTTCTTAGAGTATTGACCTCTTTTTATTTCTGATAAGTTTCCTTGCTCTGAAATCTGCTCTGTGTGATATTAATATAGCTACTCCCATTTTCTTTTGATTACTGTTAACATGGTATATCTTTCTCCATCCTTTTATTTTTAATCCATATGTGCCTTTACATTTAAAGTAAGTTTCTTATAGACAACATTTAGTTGAGTCTTATTCAGTGATCCATTTTGACAATCTCTTGTCATTGGTAAATGTAGACCATTGACATTTAAGAGGATTATTGCTACAGTTGGATTGATATCTACCATATTTGTTACTATTTTCTATTTCTTGTCCTTGTTTTTGTTCCTGTTTGTTTTACACTTTTCTGTCTTTTGTGATTTTAATTGGGCATATTATAGATTCCATTTTCTCTCATTTCTTAGTGTATCAATCACATTTCCTTTTTTTAACTTTTTTAAGTGACTGCCCCAGAATTTGCAGTATACATTTACAACGAATCTAAGTCCACTTTCAAATAAAACTACTGTTTCATCAACAGTGCAAGTAACATAACAAAATATCCCTAATTCCTTCATCCCAACCCCTGTATCATTGTTGCCATTTATTTTGCTTATATATTAGCATACATAAGCATATATAATCAAATACATTGTAGCTATTATTTTGAACAAACTTTTATCTGTTAGATAAATTAAGAACAAGCAAAATAAAGGTTTTTATTACCTTCACTTATTCATTCTGTGGTGATGCTCTTCCTTTCTTTATGTAGATCTGGGTTTCTGATCTGTGTCATTCTCCCTCACTCTGAAGAACTTCTTTTAACATTTCTTACAAGGCAGTTCTATGGGAAACAAATTCTTTCAATTTGTTTTGCTGGGTAAGTCTTTATTTCTCCATCACTTTTGAAGGATAATTTCACAGGGCACAGAATTCTAGGTTAGTGGGGGTATTTTTTTCTCTCAATTCTTTAAATATTTCACTACATTTTCTTCCTGCTTGCATGGTTTATGTGAAGAAGTTGAATGTAGTTCTTATCTTTGCTCTTCCACAGGTGAGAAGTTTTTACCTCTTGCTTCATTCAGGATTTTTTCTTTATCTTTGATTTTCTAAAGTTTGAATGATATGCCTAGGTGTAGTTTTTTTTGCAGGGGGCATATTTCCTATTTGGTGTTTCATAAACTTTCTGAATCTCTGGTTGGTGCCTCACATTAGTATGGGGAGATTTTCTGTCCTTATTTCTTCAGATATTGTTTTTGTTCCTTTTTCTCTTTCTTTTCCTTCTAGTGGTCTTATTATAAGTATGTTATACTTTTTGTAGTTGTCCCACAATTCTTGGACATTCTGTTTTGATTTTTTTCATTTTTTTTCTCTTTGCTTTTCGGTTTTGAAGTTTCGCTTCTCCTATCCTCAATGTCAGAGATTGTTTCCTCAGCCATGTCCATTCTACTAAGGAGCTTATCAAAGGCATTCTTTGTTTCTGTTACAGTGCTTTTGATCTCTGATGTTTCTTTTTGATTCTCTGTTAGAATTTCCATCTCTTTGCTTACATTATGTGTTCTTGCATGTTGTCTACTTTTTCTATTAAATCCCTTAGTATATTTATCAGAGTTTAAAACAAAATCCTATCTGACTTTTTGTGGAAAGGTGGACATGATCTGCTAGGTAAAGGGAACTATAGTGAGTTAGTCTCTAGTAAAGTAGAAGTAAGGTGCGTGCACTGGGGGAGGGTACTATAGTTCTATGATTAGGTCTCAGTCTTTTGGTGAGCCCCTGTCCCTGGGCTGTGAATCTCACAAATACTTCTCAGTTTAGGTGGTACAGGATGGCTGGAGTGGGCTGGAGTTGTGTGTTTTCGTTCCTCCATTTCAAAGGTTAGAGTTGGCTGGCCTTGAAGAATCCCCTTCGCCCAGGTAGGAAGGTGGACATTCTGATTCTCTATATCCACCTGTCTGTCTCTCCAATTTTTAGGATGGCAGTTTTCCTTGTGATGTTACTTCTCTGATGGATCTAAGAGGAGTTGTTGTTTTTTAGTTTGTTCAGCTTTTTACTTATTGTTAGGTCAGGGTGATGATTTCTAAGCTCCTGACATATCAGACAGGAAATCAGAAGTCCCTAGAGTGATTTTTTAAAAATCTTTCAACACCTATATTAGAAATGTATAAAGTTTAAAATTGATGATCTAAGCTTCCATCTAAAGAAGTCAGAAAAAGAAGAACAAATACAAAGTAAGGTGAAAAAAGGAAATAATAGAAATCAGAGTAGGAAGCAATAAAAAAGGACAAACGAGAAAAACAACAAAGTCAAAAGTTGGTTCTTTGAAAGATTTAGTAGCTTAATAAATTATAAGCAAAACTAATCATTCAGAAATGGAAAGAGTGTGACATCACTTCAAACTGTACAAAAATGTAAAGGATAGTTAGAAGATATTATAAAGAACTTTAACTGACACAAGATGAAACAGAAAATCTAAATAACCTATATTTATTAAAGAAACTTTATTTCTAATAAAGAATATTTCTACAAAGAATACCTTAGGCCGAGATGGCTTCACTAGGTATTTCTATAAAACATTTATGGAGCACAATGACCAAACTCTTTCAGAAACATGGAATTGTAATCTAAAAACCTCAGTAAAAGTTGATTTCAACTTGTGGTTAGGATGAAGTCAGAGAACATATAAATTTCTATTCCAAAATCTAGCACAAATATTAAAGGAAAGAAAATTAAAGACCAATATCTCTCCTGAATAGAGACAACATTCTTAACAAAACAGTAACAAACTAACCAAAAACAACAAATGAAAGACAATAATTCCTTTTGACAGAAGGAGTATGTGTGTGTATACACACACACACACACATATATATATATATCTCCTAGTAATGATATATTGAAAATTAAAATGGAAAAACAATGCAGTTTGGAATAGAATTTTAAAAATTAAATATCTAAAAATAAATTTGATAAAGATGTATAAGACTCCATAGGTATGAGTTCCAGAGTTTCTCAGATAATCTGGTTGATCATAAGTATGGGCTGGTTTTCTTTGGGAATGGTACAAACCTGTTTACCCCATATTCTTCTCAGCCAAATGGGAGATTTCATTAGTAACTGTGTAAGACAGTAGGTGGACTTGGTTGTAGAGTGTATTAACCTGGAGCAGTTCAAACATGTTGAAAACACACACAGTTGCAAGTATCTTTCCTCTGGGTTTAGATTGTGTGACCACCCTTCCTGTTCTCTCAACTCTGTGCCCTTAAGGAAGGGACTACTTACTCAAACTCACCTCTGTGTATTCTCTCTGGCCTCAATACGTAAAATTTTAAAATATCTTCTTAGGTAAAGCCAAACTTTATTGAAAGAGTTGTTTATAGGGTCAAACTCCTCATGCCAGACACCTCACGTAGAAGCAAACAGACGTCACTGGGCAGTTTGTATTCCTAGTGTATTACATTGCTGGAGAACCCTACTGTTCTCATCCTTTTCCTCTGGCTGCAGTAGAGGTGCTGTCCTTCCTCCTGTTTTTAAGACCTATTTTAACATCTTTTCTTGGTGTCTTATTCCCTCTCATCTTATTAAAAAATTTACACTTGCTTACTTCTCCTATCTTGTATTTTCAACCTCTCCTTCCTTGTTGGATTGTTCTCATGTGTATTTCAAGGTGCTTAAGACTCCTCCTACTTAAATATTGAAAAGCCATCAAGGCTACATTCTCCTCCAGCTATTTCCCTAACTCTGTCATTTCCATTAGCACTAAACTGCTCAAAATAATTTATTGGTACTCCTTGTATACATTTTATCACCTCATATTCACTCCCAAACTCACTCCCATCTGGCTTAAGCCACCCCAGCGCATATTCACCAACCCACTAAAAATGCCTTTTCCAAGTCCATCATTGGCTTCCATAAAACTGACTTCAAGGGACCCCTTTACTACCCCTCCTTTTTAAAAAAGCTCTTTAAAAGCATGCCTCACGGTAGACAACACCCTCCTTAAAATAGTATTCTTTCTTGATTTCTCTGACATCACACTCTTCTCAGTTTTTGCTACTTCAGTGGCTTCATCTTCCCAGTCTTTGCTGATCTGACCACTTGTCCTTCTGTCCTTCTGAGCAGAAGCTCAGGCTTTATTATAAATTCTCTTCTCATTCTATGCTCACTCAATAAGTGATTTCATTCACTCTCAATTGTTGTATATTTACCAATCACTCCTAAGCAGGTGTCTTCAGTCATGCCTCTTTCCTGGATGACAGTCCAGCATGACTACCTGCCAACTCAGCACCTCCACATGGCTGCGCACGGATCTCAAACTCAGTGTGTGCAGAACTGCATTCGTGATCTTCCCTCAGAATGCCTGTTCACCCTTCCAAATTCTCCCGGGTTCTTCAGGGTTACTTCTGGTTCTCCAGGGTCACCAAAATAATTTCTCTGTCCAGCAATTTAAGGGT
Source organism: Cheirogaleus medius (assembly GCA_008086735.1). Taxonomy (NCBI): domain Eukaryota; kingdom Metazoa; phylum Chordata; class Mammalia; order Primates; family Cheirogaleidae; genus Cheirogaleus; species Cheirogaleus medius. The sequence goes on from VBSM01002608.1 coordinate 64,054,589, forward strand.
CATCCTCGACTTGCTTCACTCTTTACCTACCTACCTCCCTCCCTTCCTTCCTTCCTTCCTTCCTTCCTTCCATCCTTCCTTCCTTCTCTCCTTCGTCTTTCCCCAGTAAATGTTTAATGAGTGACTTGTATGTGCCAGGCACTAAACTAGGTACTAAGGATGTGGTGGGAGGAAAATAGATATGGTTTCTGTCCTCGTGGTTCATACATTTAACAAACGAATAGATATTAAATGAATAATTTATTTTACAAATCAATGTAAAATGAGGACTATGTTGAATGCTACGTAGTAGAGGAGCATGGTACTATGAAATCTTCTAAGAGGAGAATATATTCCATGAGTATTCTTCATCCTTTGTAAGAATGTGAGAACTTACAACATTAATGTCAGTGCAGGAAGAGTGTCTTTTCCATCTTTAGTTTCACATTTTTCATTTGCTGATGGTTTTTTAGAAGAAACATAAGTAAAAACATCTAGATACTCTTCAGTTTTTATGTGTCCAAGGTAGTAATACCTAGCTTTCTGTCTTTTTCTCCTCACAATCTGTATTGTGAAAAGGCTGTAAAGCTGATGTATAGGGAAAGAGGTCACCTTTCAGGTTATTGCTATGCTTCAGAAGTTGTGAGATTTAAAGTCACTTTGAAATTTTCTTGCGCTAAGATGAGGGACTGAAGGGTCATGAAAATGCTCAAATAATTAACCTTGCATTTTGTTAAATGGGATATTAACTATAATTGATATATTCTCCCTTTACCAAATAAGCTATGAAAATTAAATTAGGATTTGTCTGGGACGACCAAATGAAAACAATATAAATTTGTAGCAAGGAGCATTTTATAACTGTAGAAATGCTTTTCTAACTTTTTTTTAGACTTAAATCCCAAATTCAAAGTCTCAGAACTCAAGAAATTCCCAATTAAATTTCTCATGGCAATATTGTCCCTTGAGCAACTTTGAGGAATTTTTTCAGCGATAAAGAAAGAGCTCCTTAAGCTTCCTGGCGTTGGCCTAGAGGTGAGCCCCAAAGAAAGACATAGAGAACACACAAAATTCTTTGGGTAAATATTCACAGACAAAATCTCCATCTATTGGTTTCTACATACTTTGAAAGAGAGAAAGGAAAGATTTATTTTCTTCTCTTTAAGTGGTGCTGATAGTTTTTATTGATATATTACTCAATAACATGATTAAATAAAAAGTTAAGAATCTGACTATGACCACCCCACACTCTTCTTACATTCTCTTTTATGGAGCCAAACATTTCAACATCTCCAATAATTATGGTGCCAGATTTGAGATTTATTTAGAAATAAATTTTAAATAAAATATTATTCAAACATGAGAGGCACACAGGTCAATTCCCTTTTATTTATTAATTTTCTATCATTCTCCAATTATTTCCTTCCTAGAATCTATACATTCAACTAAAAAAATGTAGGTTCAAACTGCACTAAGAGTTGCTATGGCCGGGCGTGGTGACTCACGCCTGTAATCCTAGCAATCTGGGAGGCCAAGGCGGGCGATCGTTTGAGCTCAGGAGTTCGAGACCAGCCTGAGCAAGAGCGAGACCCCCATCTCTACTAAAAAAATAGAAAGAAATTAGCTGGACAACTAAAAAAAAAAATTATATATATATATAAATTAGCCGGGCATGGTGGTGCATGCCTGTAGACATAGCCACTCAGGAGGCTGAGGCAGAAGAATTGCCTAAGCCCAGGAGTTTGAGGTTGCTGTGAGCTAGGCTGACGCCACGGCACTCTAGCCTGGGCAACAGAGTGAGACTCTGTCTCAAAAATAAATAAAATAAAAGAGTTGCTAAATTTCAGAAAACCAGAATAACAGCTAAAGCTGGGGACAGGCCACAAAAGTCACAGTCCCTTTACTTACAAATACTTTAGGGTATAGTTCCTAACCACAGTGCAAATTTCCAATCAATACAATAGTATTACCTAACTCATAGTCCATATTCAAAGAGTAATACTAATAATGTCTTTTAAGCTATTGTTTTCTCGGTCTAGATATAATCTAAGATCACATGTTACATTTAGCTGTCTTATTCCTTTACTCTGAAATACTCTGAAATAGTTTTGTACTTCTTCTTTTGTTGTTGGTTTCTTTGAACTTGATATTTTGAAGTGTATAGGCCATTTTATTTCATGGAATTCCCCTAAGTTTAAATTTTCATGATGTTTCTTCATAATTGTCCTTATAATCATGTATTTCTGGAAAGAATAGAAAGGATGCTGTGATCTTTTCTATGCATTATGACCAAGAAGCACAAGATGTTGGTTTGTCTCAATGGTGATGTTGACTTTGATTATTTTGTTAAGCTGGTGTCTGCCAAGCTTTCCACTATAAACCTCAAAAATGTAATTAATAAGTAATTTGGAGGGATACAATTTGAGAGTAAAAATTTTATTAATCATTAATTTTTTACTCACTAATTTTAGCACCCATTGATAACTATTGCTTGAGTCAATTATTACTTAAGATGACTACAAAATAATGATTTATTAAGTGCATATCATGCCCTCCCTATTATTAGTTGTCATTCTACTTTAAAAAAGAGATTTTTCTTCTCCCTCATCAGTCACTTATCTGTCTATCAATATACATTCATTTATCTATCTATTTATCTATCTAAATATTTACATCAGTATAGACTTATATATTCTTATTCTACTCTATAGGTTATAGCCCATATTCATTATTCATTGTGATGCTCAAATTGACTCAGATTTGGCAAGTGGAAGTCTAGGCACATTTTTTTTTTTTTGAGACAGTCTCACTCTGTCACCCTGGCTAGAGTGCCGTGGCGTCAGCCTAGCTCACAGCAACTTCAAACTCCTGGGCTCAGGCGATCCTTCTGCCTCAGCCTCAGCCTCCTGAATAGCTGGAACTATAGGCGAGTGCCACCATGCCCGGCTAATTTTTCTATTTTTAGTAGAGACGGGGGTCTCACTCTCACTCAGGCTGGTCTCGAACTCCTGACCTTGAGCGATCCTCCTGCCTCAGCCTCCCAGAGTGTTAGGATTACAGGTGTGAGCCACTGTGCTGGGCCCTAGATATACTTTTCAATGAATGGAGTCACATCTTCTGTCTAGATTTCACTTTTTTCTCTCTCTATAACTAGCTATAAACTTTGAAAATGCAGTAACCATGCTAATTTAATTGAGAAAAATCTTGGACACAGTGTGTCATTATATACTTATTTATTTATTGTCTATCAAAAGCCTCCTGTAGCTTTCAGCCATAGTTGCAGGATGCCTTTGTCAGGAGTTAATGAAAGAGGTGATAGGTGAGATAGTGGGGTTGATCGCTTTGTGGTGTGGTTATCAGGAAGGTCTTAATTTAGTCTTCTGTTAATTATTAACACTTCATAAAAGGAAACATTGAACAAATCCCTTGTTATAATTCCTGATTTTTAACACTTCGACTGCCACACTAGATAAAAAAAAAAATTTCCTTGGGGCCACAGTGCTTTATTATGAAAACAGAATAAAAACTTTGAAGACAAAATGATCCTTTCTAATTTAATGAAAAATTTGTTATTTTTTATTGTTTTCTGTGCATGAGTTATATGCAACTTGAAAATAGCTCTTGTGGCTCCCAAAATGAAGAGACGTATGAGTTTCATATGCTTTACCAGGCCCTGGGCTCAAAACTAAAGTGAGTAAAATACAACTCACATGGCAGTCAATGTGTTAAAAACCTATCAGTAAAGCCAGTTTTCATCTTGTGACAGAGCCTGATTCTCTGAGTCTGGGAGCGGTTGGAAGGAGGAGGTTATGAGGTTTTCAGTGTGTTCCTATTTTTTCACCTATTTTATTATAAGAAGCATTGCTTGGGTAGGTAAACAAACAAATAAAGATAACTGAACTTGTTCAGCCCTTCATCCCTACAACACTCATTTCCAAAATTTAGACAAGTCAGACTGAAATCTGAGCAATGGTTGTTGTCATTTACTTGCAGATTAACCTTGGGGGAAATAGAAAACATAGCTAATGCCAATGAAGATATCATGAAACAGGAAAGTTCTCATTTATTTGCAGCAAAGGAAATCAATTCTTTTTCTGTTATATGTTTTAAGCTTTCAGTGGAATGTGAAAAACTTCCTTACTCACACAATTTGTTTTACAGTTGAGACTTATCAAGGTCCCATTCAGTTCCAAAGGCTAGTGCCATTAACCGTATCTCTAGCCCTTTGGAGCAATCAGTAGGATTGAATTTCAGGAATACAGAGAAGCCCTACTCAGTGTAAGGGCTGCGGGGATCTGGCCTTGCCTTAGCCACCTCAGGTGTTCAGGTCTGCGGAGAGGCAGGTGGCTTCCTGATTGGTGACCCTCTGTCCGGAGACAGAAGGAGCCAAGGCAGCTGAGCTCCAGTAAGCGACAGCTGCCTGACCTCCTAACGCAGAGTGCTTCCACATCATATTTCACTGAGTCACAGTTTTCTGAGAATGTCCTAACAGTTTCAAAATGACATTTTTATGTGGCTTAATGTTCCTAATTTGCTACAACTTACATTGCATCTCTACTAGCCTAAACCAAGGACCAGATGGAATACATTGTGGTCACACATCCAGACAGTTACTATTTAGGGGATAATGTAGCCTTTTAAATTTTTTCACAAGAGAGTAGGAGTCTGATTTTAGTCCTCTCTTCTCACAGGATAAAATTTATGCCAAGATAAATTTTAGCCCCCAATATTACCTTTCAATAAGAAACATTTTATCTTGGTTTTAGGGATCCATTTGGTTTTCTATTTTCTGGTAGCAGTTAGCTAACATATAAAATGGGATATAAATATTTGGCAAGGCATATAAACAATTTCCTTGACCTACTGCAAAAATATTGAATTTCTGTTTCAGCACAGAAATACAGTTAATGGAAATTATATTTATGAGATGTAAGAATGATTGTATGTTGGGACTCAAAAGAATTGTATAATCAAATACTTCAACATATTTCTGCTAAGTCAATTTTAGTAACTAATGCAATTTGAAATAAGCAACTTTGGGGGAAAAAATTCTAATAGATTTCTGATAGACCAACTAGTCCTTCAAAAGCCAAACTTGACATCCTATTTGTTGGACTCAGTAGTCTCTTCCCTGTCATTATCCTACTTGATCTCATAGAATAAGTGACACTTTTATTCCTTTTAGCCTTTAGTTTCTTCCTACTTGGTTTTTGTAATGTCATTCTTAATTCTCCCTCTATCCCTGTGAATGTTCATACTCAGTTTCTATTTCTTTCTCTTTTGCTCCTAATGATAGGTATGCGTCAAGGTTATGCCATATTCTTTTGTCCTCCTGTCTCTTATACTCTGTTCTCAAAACAAAAACACCCTTATCTGATCTTGTAGGTTCAAGCAGCTATTGTTTCAACACAGATCTTAAAATTATTCTCTTTTAAATAGAATGTCTGGCTGAATGCATTTCCACCTCTACAACTCATCTAACCATCAAACATAACAATTGATAATTAAATTTATTACTTTCATGTTAAAATGATTTTGCTCCTATTTTTCCTCTATTTGTGTATAAAAGGGCAATATCCTTATCACTCAGGCTAAAAATCTCCAGATTGTCATTAATTCCATCTTACTACCCACATCTAATTTGTCCCTATGTTCTGTTGTTTCTGACTGTTAAAGTGTCCTTGGAAAAGATTTCATCAATTTACAATTCATAATCCCCACCACATCGTATGCAAGACTTTCTCTACATTAATGTCAACATTATGTGCTAAAAATGTTTTCATCTTTAGCAGGAACATTACTACCTGTTACTACCAAAGTAACTATCATAACTTACAGAAATAAATAAATAAATATATATACATGTATATATAAAGTAATGCTATGAACATCTATCTGTCTGATACAAAATTAGATATCTTAGATGAAATGGACAAATAACTAAAGAGACACAAATTACCAAAACTGACTCAAGGAGAAATAGAAAATTAGAATAGACCAATAACCAGTAATGAGATTGAATTAATAACTTAAAAGCTTCCCCTAAAGAAAAACCCAGACCAACATGGCTTCACTGGTAAATTTTAACAAACACTTATAGAATAATTAACAACAATTCTTTACAAATTCTTCTTACAATAGAGAAGAGGAGGGAAAACTTCAATCCGTGAAGTCAATATTACCCTAATATCAGAACCAGACAAAGACATCACAAGAAAAAAAAAAAAGACAAGTATTTCTTGTGATTATTGTTGCAAAAATCCTCAATAAAACACTAGCAAACCAAATATAATATGGATAAAACTTGAAAACATTATGCTAGGTGAAAAGTCAGTCAAAAAATATTTTGTGACCATTTATATAATATGATTCCATTTATATGAAATATCCATAATAGAAAAATCCATCAAATCCATCTGGCACCACTTAAAAAGAATTATATGCTGTAAACAAGTGGGATATTGCTCAAGAATGCAAGGTTGGTTTAACATCTGAAAATCAACATAATACAGCATATCAACAGAATAAAGGACCAAAGACACTGGATAATCTCAATAGTCATAGAAAAATTATTTGAACAAAGCCAACACCTTTCATTATAAAAACACTCAACAGACTTGGAATAGAAGAAAACTTCCTTAGCCCGATAAAGAGCATCTACAAACAAAAACCCATTACTAACATTATATTATACTTAATGGTGAAAGACTAAAAATTCTCCCATTAATATCAATAGCAAGATAAGAATATTTACTCTCACCACTTCTATTTGACATTGTACTGTAGAGTCTAATGTGTGTAGTTGATTATCAACCTTTACCTTATGCTTTTCTTAATTTGTGTCTTGCTTAGAAAGACCTTTTCTAAAATAAAAACAAAATTACTCCAATATTCTTTTATTATTTTTCAAATTTTAGTCTTTATGATTAAGACTTTGACCTATTTGGGACTTATTTGAAATTCAGGTTGAAGTAATTACCTAGTATTATTATTTCCATATTGCAGACTATTATTGCTTCATGATGTACCAAATCATTTATCTTTTCTCTACCAATTTGAATATATACTGTACATTACATTTGCATAGTTACTTTGATGTATTTCTGTACTTTTTAATATCTTCTATTGTGCTGTCTGTTTAATGATTCTTTTGTTTGAAGCATTTATTTTCATAGTTTTAAAGTTGTCATATCTGAGCAGGTAAGTAAACTTAATTTTTTTTCTTTTTCAGATATGTTTTGCTATATTCACATACTTATTTTTCTATGTGAACTTCAGAACAAACCTGTCTAATTAAAAAAGAGGAAAAATAAAAGGAACCATATAAACATCCATATATGCTTTGTAAAATGTTGGAATTACATATTTTTATTAATAGATTAAGAGATACTTGATATCTTTATAGTATTGAGTTTTCTTAACTTAGAATACAACTTTGCCTGTATTTCCTTTAAAAGTATTTCCCAGTAAAATTTTATATTTCTTAAATGTTCTATATATTACATCAAGATATTTTAGCTTTGTTCTTGGATCTTTTCTTCCATTTTATTTTTTATTAAGCAGAATCATGAAATCAAAAGGTACATAATGAAGAAATTTTGACAAATTCTATATGGTTCAAATTAATAACTGGCTGTTTTATCACAAAGGAAATTTTTTGCTCATTAATTTGTGATAATTTAACTCTCAGAAATTATTGTAGTGATGGTAGGCATCATTCATTAATCCTAGGCCCTGAGATTCATCACTCCTACCCTTCTGGAGTCTGCATTCTGGTGTTCTTCCATTTTTCTTGATTTTAATGTGAATGTTTCTAGTGATATATAAAATGGGCCAAGTGTGGCGGCTCACTCCTGTAATCTCAGTACTTTGGGAGGCTGAGGTGGGAGGATTGTTTGAGACCAAGAGTTTGAGTCCAGCCTGAACAACACAACAAGAGCTCATCTCTACAAAAAATAAAAAATTATCCAGGTGTGGTGATGCACACCTGTAGTCCTGTAGTCTGAGTAGAAGGTTGAGCCAGGACGATCACTTGAGCTTGGGAGTTGGAGGTTGCAGTGAGCTGTGATCGCACCGCTGCACTCCAGTCTGGGCAACACAGTGAGACCCTGTCTCAAAAAAAAAAAAAAAAAAAAAAAAAAAAAAAAGCTGCCTTTTTGTGTATGGTATAAATATTTAGTATGTGAAGAATATTTTCATCAAGAGTGTTTCTTATAAATGAATGATTCTTTTTATTTACAAGAATGAACATTAATTTTTTTCTTACTTGACCTATTGATTTTATAAATTTTACTAATAGATTTTTGATCATTTTATTTCTGAGATGAGCACCAATTAGGCACGAGTAATTCTCTTAATATTCTGCTAGATTTTACTTACTAATACAAGGGATTTTGTGTTAATATTAATAGAGAGCTTACTCTCTGATGTTTTATTTTCTGTGCTACTTTCTATCAAGTTTTGTTGTATTTACCTAGTAAGGAGGAAATTTATCTCTCTATTTCCTTAAATTGTTTAAATAGAATTAGGAGCTATTTGTTTCTTGCAGTTAAGAAAATTTACCTGTGAAACTGGACTTGGTACATACTTTTTTCTTGAGATTTTCTTTAATAATGTTTTTTATTTCCTTTATAATAATTCATAAGTTTCAATTTTTAATTTTTGGATGAGTTCCATTTTGGGGGAATGTATGTTTTCTGAAAAATTCATCTGTTCATTCAGGTCTTAGAATTTATTAGCATAGATGTGAACAAATATACTTGTATAATTATTCTATAAACTCCATTTTTAATAGTTATTTTTCCATTTTTATCTCCAATATTTTTATATACTTTCTTTTTTCCTGAATATATAAGTTTGTATGTATCTATGTTGTTTTAGTTTTGTTTTGTTCACTTAAAATATAGCCCTTGGGTTTATGTAATAGTTCTACTATTTTCTGTTTTCTAATTCATTCATTATATATTTTTCTCTATATGTTAATTTCTTCCTCCTCTTATCCCTTGTTATTTTTTCGTGTGTTGTTCTAAAACTCTGTGGTCAAATATATATTTAATGTATTTCTTTTCCTTCGGGAATTGGTTTAGTTGAATTCTAGAGTTCTGTTAGGTAATGTTTTATTAGATTGTTTTACTAGCTCTTCAGCCATGTCCATTGTAACTTCTGCCACCAATATGTCTTAAGGGTTAAGAGTTAGCTTTAAGCTGTGAAGTCTTACTGCTAGTTTTATTATTAATTTCTAATGTTGTTATTAATTTCTTAGTTACTGCTTTATGTTCAGAAAAAGTGATTTCATTATTTCTGTATTTTGAGATCGATTATAATTTTTGTGGTGTTTCCTCTAGGGAAAGGATTGTCTTTATTTTGGTAAATAATAATAAATTACCTGGGGAAAGAGAGTGGGGCTCATTCGTTCTGCATAAGAAATGCATAGACAGTGTGGAGATTAGAGGAAAAGAGAGAAGCGTCTTGGAACAGAACTTGAAGAGAAGGCCAACGCTGGAGTTATCAAAAGCAGTAGTAGCACTCTTTAAGCACAGGTGTGTTGAGTTCTGAATTGCAGATGACTTGTACAGTCCCAAAGTGCAAGCTTTTTTGCATATGGCCAAATCTCTGGGGTAATGGTGGTAGGGGAAGGGAGAGGAAAGTGGGAGAGAGTTTAAGAAGGGCCACATCCCATGTGGGTGTTTGCTGGTGTGAAGATGAAAGAATAGTAAAGATTAATATTTACTGAACACTTCCTCTCCTACAGAAGCTTCACCTGACAATCCTCATAACAGTATTTGCCCACACCCAGGTTGATAAGGCTACTCATTTCATTTTGCATATGAGGAAATGGAAGCACTGAAAGGTTCATTAGTTTGCCTCAGCATGTCTGATTCCTGAAAGGCTGAGCTGGGATTGGAAATGAGGCCCACAACCTCCAACAGCCAGCCCAGGAAAACAACCTCTTATCTAGTTCTAGATAGCCAGCCTGCTATCCGTAAGACAGACTTGCAAGAAGTCAGACTGCTACCTCTAGTTCAACCCAAAATGTCCAGGACTTGATTAATAACTGATAACTTCCTTAACTGTTATTCTCACAACCAACTAGAGAAAGCCAAATGTGTATCCTTAACCAATCCCATAGGATGCCCTGCTTCTAGTTAGCTACCAACAACTTCCTCATGCACACCTGAAGCGTTCCTTTTTTCCCACTATGAAACTTCCCATTCCTCTGCTTGCCTTTGAGTCTCTGTCAAACTCGAGTGATGGTGGTTGACTTCCTTGCTGCAACAAGCTCTGAAAAATAGCCTTTGCTTGTTCTCATTTGGTTGGTCTCCATTTAGCTTCGCAAATGTTACTATTGTGTGTGTATCTGTTTCACATTGTGAATTGTGCATTGTGAGCTTGAAGACTAGCCTCTTGCTTTATTCTTAATTATATCTCCTTGAGCATAACCTAGTGTCTTTTACACTAGCAGGGAGCCAGAATATTTGTTGAATACACTCTCTTATGAGAATTTGATTTGCTTATGTTTCCTTGTGCTGTATAAATATAAAAATGCCTTCCTCTGGAGTAGTCATTTAGAGTTGAATAAATTATGTTAAGGAGACAGTGCCCTATTCTGCGGTAGCTTAGATGATGATGATGATGATGATGATGATGATGATAGATTAGTAATTATAGCACTCACCATCTGTTGGGCATTATTTTAATTGTTTTAAATATATTAATTCTCAACACAGCCCTATAAGGTGGGTGTTATGATGATTCCCATTTTACAAATGAGGGAACTAAGAAAAAAAAGCTTAATTATTATAAATTGCCCATGACCACAAAAACTGGAAAGTAGGGGAGCTGAGATTTAACTCAAGGAATCTAAGCTTAGAGTCAGTGCTTTTAAAACTGGTAAATTATAATATATCTCAATTTTAAAGACAGATTGAATATTGTCCCCTTTGGATTAGAAACCTAGATATCAGGTCCTGGAGACACAGAAGTGAATCAGATAGGATCCCTGTCTTGAGAAATGTAAGCATTTTTAAATATTGCATCTTTGAGGGACAGAAGTAAGAGAAGGCAGAAATTCATACACAAGGGGAAATGGGGTGAGTGTTGGAAGATGGATTTTGTGGTGAGAACTTATCTCCCCCAGAGATTCAGCAAAGGCATGACTGGAGATGGTGCTTGTGCAGGAAGTGGAAAAGTAGAAAAGCCCTTGGAGACAGAGACAGAGGCCAGATCCTGGAGTTCCTCATGTGGGAGCTTGGATTTTATTCAAATTTTATAAAAAAGTAGACATTGAAGAATTTTTCTTGTGGTGATGGAGTGTGAGTTGATGTTATCAGAATTAAGTATGTATATATTCCCTTCACTTTGGATTCAAACCTCTTTCCTTTACAAAGCAGAACTATTATAACAACCAAATAAGAGTCTTTGAGAGGACATAGGAAGGCTTAGGCTTATGGATAAATGGGGGTGGGCAGCCTAACAACATACATGACCTCATTTAATCTCGCCACACCCCATGCGGAGGTGGCACAAGATAAGATCCCAGACCAAATGGTTAAGAAGGGATGAAATGGGATAGCAACTAGGGTCTACTTGACGTGCCTGGCATCACAAAGAGTTGCTTCTGGTCCTCATTCCGATTTTGAATGAATCCCTTTAACTGCTTTGGATCTTTGTTACCTTAAATAAGGCAAGGCAATATCACCCTCCAATATTTAGGGCTCTGTACTTATAATCATAGAAACAATGCAACTTTGGTGAAATGCTTCACCTTCTTCAATGAAGACAATATTAACAATCTCTGTATAGAGTGTGTTAAAGTCCTGCCATCCCTAAATGTGAACCAAGGAGTGGGTTATTGCTTTCCAAACACAATAAAGGAACCATGAAACAAAAGTATTTGGAACCCTAACAATATAAACACAGTGTTTCTTCTCTACTAAAGCATTAAAACAATTTTATAAAGAGTAGAAAATTCCTTGCAGCCCCAACTGCCAAGTCTGTCTCTCAGTTCCAAGGAGTCTACAGCTCCTAGTTCAGAGTCTGGAATTCAAAGATGCTCTGGATGAAGAAGAAAAATATTCCCTCTACTTTGGCCTGGGCCTAAGAATGTCAACACTGCTGGCCTGTGCACTTTCTCCTCTGCTGGGGCCATCTCTAAACAATGGCCCCTCAGGCTGAACAAGCATCGGATAAGAAGTTCTTAGTGGCAGAGAGGAATGGAATACAGGACCTCTGAGTGTGCGTTTCTGCATCACATGAGGCCACGTGATGGCAGGCACTAGATAAGACCCAAATTCCTAATCTTCTTTTTAAAAAGGGTATATTTCCCAATACAAAGTTAACATATAAAATTAGTTATGTTTGTTAAAGGAAATCTAGGATATATAAAAAAGTAGGAGTTAAAGAAATTAATCCCAGTATCATACTAGTTCTATTACCATTAGTATATTTTTCCTAGTCTTTAGAATAATGAATGCATTTCTGTTTGCTTCTTTACATAGCTCCAACAATATGATATTAGACAGCATCAATTAATGTCTTGCTAAAACTTACTTTAAATCTAAATTTAATAAAAAATGAGATCCTTATTAAAATTAAATGTTTAATTAATCTACTAAAGAATAAAGCTATGGGACTGTCCACAAAGATACATAGTTATAAAATAACCAATATTATTCCACAATGTATATATACTTCAAAACATCATGTTTATTTAATAAATACATATACCTTTGTCTGCCAATTTAAAATAAAATGACTGATATTGTCTAGCAAATTTTAAACAAAAATTATGTTCTTCTAAAATGATACATGCTACCATGTAACTATTATTTCTCTTTATGCCTAGCAACTGTAGACATTCAAGTTTAATATAAAAAATGGAAAATCACTCCAGATGTGGTAATTAGCAGGAAAGGAAATGAGGTACAAAAAATGTCAAAAGTTTGACCAAGACAAAAACAATACAGATAGTAGTTTTTGCCAGCAAGAGAGGCAAAGAAAGATAAATACCTATCCAAGAGAAGATTGAGAAATGACTTGCCTTTATCCATAAAATTCCTTACCATGAGAGGAAAAAACATCAGCTCACTAGGAGACATATATTGACATTACTAAGATTAAATAAATTTAAGTAAGAAATGTAGTGGCTAACTTATGGGAATATATTACACATTATAAATCATTTCTTTTCTAAAATATAGAAAGCATTAAAGAATAAACATTGAATGTTATCTATTTTTTTCTAATAGAATGGCTTTTCAAAAACAAAATCAAATCAATAGTTCAAGAACAAAGCAATCTAGAAGAGAATAAATGTACTAGAAATGGCTATTTAGAAATATTTTGACTACTTAGAAATATTTTGACTCAATTAGATGAGATAATTATGTAAAATAAAAAAGAGTGGTTGAATAAAATATTAATAGTGACATAATTATTTTGCAAATTGTTAAGTAATATGCTCATTAATTAAATTATGAATATTTGTGGGACATTTTATTTAGAGAATAGAGGAGTGGATGGTATGGATGAATGAATCAAAGCCAATTAGTATAGTAGGGAAGAGTTAAGGCTACTTCCTAGTGGCACAATTTTAATATTTCTACCTCATTTTCCTCATTTATAGAATGGGAATGACATCACCTACTCCATAGCACTATTGTGACTAGTAGAGTAGATAAGTCATTAAGGGCGTTGCGCAGTGTTGACAGATAGGCCCAGAAGGAACCAGCCATTGTACAAGATGAGATAACTGTGGGATCAGATTTGGAATTCATGTTTTCTTCTTCCCTGCTTCATGCTACTTTGGAGGTAATGTGACTATTTATTACTAAAGACATTGCCATAGACAAAGTCAACAAGCCCTGACATTTGAACTTGATACAAATATGATTACTATCCTATTTAAAAGTTCACTAATTTTAGTTATGAATATAATCTCACTCTAGATTTTACAGTGTTCAAACAAGGACTACCTAACCTCTAAACCAAAAACTAAATAAAAGTGTAAAGATGCTAAATGTACTCATGCAGCCATGTGTTCATCTTTCATGTGGCTTGTTAATGGGCTTCTTAGAGTCTGCTGGAATAAAGTCAAGATACCAAGTTTGATCCCATTTGAGTCAGTTAAATCTGCTTTAGTACACGTTTATCTAAGTCATGTTTGGCTTGTCAGCTTGCAAAGGCCTGGTTTTAGAAGGAATAGTAGTAAGTTAAGGGATGAAAGCTAAGAGGGTATGGGAAGAGATTCAGTCCTAATTATGCTTGGTTACTTCAATAATATCAAATTCATGCACAAAAGAGAGTATAAAGTGATATGTTCAACTAGAAGCACAAATACTTTTTAAGACATACTGAAAAAGTAGAAAGAAAGAAAGAGAGAAAGAGAGAGAGAGAGAGAGAAAGAAAGGAAGGAAGGAAGGAAGGAAGGAAGGAAGGAAGGAAGGAAGGAAGGAAGGAAGGAAGGAAGGAAGGTTAATCTCAGTTTGCTATATGGTCATATTCATCCCTCAAAAAAAGTATAAAGTAAATATTCAGATAATCTCAAAAACCCATTCTAACTTCCTCTTTGTTCCAGTTGTTTTCATTAGCTGTAGTTCTCCAGATAAGAACACATATTGGGCCTTCTTCACATTTCTGTAATCTTTTCAGGAGGTCAGGAACTCAGTCTCCTGCTATGGCCTTCTTTATTCATAAGATAAGATGGAGATTATCTTTTCACCTGGAGGGCAGTGACAAAACTTTGGTGTAACTTTGGATCTCTTCTAATCTTTTCATCTTCTTGGATTAAAGAAGATTCCTATTAATGCTCCATTTCTTTGATCTTTTATTTGAAGGTCCCAGTTTGATAAGTTGGTCTGCAATATTACTTTTTCTTCTCTAGCACCTTAACTTTTTCTTTGGTTTTTATTGAAATGAATTCTCTAAATTTTGGAGTTATGAAGAATAAAGGCAATTTCTTCAATGTAAAGGTGTTCAGGGTCTCTAAAATGCAATTTAATATGATCTTCCATTCTAAAGGACAAAATAATAAATATATCCATCTTTGCTGTGAATTGTGCATAGAACACACTTGTATCCCCTCTTTCCTTGCTTGCTAAGTGCATGCTGGAAAGATGTGATTTATGATGCACCCTCCTTCTCTCAGTCTCTCCCAGCCTATTTGATTTTACTGTCCAAGCATTAGACCCTTCCCGACAGATATGATGGAACTGGTATTGGTAGTCTCTCCCAGCAGGGGCCGTCTTTGAAGTTATATTAAGCATATGATTTACTATCTCTTCCAATGATTTACTAAGGAGAGTAAGAAATAAGAACCTTAGGTTGGTAACAATATCCAAATGATCACTTTTAAGGAATTGCTTTAAATGTGTTAGTTTTCAGAATAGTGAGACCTCCACTAAGAGTATTTTCCCATTATCAAACATATTTCCAGACTGGAAGATGGCTCTATAATAAAAAAATACTATTTGAAGAAAGTTTAGGCAGGAAAAGTGGTTGTCTGTGTGTGTGTGTGTGTGTGTGTGTGTGTGTAAATTTACAAATTCTTTCTCCTGATTAAAAAGCAAAATAAAACAGTGATGACAACTTGGACTAGATTCTGGCAACCTTGAAAAAGAGATAGAAATTGATCAGTGTTGCAAGCTTTTTTTCCTTCCTCTATGGTCCTAGTAATCATTGTTTCTGAACACTAGAAAATAGAATGCCAGATGTCTATCACTACACAGTGCTTTGAAGGACACTACAAGGAATGCTGACATTTTGGATCTTGGGACCTTGTTATCCTTGAAGCTTAACTGGTGGAACATCAACATTCTTTGCTTTCTCTTTGCAAAATATTTGCTGTAAAGTGTAAATAAAGAAAGGGGAGTATTTCTTCACATTGCTATGCTAAAACATCTGGCATCTGGGGTTGTGTTTATACCCTTCTGCCTGCAGGCAGTGCAGGCAGGCTCCTTCAAAGCAGTCTGGATTTTTCTTTCACCTCCTTGAATATCCAAAAAGTAACTTTTATGTTTTTCTTAGGAAGACGATTTTGTCCAAGCATATGGAGCATCTCAAATACTTGGGCCAAAAAACAAATTACTAAAGAGGGAAGTTCTCCAATTTATCTTACAGCACACCTGCTTATAACCCAAGCAAGGGCTCTGATCACTTATGGCTCCAACTCAACCTACATTCTCAAAATATAAGATCCAAAAATAACATAGTGCTTTGGATCATGATCTCACTTTAACATGTATTTCCACCTTGTCTTTTCCAAACAATATGATTACAAAGAATCATACAATACGATAAAGCAAATAAATAAGAACTCAGAGAGGAAATTGAATAGACAATAAGGGTGAGGAAACAAAAAAAAAGCTTAATACACAAAATTCATGTTTTATGCTCACAATAGGTGAGTCACAAATTTGGCTCTGAATTTCCTAGCAAACAAGTCAAAAAGAGAACAGAATTAATTATATGCATGAGTTTCAACATTAAGAAAGAAAAACAAACCACCTGTTCAGGAGAAGTTCTCTGTCTTCCCAATACAGAGAACTATGAGAATATTTTTCTGTATGTCTTCACAAAGGTTCAGAACATGTTGATTTTGAGGGAAAATATCTTCAATGTCATTTTTATCATGAGTATATCAATGGCTTTCACAGGGCTGTTGCGATAATCCTTAAAGTGGGTCCAAGAAGTTTCTCCAAAGCAAAGTTCCAAAACAAGAATACTAAAATGTCGTCTGAGAACACAGATTGCTGGTGGTCTCACTGAATCCAAGGTTACATTTTCATTACTGACTACTTAGCCTTAAGAGAAATTTCTATAAATATCCATGCATGCATTTATTTAACAAAAAAATACTTATTAAGCACTGGCTATGTGCCAAGCATTGTTCGTGGAGCTGGAGATGTAGCAAAAATAGACAAATTCTTTGTTTTCATGGAGCTTAAATCCTAGTGAGGATGGAAGAAACAAATAATTAAAAAGTAAACAAATACAGACAATAATTTTAAAGAGTTATAGTGATTATGCTGAGAAAAAACTTAAATAGAGTAATGGTAAAAACAGGGACTACTTTTGCTATGTTGTTCAGGAGGTGCCTCTCTGAGGCAGTGACAATTGAGCTGAGATGAATAATAAGAAGGAGCTAAGCAGAATTCTGGGGATCCCAGCAGTCCTGGCGGAGTGAGCAGTGGGAGGGAGCAGCGGGGAGGCCTGAGCTCCGTGTGCTGGAGGGGCTGGCGGGCCGGGACTGCAGTGAACAGGGGGATGGCAGCGGGAATGCCCTGAATCTCTATGGCTCAGTGCAAATTGGAAGAGGACTCACTATTGTAAGCACTTGAATTCCATCACTTGCAATTATTATAGTGCCCTACAAATATGGTAATTAATTGGAGTTGTTGTTTATGTCAGAAGAAGACCTTTGGCTGATATATGCTGGAAACTTGTCACGATAAATACAGACATGTTTGATGTCATGTGATTCGTATTGTTTGCTATTATAGAAACACTGCAACAATATTTTGGGAAAGATCACAGTCGGTAGAGGCTCACACTTCACATGGCAGTCAAAGTCAAACAATAGACCTTCATATTGTGGAATTAGACTCTAATTTCAGTGCCACTAAAACATTCTAACACAGATCTTGTGTGTCTGCCGGATGCAAGCTGCTGATCAGTTTTAGAGGTGCAGGAATTCTTTCAGGTGCTAAGAAGCCCCTTGAGGCACTATTAGAGAGAGATGGGTTATTAAATTATCACTAGAACTGTAAATCATCTCTACAAGTCTTTAAATATGAGCAATTTACTCCCTTGTCCTTGCAGGATTTGAAAATCATTGCAAGAAATAGGAGTATAGTTCCTAACAAGAAAGACCTCATCTAAGGTTTTAAAAATCCCTAGTTCAGTTCTGCAACAGTTTACCGAGATGCAGAAAACATAGAGTACAATGATGGCACTGGAAATAAAATGTAACAGAAGAGTGATGAAAATTGTAAATCACAACTCTGGAAGTCTTAAGTGAGTCCTAATGTTAAAAGACAACATCTTTCAATATTCTATTAATTGCTATAAAGGATGTTTAGAAATGGCAGAATTTTCTAGGAAAATATAATAAATGCCCTTTTAGATGAAAGTGACACCAGCTTCTGAGATTTGTCAACATCTTGGAAACAGCTGCTACATATTTTTTTCATATTTTCTTAATTAACATCATTGTGACATCAGCGATAGCTGCCGATAAATTAGCATTAAAATATTCATTTAATACTTGAAGATTCCAGAAAAAAAGCTAGTGTTTAAATCTGGAAACCAAAACAAACCAATATATTCTTTAATAATAATTTGTACACACTCACTCATCACTCACTCAACAACTCACCCAGAGCAACTTCCAGTCTGGCAAGCTCCATTCATGGTAAGTGCCCTGTATTTTATCATTTACACTGTATTTTTACTCTACTTTTTCCACGTTTAGATACACAAATACATACCATCTTGTTGTATTTGCCTACAGTATTCAGTACGGTAACATGCTATTGTGGAGGTCAAGGCCCTTGGCCCCCCAGAGGTTCATTGAAAATCACTGACATGAGGCAGACTAATTAATAGGAGAAAATGCATACAGATTTATTTAACTTATACACACAGGAGGCTTCAGAATGAAAACCCAGATACAGGGATAGTGTCTATTTTTATGCTTAGGTTCAATAAGCATATAGATAGCCATGTAGAAATATAATGGACAAAAAAGTTATGATCTACTGCTAATACACTGAGTGTGGAAACCCAGCAAGGCTTGTCTGTCTGGGTTCACTGTGGCCTCTCCAAGTAGCATCCTTCTTTCTGGGTGTGGGGCAGGGGCCTCTCTGGAATGGGGGTCTTATGATCTACAGGCAAACAAGGTAGGTCAGATAATTTCTTTATGGCCAGTTTTTACACAGAATAATTTTAGGTTTTATGGCTGGCTTTTGGGAAAAGCAGTTCTGGTTTCTATGACTCACCTTGGGGAAGAAGGATTCTAGCTTCTATGGCTAGCCTCGGGGGAGAATGGGACTGACAGACAGGAAGACAAGGGAAGGTCAGAGAAAAGCTTTTGCTCCTGAGGATGCTTCTGAGGCCTTCATTTTGGGGTAATTTTTTCTGAGCCGCAGCTCTGACAGGTATATAGCCTAGGAGCACTTGGCTACCCCATCCAGCCTAGGTGTGTAGTAGACTGTGCTGTGTGGATTTGTGTAAGTGCACCCTATGATGTTCTCACAGTGATGAAATCGCCTAATGATGCACTTCTCAGATTGTGCCCCGTCATTAGCGATGCATGGCTGTACCTTCTTGAACAGACAAATTATGTCATTAGTTGGGAAAAAGGTTAGTTGCTCTATCAACAAAGAGTGCTACAAGTCCATTCATATTATTCAGAATTTTTCACACTAAAATAGCCCTATCCTCATTCTGGGTTTGAAGATCACCTACACTAAAAATTCTTTGCTTTGCTAGTGTTAGGCACAGCATATTTCTAGGATGTCCAAACATTAAATCTCTTATCCCTACTGCAGAAAGTTAAGCAGAGAGATGTGGCAGTTGTTCAGTTCTTTGCACCAGTGGAGAAAACGGTCCTGAGTTAACCCTTCAAGCTTCTCGAGCAAATGCTTACTTTGCTTAAAAGCCGTGTGAACTTCACTAGGTGGTGAAATATCAAGATGAACATAAAACAGTGCAATTTCCTGTTTAGCATAGCCATGCGAAAGAACATAATAATCTTGTTCTTCATATTATTCTGGAACAACAGTGAGCAAGTTTTAAAGATTTTTAGTATTCAGGGGCTTTGCGTTACCTCCAGAAAGAAAAGAGAACGTCTCTAGAAGAGCGCTGGGTGGATGAAACGACCTCCCGGCGACCTACCGTGCAGCCTCCTCCTCAGCGTGGCGCGCTGGGCTCCTGTGCGCACCGTTCCATGCTCTCTGCGCACCTGTGCGCACCGTTCCATGCTCTCTGCGCTCCTGTGCGCACCGTTCCATGGTCTCCGCGCTCCTGTGTGCACTGTTCCATGCTCTCTGCGCGCCTGTGCGCACCGTTCCATGCTCTCCGCGCTCCTGTGTGCACTGTTCCATGCTCTCAGCACGAAACCCTGCGGACTGTTTAGTATCATTGCCATCTCACTGCACCGAAGTTCAGAAATGCGCAGTGACTTGCCCAAGTTTGGACAGCTAGGAAGTGGAGCATTTGATTTAGAGTGTCGCTGCCCTGCCTCCTGGACATTTTTACGAGTAGTGTGAGCAGCTCAGCCCAGGATCATGCTGGAATCAGATGGGATGGGCTGAGAGCTGCGGTATCAATGAATACAGAAGGAAGGCAGTAGCTATTTTCCACAACTAATACAGCTGGTCTTGGAGATAATTTTGTCTGTATCCTGCTGATTATTTAGAAAGAAAAATCAAAACTGACAAAAAATGAGGTTTTCTACATTTTGTCAAAGTGATTCACCTCCAATTTACTTTTAAATGATCATTTGTCCTTTCTAAATTCTTAAAATGCTATGGGAGGAGGGGAACAGAAAATATGAATGTGGAACTTTATGTAGAATATAATAAAAAGCTTTCAAGTTGAAAAATAAGTAATTTATTTAGTAATTCACTTGTGATGAATTATGAAAAGAACTAAAGAGAAAATTTGCCATGGGGAGAACATACACAACCTAATTGAAAGCATCCTTTTCACTCTCTCAGCCTTCTTTATGCCTTTCACACTTTAGAGTCCGAGTCTGGGTGTGGACAATGGAAACGTTTTAGATAACACACGCTCACAACGTTGCTCCTCTGAGCCTCATGCTCTCCTGTGTGGAGGGCAGGAGGAGCAGGGTGTGCCAGCAGCAAACTGGGGTATAATTCTGGTACTGGAACATCTCATACGCTCAGAGAGTATCCACTGAGTGAATTCATGACAGAATATTTAAAGTGAGTAAATCATATCAGAGTCACTTTCTGAAAAGCAATTAATTACGTTTAAGAATGGAACAAGATGATTCCTAAAGTTATGAAGAAAGGAACACGACAGGTTATATATTGTTATTTAATTGTATGTAAATAATTGTATGTAAATAATATTGTATGTATGTAAATAATACTGCCATCCCCCTGTCCCTTAGACAGGGTGACTGATTGAATGGGTCTTGGTTATTCACTTCGGAGTCAGAACATATTCTTTCCAAGACTTAAGAAACTCCAGGAGCATAGGGCAAGTAAGAAAGATCCAGAGAATCTTTGCTTTAAATCCTGCATTAATGATGACTACATTGAAATTCAAAGTGTCTCTTCTAACCAGGATAGTCTAAAAAACTATTTATTTTGCAGATGAAAGAGGTCCAGCATTATCAGTTTTCTTTTATTGGCCTTACTACAAGATGATAAGAAGCTTGAGGGAATCGCTGGGGTGTTTGTTTGTTGGTTGCCTCCTCTCATCCGTCTCCCAGCCCCTTTGACTTGACTCTGAATTTCCCAGCTTGTGATTGAGTCTGGACCATGATGGTTCAGGAGTAGGCAAATAGCATAAGCCAGGCCAACGAGGGCCGGGAGACTCAATGCTTTGATTTGGGATTGAGGTATCTGGGAAGTAGACATTCTCATTTTCCCCTGGAAATGATCAAGGAAGTATTTAACATTAAGAGCTTCTAGACAATATTTTGTTCAAAAGCAATACCCAGCCTGAGAACGGAGCCACCACCAAGAAATACAAGCCTATAAATGGGGAGAGAGAAACCAGATTTGTGATGTCACTGAACTAACGGATCAAACCAAAGCTTGTACTTGTTTCCATAAGATAGGCCAGAGAATTCACTTTATTTTTAAAGATATTTTGACATGGCTGGAGTGTTAATTGCAACAGAAAGGATGGAAATTGATATATGGATATATTTTTTATTAGACGGTGTCTTACACACAGTAAGTTAAATAATGGAAAGTTCCTGAATCATGTTCTCTCAAACTTTAATACTGAATATTTTGAAATGATGCCTTTCTTGTTTTATCATTGCTATTTTGGGACATGTAAGCCATTATTTTATCTAAGATCAATGAAAGTACTGAAAACCCTTCCAAACTGTTTGTTGAATAGATTTACACTTACCCTATGAACTACTTATTTCCTTGGAGACCTGTAAAGCAGATTATTTTCTTAAATGTTTCATTTGCAATCTGCAAGATTTCCTCTGTCAGGCTAGCCTTTGCATTTACTCAACAAGTGAAACAAATTCCCTTTTACACATCTTGAACTGTTATTTGTTTTGAGAAGAACTTCAACTACCATTATAGTCATTTCTCAGAATATTTAAAAAAATAGATATATTCATTTAGGCATATTCATGCTTATTATCTTCATGCCAATTTTTAAATCCTGCCAGGAAGTCCCAGATTTCCTCCTCCTCCTCCTCCTCCTCTTCCTCCTCCTCCTCCTCCTCCTCCTCCTGCTGTGTCACAAGCTGGGCATGTGACAGAGCTGCACAGCCTGCAGTGTGGCAGTGAGTTCAGGTGTCACTGAGACCAAAGTGTACCCCCAGCTGCTCAGGGGTCTTTGGATTGACTACCAACTAATGAATCAATTAAATCATGCTATTATTTACGACCCCAGAGAGAAGTTACACTCCCCCTCAAAAGCTAATATTTTTTAACTTTAGCCAACCCTAAAACTTTGTGTTAAATAGTTCTTTTTACTTTGAATTGGCAAAAGGAATGAAGGAATACTAGTACTTGTTGAATGCTTGCTCAGTGTCAGATGCTATCATGTATATTGTTACATTTCAGTCTTACAAAAACCATGTGAATTATAGATCATCTTTATTTTACAGATTAGGAGGTAGACTTAGCTTAAGTAATATGTCATAGCTAAAAAGGATAGGAATAATACTAAACTAATGATGATGATGATGATGATGATGATATAAGGACTGGATTCCTTTGCTACTGACTAGCCCCAGCTCACATATTAGTTTACCACCCTGCCTCTCTGGGCAATGGTTGTTTCTCATAATTTTATAAGGCTGATTCTAAGTGGTTTTTTTTAGCTGTAACAGATTGTTTGTCAAAGTAGAACCTAAAAGCTCATGTATATCAGATAGCATTCCCTTAAATCCCCTTAAATTCCCTTAAATAAATAATTTGCCATGTGTCAATGTTGTAAAAAAAAATTCATTGATACATAAATCTTTAAAATTATGAGAAGCATTGGGAATTGTTTGATCTAGCTTTTCATTTTTTCAGATGAGGCAGCAGAACATCTAGACCCATAGTCACAGAATTACAAATCTGAAACCACTGGAACTGGGAACATGTTGCCCTGGCTTGATATTTCATACTCTTATTTGTCTCCAAAAATAAATTAATATTATAATAAAATGAATTACAAGGGATTAGAGAAGGAAGAAGGGACTTATTGGGAGAAAGCCATAATAGTTAAATCCAAGTAAAAATTAAGTTACTCAACTGATAATTTAATATGTTCATGGCTTAAGAAGAAACAAATTAATAAGGAGAAAAAAATAGATTCAACATAGTGTTTGGCATTTATCATTTGCTACTCCTACATTAATTATTAAGAACTGCAATATGATATAGGCACTTCCTTCTGTTTTTAAAAAAAGTTGGGTAGAAAAGTAAAAAAATAATAATAATAAAATGAAACTCTAGGGGCAAAGTGGAGATATAGTGCCAGCAGAAAACAGAAGAGACAGAATGGATCATGAGAAATGGTAAATGAAGTAAAAGAACAAACTCAAAAGTAAATTATAATTGCTTCTATATATTATAACATTTTCTTAAACATTTTGTTGGCATTTTTTATGGACTAAGCAAGAGGACATAGCTGGAAATCACTCCACACATGAACATGACCCTCAGCTTCATCGACAGTGCCATGGTCTGTAGCCATGTACAGTGTGCATCATACAGCCCCAGAAGGCACCGTTCATACAGACAGCATGAGAATGACACGCCACAGAGCTGGTCATTGCGTGACCTACTCAGTTGTACATGGCTTCCCTGTCCGATGAAGCTATTGGCCAGTTGATCATTATCACCAATGTTGTACCCTATAGCAGTAAATACGTATTTTCTTATTTTCCAAGATGTGATTTTGAGATACACTATACTTTTCTTACAAAAATGTAAAAAAGATGGCCCTGGGAAAGGAATTTTCCTAAAGGACCAAGCAAGATTCCCATATGTCCTGAAGCTTGTTACCTACTATGTTGACATACACAAAGTTCCAGATCTAGACAAATGGAGAGTAAGATTTATTTTACCTTAAACAAAGGGCACAAAATGCTTTTTTGAAAGGTCATCCGTTAAATATCTGACTGTCACACTGTGAGCCCTCACTCATTGGTGACCGGCACAGTTACTACACCTGCATCAAGAGAGAGGGAGGGAAACCGCCGAAACACTTAAGAAAGAAATGGAGAGACTTGCAGTGCCTGACCTCAGCTGACCCAATGCGGTGTGTGGTCCTGAGAAAGCCGCTTAACCCCTCGATGTCTCAGATTCCCTTCAGAGCTTCAAATTTCAGGGGGTGAAGTGAGGATAGGGTTTTGGAATTATCTCTCTTAAGACCCAGGAATGCTATAAGAATGAATGAATATTTTCTAAATGCAGAATAAAATTAAGTTTTCGATGGGAAGGCATTTTGGCTGAGAGGTCTGTGTGGGGTGGTGGGTTAGGGAGTCTGAGTGGTTTTTAGATTCTGATGTCAAATTACCTTTAGCTTTTTCTTTCACAGAGGACAATGTAATATGTTTGTGGGTTAAGAAGAAACCCAATTCTTTTTTTAATAAGGAGAAAAAGATGGCTTCAACACAGCTTTCGGTATACGAACATTTGTTACTCTCATATCCATTGTGGAAACTGCAATATGATACCAACACATTCTCTCTCATGTGGCAGATAGAAATGCACCAGCAAACAGAATATGTCTCTACGTGCAAAATGTCAGTTGATATAAGATGAGTAAGACACATTTCTAGTATCTAAACAGCTTGAAGTTATTTTCAGCACTTCTGGGCCCAATTGTTAAAAATTATTTTGTATCTCTAATTATTACATATAAAATACAGATATTCTAACATATACAAACACCTTTTGATATTTTTATCTTTAGAGTTCTGTGCTGTGGGTCCTAGGAATAGTTTCAAAACATAGCTAACATTAAAAATAATTACTATTTATTGAGTAGCTAATATATATTTAGTCATTTAATATTTGAACTAATTTATTTAATTGCTTTACAAGAGGGAGAGGAAGAGAATGCACACCATAAGGCTAGTTGAGAAGTTATTTTACAAGCCCAGGCCAGAGACTGTGAGGTAGAAGTGGTTGTAATATCAGTTTTAGAAGTGAGGAGACTGAGGCACAGATAGGTTAAGTCACTTGGCAAACGCAAATGGAAGGCAAGGATGGGTTCCATGGTAGAATTGTGGACTATACAAGAGACAGTACCTCATGGCTCCACCATAAGAGCAAAGGTCAGTGTTGAATCTCAGCAGACAAAACAAAGTTAGAGAGTCAGGGTTTTAGGAAATACATGACACAAAGTTAATTTAGAACTAACTCTTGGAGCTAATCACCGGGCAATCCAAGTTAGGACATATCTGTGACACTGGAGCATTTGCTCCAACTGTGGCAATGCTGGGGAAAGAGAAATAGAAGTCCACAGTCCCAGCCACATGGCTAGGCCAGGTCTGTGAGTATCTATCTGCCTGTCGCATTTCGTGAGGTTTGTCTGACTGTAGGATTTACATTCAAATGAAATATTTATTGGAGGCCTTTTATCTGCTGAGAACTGTGTTATGTCATGGGGATACTAGCATGACTGATATACAGCTCAGGTCTTCAGGGAGTGTCTAGCCTGGAAATGTAGGCTGATATACATACAAAGGCCCATAACGCCCAGTGGGAAGTGTTCTATGGGATATATAAACAGAAGGGCAGGGGAGCCCAGGCGAAGGCAAGTGATCGTGCTGAGAGTCAGAAGACAGGTGAATGTGGGGAATGGGAATGCCAAGTAGAAGGGAAGAATCCAGGATGAGTGTGGACATAAATGAACTGTATGTGGTTGACTCTGGATGTGGCAAGTGGCCAGGTATAACCATAAATCTAGAAGCAAAGGGGAGAATCATAGATGAAGTTAGGTGGGGGCTAGAATATGAAGAATCTTGAATGTCACACAAAGACCTCATATCTCTACACTGTAGATAATATAGAGCCATTAAAAGTTTTGTTTTTCAGACAACCCACAAAATGGGAGAAAATGTTCGCAAGCTACACATCCGACAAAGGGCTGATAACTAGAA
>VBSM01002608.1:64080993-64091341 GCA_008086735.1 Cheirogaleus medius
ATATACATAACCATAATATTTGTACCCCCATAATATGCTGAAATAAAATAAATATAAATAAATAAGTAAAAGTTTTGTTTTTAACAAAGGATTAAATGGCATAATCAGATATTAATTTTACCAGATGAATTTTAGAGCAGGATGGGAGATAGTGAAAGCAGGGGATCCAAGTAGGATGTATTTGTGACATAGCAAATAAGAAAAACTGGAGAAAACAAGAGCAGAGGAATATATTGGAGGTAGAATTTACAGGATTCTACCTATAACCATTATATGTTTGGCAAGAAGGACTTGTGAGGCATTATATGTGGGGCAAGAAGGGCTGAAGGCAAGGGAAGTCCAAGTTGCCTACTAGTTTCTTGCTTGTGCAGGTGGTTTGATACCCGTGATAGGTGAGAGGAAGTGTACAAATGGAGAAGCCCATTGGAGTGTAGGACACGGCGTACAGACTGGGCATGTTGATTGTGAGGACTCTGTGAAATACATGAGCAGAGGTGAGCTGTTCCGTTGGCAGCAGTAAACCTGGGGGAGGCTAGGAGGGGCATGACTGGGCCTTTGACATAGAGTTGGGGGGGGCCATTCATGTACAGGTAACAAATGAAGCATGGGAACAGGTGAATTCTCTTAATAAAAAAATGTAAAATAGAAGCAAAGCAGGTAAAAAGAATAGAACGTGTCCATTGAAAGCTGCTGTTCTCCAAGTGTGGGCCTCAGACCGGCAGTGTCAGAGTCAGCGTGTGTCAGACGCGTTACAGATTCTCAGGTCCTGTCCCAGACAATGAATCAGAGACTTTGGGTTAAAATCCAGAAATCTATGTTCCAGGTGCTTCTGATGCACTCTGAAGCTTGCCATATTGGAAGAAAAATAGGAGCCATCAAGCAGACAGTCAGAGAAACAAAAGTGAGTCCAAGAAAGTGTCATGTTGCAGAAGTTTTCATAGACATAATCTCAGGCATGGTCAGGGGCAGATACTTCAGAAATTTCAAGTATGAAGGGGGCTGAGTATAGGTCACTGAATCTACACATTAGAAGCTTTGCAAGAGTAATTTTATACTAAAAACTCAGAAGTAGATTATAGTCAGTGGTGGTATAGATTTAAAATAAAGATAACAGAATAGGAATGTAGGCTATTTACTCAAGAAGTTTGTGAAAGAAGATGTTGATGTATTACAAAAGCTTTAAGAATATGGGTCACAAAAAAAGATTTTTTAAAGTGAACACTTTTAGTATGATTTTTTGTTAAGGAAAAGTAAGACATTAGTAAGATACTAGATCAAAGTTCTGAAGGAATACTTGGATGGAATGGAATAGGATGAAGATCACGTTCTGAGATGTTAGAAAAATGGTAGAGGCGGTCTTCCCTTGGAAAAAAGGAGATAAGACCTAGAAAACATAAAGTTAACTTTGTAGTAGGAAAGGAGGGGACTTGAGAGAGCTCATGCCAGCAAAACTGTTCCCAGTGAAGCAGTAGGCAAGTGTATTTTCTTTGAATGAGAGCTGGCAAGACCAGGAGAACTTGAGAGTGGTCATGGTTTGGAAAGGCTCTGTGGGAGTGGGGAGACTGCAGGAAGCCCAGTGACCTGTCAACCCGAAAGAGCCTCAGTTTCCTCTTCTGGTTTAGTTCTTAGGTTTTTGTACATTTCTCAAATGCAATGTCAGCACATTCTTAATGCCCCACCTTGTGGTCTGGCAGAGAGTAAGATCTTCCTTTTCCTTGAGAGACTCATTCAATCCTGGTACAGTTTTGGTATCAAATTCAGGTCAGCTGAATAGAAAACAGGGGTGCTCTTTACTCAGTTGGGTCAATTCACCCTAGACAATCCAGTTAAGAAGAAACTGAAGAGAATTGCCTGTGGGCTTAAAAATAGAAGCTTAATTTTGAGGCTCCAAACATCCATGAGTGATGATAATGATGTACCAGTGTTAGGATCTGTATTTAACCTGCAGATCAGTTTGCTGGTGTTTGCATGGGGCCTGACGTGAATTAGGTAAATGCATTTTCCAGATCTTCCCATTACTCTCAAGCATATAATAGAATCTCAATTCATATAGTCTAGAATTGTTATCTCATACTGCTATTAAGCCATCAAACTCACAGAATTTCCCAAGCCACAGATTTCCCTTTTGGCCATTTTCACTCACCAGTGCTGTCCCAACAAAGCACACATTACTCTTAGATTTGAGACATAAGAGTTGAGAGTGAAGTTAACACTGTTGGATGACTATGCAAATATGAAAAAGAATCCTATTCTACTTATTCATTTCTTATAAGCAATCCAGGCTACCATTTGTTGATGCTCCAAATAGCTGAAGTCTTTGACCAGAGACAGCTTAAAGTTTGGAAACTTGCTCTTTCAGATCTATTTCAGACATAGAACTCTGCACAACCGAATCATTCCATTAGAAAATGAAACTTCTCAGAAAGGATAAGCTGCATCGTACCTACCTTACTTCCAGTCATCAACATGTAACCCCCAGCTTTGGAGTTCATGAATAGAATCTGGGAAGAAGAAATATCAGATGGTTAAATTTGCCTATCGGTTCACCTCCTAAAGCCTAATCAAAACCTAAGATGATCACGGGCATGAGTAAAAATGTGGAAAGACACTGGAGTAGACAGCATATGTGCTTTGACTTTGTATCATTGAATTAAGGACTTTGCAAGAATGAATCATTGTCTCAGTTGACATACCTTTTTAACAGGCAATGTAAAATGAGGCATTCACTATCTGTATATGAGCTTCTAGTAAGAGTAAAAACAAGTCAAAGATTGTGCATTTAAGTTATTATTTTCAATTTTACATTATAAGCTTTTTTATTAATTCCAAATAATTTTCTATTTCAATTTTTAAATTTATTCTCGGTTCTACACTTTTGTGTAGAAATAGGAGATGGTGAAAATCTCTTTTCACTGGAGACTTACCATCTTCAAATTGTAAAATCCCTCAAACTATCTAACTATTACCAGTATTAGAAAAATTCTCAAATGCCAACATTTACTTTATTCTCAGTCTTCTGCATGTAAATCCAATATCTGTGACTGTATACAGAATGTTTCCCTCAAAATATTTTTATAATAATTTCTTTGGAATGGAAATATAGCTATAAAGTTCAACTCAAGTAATAACATTTTCAAATGGAAGGTACCACCCGGTCTATCATTTTATAAAAAAACACACAATATATAATAGTCTTCTTACATCAAATTCAAACTACACAACAATATAGAAAGTTAATAGCGAAAGTTTTCCTTCACCTTTCCTCAAGCATACTTCCTGTCCAGAAATAATCATTGCATCAATGTGTTTCCTTCTAGAACTTTCTTTATGCATTAGGTTTCTTTTGGTTTGACAGTACTGTTCGACAGAGTTGTATTTACCTCTCTCTGTGACCAGAATATAGGCACATATAAGGAAATGGATTTTTTCAGTGAAAAATTTGAAGATCAGAGTTTCTGAACCCTAATAAATAATTTGAAGCCACACATTTTATTACATAGCCTTATTGGTACCAGTCTGATGCTACAGATATTTTGTACATTTGTGTCACTTATCATAAATGCCATATAAATGAACAAACATATCCAATGTGTTCTTGGAATTTACATTCTTTATGAAGACTTAATATATAGTGTCTCCAAAATTCCAAGTTGAACAGTTATTGAATGCTAATAACATTAAATGTTTAATGATAATTTTCTAAGGCTTTTAAAAACTATCGTCAGGAAATTGACAATTCAAAATTTCCAGGTGATGACAGAATTAAAATTTGTGAAACACTGCCCTCTAATGGATAAATAAGTATTTGGTATGTTCTAGGAAAAGAAAAAAAGGGTGCTTGAAAGATACAAAAATCAAAGTGCTTGCCTAATGCTACTGTCAAACACAGTGGCATTTATATTAGCATAAGCTTTCAGTGAGGCAGAGTGATATTTTTGGAGCCTCTATCATAACCTAAACTTTCAGATTTAAGATGCTGCAGGGTCGATTTGTGCACAGCAAAAACCTCTCTTGAGTATGAATCTTGTATGTGGTTTCATGGGAATCATATTGTAAAACTTAGTAAAGATATCAGGCAACCTATATAATTATAGGCAGCCATGCAGAGATGGTGTCATTTCAAACACTTCCGACTCTTTCTCACAGCTGAGAGTAAAAATGGAAATAACCCAATTACTGACAGACATATAACAAACATTTCTAAAAAAAAAAAAAATACTTCAATAGGGTTCTCTGCACCTAAAATACACTTAGTGATCATCCTTATTGAGTCTTTTTTCATATTTATGCAATTCCATTTTGTTCTTATTTTCCTTGCTCTCCACTGCTCTGAGGAATATTGCTATTACTTGTTGAGCCCACCACACGTACAAAGCGTTTGTACATAGCGTTTCACAGACATACTGCCAGTAGAAGGAAGGAAAGAAAATATATACAAATAAAGGTAAAGAATTGGAATGGCAGAGGGAGGCAACCATCTGGGCGTCACTATTTAGAAAGTCACTGCACCTTCCTTCTTTTGTCCTTTACCTTTGCAAATGGGACAATGATATTCACCCGCAGCAGTCCCCTCAAATAGGGTGGTAATGTGAGGTCCCCTCTCTTGGCGGACTGTTGTCCTGGTTCTTGGCTCCTTGCTTGGAAAATTCACAAGCAGGGCCGGTGCGACGGAGTGACCACAGACCGGAAGGAAATCCACGCAAACAGCTTTTACTGCAGAAAAGAGGGGAGCTATACAAAGCAAGAGTGTGTTCTAGAGAAGAACGGGTCTGTCTCTACGAGTGGAGAAAGACGATGAGGATTCCCAGGTGGTTTCTTTTAATTGGCCTGGTCCGGGGGCGGGGCTTATGGGAGCGGTGGGATGTTACCAGATGACTGATACACATGATCGACAGGTATTCTTATAACAAAGTTGCAGCTCCACAGGTGTGTGTGCCTCGAAACCTCAAGTCCCTGCTCTTTGCGATTGTCAGCTGCGTTTTCCTGCAGAACGCCCCAGCCCACCCCCAGGAACCCCGGCCCTCTTGGTCTGTACCTGCCACTTGCAGATTTGGTCCCTGCCTAACAGCAAAAAGAAATGTTCTACTGCTTTGACCACTAAACTATGGTCATGAGCTCCTTGCGGGCAGGGACAGAGGATCCTGTCATTCTATCCCTGTCTTAGTGCAGCGTTAAGTGTGTGAGAAGCAATGTAAATATTGAGTGAGTGAATGGAAATCTGTGGTAATATCTGTATCTGTTTGCTAGGGCTGCCTTAATAAACTACAGAAAACTAGGTGACTTCAACGACAGAACTTACTGTCTCACAGTTCCGGAGGCTAGAAGTCCGAAGAAGTCAGTGGGCTTGGTTCCTCGTGGGCCTGTGACGAAGGATCTGTTCCAGGTTTCTCTTGTTGACTTGTGATGGCCATCAACTCCTTATTACTCACATCATCTCCCCTCTGTACGTGTCTGTTTCAATGTCCCCTTTTTATAAGGACACCGATCATATTGGATTAGAAGCCCACCCTACTCCAGTGTGACCTCACTTTAACTTAACCAATTACATCTTCAATGACCCTATTTCCAAATACGATCACTTTCTGAGGTACGGGAGTCGGGGTGGGGGTTAGGACATCAACATATAAATTTTTAGGGGACATAATTATAATAACTCATAACAGCGTCCCTTTTAAGGACAAACTAATTATCAGCAAGAAACCTAGGCTCTGAATAGGATCTGGTCTGAAATATAATGCCGTGTATTTTTTGTAAGGTCTGAACTCCCAAAAGAAAGACATTTAACCCTATAAATATATGTTCATGTGTGCTCTCCCTTTCCTTCTCTCTCATTCTTGTCACTATTCCTTTCTCTCTACTCTGTTCCCTTTTAATAGACTACCTCCAGCAAATACAAGGATGTATGTATACAGGCCAGAACAACACTGTGGTTTTCACAGCGTTGTTTTTGTCTGGCCCAATAAAATTTATTTTTTCTGCTCTGATGTGGACCACATACAAGGTCCTGCAAACAATACCAAACAGTAGCTGGGTAGAGGAACATATACATGTTTTTTTATAAAAACTATACCAAATGAATAAATCATATGTAAAAGTTCTCATCTGCCTCGCCCCTAATCAATCAAACCCTAAGTTGATAGTCTCTAAAAGCTGAAGTAAAAGAAATGTATGCAACATTTCTTTTGCTTTGAATCACATCTACCTCTTCAGGATATAGACTTTGACCTTGAGCCATCTATTATGTGTTTTTCGTTCCTGACTTTTATTATACATTTCAGATGTGAAATTGTTCACAGATGGCTCAGTGATGGTCTTTTGTTACTTACCTTGGAAAAAGTTATTTTGCATCTGTGCATGAATATCTAATAAGGAAACAATACCTTTATATCAGGAAAGAACAGTCATTAGTGCCCTATAAATCTACTGAGGTTGTACTTATAAGCAAGCCTGGTCTAAAATATTTGGTCAATGAGACCATAATATTTTTATTTCTTTTGCAGCCTGTTTTGTATAACATCAAAGTCAAGATTATGAATACTTTCAAAATTTTTACAAGATAGAATTAATAAATCAAAATTCAGCTTCTTAAGTATGGAGGTCAATAGAGAGGTGCATGAGTTCCTATTAATCAGAATACCAAATATATAAGCTATGCAATCAAACACTTGAGGTAAAATTATCAAGTGGAGAGGTTATCTTCCGTCTGAACCTTTAATTTTTTGTGTGTATGCATGTCCAAATTAGGAAACCTTTCCCCTTTCTCTTCAGGTGTTCAGCATTCTTCTCTATTCATCAAATCTTACACCTAAAATGATCTAACGCTCATTTATATATGTTTAAATGTGTTTGACAATAGTTTAAAGTGTTACACCTTCCAAGGAGAATTATAATTATCATTATTAATAGATATTGAATCTTTAACATAAGGCAACTAAAACTCCACAGTGGGATTTCAGGCATCTATAATACATTTGAAGAAACAATTTAAGAAGGAGAGCAGAGATCATTTTCTGCATCATTGAAGATATCCCATGTAAGTAAAACCCATCTCTATCACCTAAGGCAGGCTTTTCAACTGAAAATTTGTGAACTACTAGGTTTTCATGAAATCGATTTAGTGGGCTGCAGCCAGTATTTTTTAAATGAACTATAACAAAGCAGAGTTGAGGAAAATAGACCAGAAAGCTCCAGATCTTGTGTATATATATATGTACATATCACCGAATCAAAAGCTCAATTTAAAATACTCTTATTAAGTATCGAGTCTGTATATAAAGTGTAAATTTTACCAGATGTCATGGTGAAAACATCTGAAAGGCATTATGTAGGTGGAGATGCAACTCTGTTTAGAGAGCAGTGCTACAGACATTTATAAGAACTGCCTTAGGACTCCAGCTAAGGGCTGCAAATTTGTATGTTTAGAAGGTTAACTCTCCTGTAAATTTCAAAAGAAAATTTTTCATATTTCTAATTTCATTCAATAAATATTTATTGGATGCTCACTTGGCCCAGTCAGTGTTCCACATAAAAGATACAATTCAAGTATGATAGGGACTCTGTTCTTGAGAAATTCGTGTTTTTCAGGGGAGACAGACGACGGGAACAAGTACAACACAGTGTGCTGATCACAGAGGTCTCTAGGTGGCAGCACAAGAGCTCCCGACCCAGACCAGGGAGGCTTCCCATAGGAGGTGACCCAGACTGTAGTCTTTATGGACAAATAAAGTTAACTAACTCTATCAGTTAGGGTCCAGTCAGGGAAATTGAACCCACTCTGTGTAATTCAGGGTGAGGAATTTAAGACAGAGGTAGCTGCAAAGGTGCTGGAATGGTTGCTAGAACAAATAGCAAAAAGGGAAGGAATTCAGAGATTCATGCCTCCAAGAAACTGCTCAGTCTTCCTAGGGTTGGAGAGATTAAAAAAAAAAAAAAAAAAGAGGTGGTTTGTACCTGGAAGGAGAGACAGTCTGGGGCTGCAGGGTGGGAGCAGGCCATAAAGAAGTCTGCTCGGCTGGGAGCTGGGCCCGAGAGAACAGCATGTGCGTCACCACCAGGGAGGCCGCCTGTCGCAGAGATGGGGGGGCTCCCTGATTTCTGTCTTCCTCCTGCATGCCAGTTCTCATCCCGCCTCCCCTGCCCAGCCCAGGGAGTCTAAAGAACATGTTTGCAGGAGTCAGCTCCCTGCGATAATGAACAGAGTTGGGAAATGCAGGAAATGAATGGAGGAGCTAATGGGCAAATAACAGGCAGAAGACCACGCAGGGATATTGAGGGGCAAGAGACATAGACAAGTCTGAAGGAGCTGTAAACTGGATCACAGGCAGACAATTGGAAACTGGTGAAAGAGATTAGGCTCTTGTCTAGAGCCTAGCTTATGCCTAGATCAGAGATGGTCCTGGGATTACTGTAAGAAGTTTGAATTTTTTTTTTTTTTTGTCTCTCAAGATGATGCGAGTCATTGAAGATTCTGGTGTGACTGTGTGCCTGTCTGTATTTATGCAGATGTTTTTGTTAAAATCAAAGTAAAACAGGTATATCGTATTAAAAACAAGTCCAAAAGTAAAGAGCTGAAAGTCGATGAACAGCAGTGTTCTGCACACCATCCTTTCTCACTGTTTCTGCTTCTCAAAAGAATCACTTTTAGCCACTTCTATTTTAGTTCTTCTGGTAGTTTCATTAGCAAGTTGAAATGTGATGCTATTCCATTATTCCATTTTCTTGATTTCACAAATTTAGACATTGTATCTTGATGAATCCTCTACTATAGAAGGTAAGAACTTAGTTCACTTATGTTAAACCCCCATTTCTCTATTTTGTTTTAATTTTTGATAAGTATAATATTGTTTTTAGCTATTATACTTTTCTTTTACTCTTTGGAGCTTTAAATGATAATTCTTTTTGTTCTAGCGATATTTAACAATATCTCTTGATAACCACCCCCCATTGTGAAGTGAGAATATGAATGTTCCTATATGCCCTCTACTACTCCTTACCTGCTTCCATCTCCTGACTTTTGCCAGGTTTAAATTCACTTATTAGTCTGGCAAATAATTACATATACATAAGCTGACTTCTGGAATGTGGTATAAACATGCACACTGTGAAGTGAAAGCCTTCAAGTCTTTCTGACACCGGAATCCACTCTCCACTCCACTATTTTCCATCCATGATGGGGTGTAAATTATTCCTTTAGATGCAGTCCTATGTTGGAAACATGTGATGTGATTACAAACCATATCCTTACTCATATTTGTATTATTAATATTATTTTCTAGAATTAAGTGTTCATTTAGGCAAAATTATTTTGACTAGCATTGCAATAATAGAAATTATTTTCTTACTCTAAAGAGTCAACTTAAGGGGGAAATTAGCTTAAATCTAAGCTTAAGTTTGGATTTAACTAATCTAAATGATAAAATAATAACTTAAAACTGATCTGTCTTTGGAAAAACAAACAGAACACCTCTCAAAAGAGAAAGGAGTACTGACAGTGTGTTTTTACCTTTCTGAATGCAAATTGATGAGGCCTTAAAAGTTGTCTGCTAATCACATCCTTATAAACAGAATTCTATTGCAGGATCATTAAGGGACCTTACTATTCAAAATAATTCCACTATGAATCTTTTATACAGTATGGAATTCTTTTATTGTGCAAATAATCATCTTCAGTTTATTTTTCAGTCAATCCAAATTTTCACATGTTGAATTTGCTTAACGCACGACACAGCTGTGTTTATGGAGAAAAATGAACTCTTGTAGATGAGTAACTTGATTATCATCATCCATTTTCTCCAGACTATGAAGGATAGGCAAAAATGACAGCCATGATCCTTCAGGCTTGCAAAGAGCTTACCAGAGTGATCTTTTATAAACATGCTATGGGTATTTTCCCTAAGATATACACACTTTCAATTCCTTCAAGAAACTTTCCATGAAGCCTGTCCAGGAAGGAAGGACAGATAAGATTGCTGTCCACCTCTGCCTGCCCTGTCCTCCGGTCCCCTCACACAGCCTCGCCCCGCTCAACAGAGAACCCTGGCACTCTGGCGAGTCTCCCAAGTCTGATGGGGCCTCTTCAGCGGTCCCAGCGTGGGTCCTGGTCATTGCACAGGGTCCTTGGCCTTAAAGTAGTGACAGCGCAGGTTGGATGCATTTAGCTTAATGAGCGTGGCAGATGTCCATAGAAGGTAGAACATAATATTGGGAAAGTTGAGATTTCTGATGGTGGCTTAGAGAAAACATTCCTATGGGAAAAATTCACAGTATTGTCATTTCTGTGAATTAAGTCTAAAAGACATTAATTTTTTTAAAAAGAAGCATAAACTGGGTGGTTTTGTTTTTTTTTTTT
>VBSM01002608.1:64091441-64104540 GCA_008086735.1 Cheirogaleus medius
AGGGCTGCTCGTCTTCTTTACCGCTCCGCGACGAAATGCATGGGTTGTGCAGATTCGCTGTGTAGCCACGCTCATCACTAGGTCTTATTTTCGGGGTAGGGCTTCTATTGCACAAATGCTTAGAAATCCTGCTAGGGCTTATTGTATGGGTAGGTCTTATTTTCCGGGAAACGCGGTACTAGGCAGCCATTATGAGGACGATGATGCAGACTGCGGAGCGCATGCGCACTGAGCGGGCGCAGCGAGCGTCTGTGGACAGCCCCTGGAGAAGCTCACACTCGTTTCGTTAGGGAGGAGCAAGTGTGAGTGACACTTCCAGAGTTTCCGAGTATTTTTAATGCTGTTATATGATCTTTATGATAAAAGAAGAAATACTTTAAGTAGGCCTCATAATCTTTTTTTGTTTTTGTTTTGAAAAAAGGAAAACTAAAAGAAAGGAAAGGAAAAGAAACCTGAGGTGTAGAGCTATCTAAAATAAATTACTCCAGCTCTTGGACATCTATCCCTTGCTTATGACTGCAAATATATTGGGGCAAATAAAGAGTTTTTCCATTGATGAATTTCTGCTAAAAAAAAAACCTTAGTCTGTCTCAGATAAGTCACCTAAGAAATTTGAATTCAGAGCTGCTTTCCTCAACCTCTAGAATCTTACTAACTTGAATCAATCTTGTTTGTTCTTGAGACGTCTGCTTCCTTTTTGGGGAGTGGGTTAGTTCTACTGCCCACACCACTAAGGCACTAAAGCTTAGGGAGCGAACTAGAAGAAAGATCTTAGGAAGCTGAGGATGCTCAGTCAGATAAATGAATGATCCTAAAATAGCAGGAAGGAACAGAGGAGGATAAGAGAGACAAAGAGAGGCAGGAATTACCATATATGAAATATCTTCTCTTTGTTAGGTCTTTTAACACACATAGGAAACACTTAATGCCAGCTACAAAGAGATGCTAAATGAATAACTATTTATTAGCTGTTATCATTTCTGCTTTTATTTTCACTATATGAGGCAGATATTTGTAAACTTTATAATCTGTTTCACAAATTCAGGCTAGAGATACAGTCATATCACCTTACTTTCCTTACATGCCTTACTATTAAGAAGATAAGTATCTACTTTAAGGTCTTTCCTTTCTTGAATAGCCCTTTACACAGGGACAAGGAGAGATGGTTAGACCACCTTTCCCGGAATGATGTGGTTTCTATGTAGAGCAGTGTTTTTATGTGTTTTTTTTGGAACTGGATGAAAATTATGGATGCAGGCCTCTCTAAGAACACACACGTTCACATATAATAGTTTATGTCATTTCAGGAAGTGTGCCTCAGCCTCCAAGCTGAGAACAGCCAATCTAGGGTAGTGACAGCAGTCGTACAACTGGCACCTGGTGACAGTGGGCTTCAATGATGAAAAATAACAACGTCACTCACAATGTAAGACTTACCTTTCTCCTAGCTCTGCTCCAAGGATAGACCCTGAAAAGGTCAGAGAACACAGAAAACATGCTGAGGGAGGAGAAATTCTAGGTTAGAAAAGAGAAAGGGGCCACTCCCAGCTGGAGCAGAGGAAAGGATTTGAATATAGATCAAGCACAGTTTTGATAACTTTCTTTGGGACTATATATCTTAATATCATAATTAAAACTTGCTTGATTTTGGTTAAAGTGATCAAAGGATTTTTTTTAAAATGAAGGAGGTCCATTTAGAAAGAGAGATTTTATCCAAGGATATATTACCCTCCTAAATAAATTTTAAATAACAATGAAATTTAATAATAAATTTGCATTTTAATACATATTATTTTATTAATTCACAATAATCCAATGAGATGGGCACCATATTGTCTCTAATCTACCAAATTAGCAAACTGAATTATAGAGAAGTAAAGCCATTTATCTGAGGCCACATAGCTCAAACATGACATGATCATTTGTGATGTTACTTGTAAAAAAAAAAGTGTGTATATGTATACATTTTGAAGTGTTGAAAAGAAAATAGTATTTTGTATTCTTTATCATATCACTTTTTGTAAGTGTTGAATATATTCCTGTTTATTTTTCTGTGTTGTTTTGTAGCCTTAAGAAGTGTTTCAAACATATCTGAATGTATAAAATAAGAGTAAATGCTCTGCATGGTGTGATGCTGCATTATGTATAAAACTGTGTGTATATGTTTAAAAAGTCTCATATATGACATGAGCTATGTGACCTCAGATAAGTCACATAAGACATTTGAATTCAGAGCTATTTTCCTCAACCTCTAGAATCTTACTAACTTCTAAAATTAATCTTCTTTGTTCTTGAGACGTCTGCCTCCCTTTTGGAGAGCGGATTAGTTCTACTGCCCACACGACTAAGTCATGTTCCTCATAGAAGGCAGAGTGGACCAAATGACAATGCCCACGGAACAGCCTTCTGGGCATTTTTACATAAGACCATTATCCAT
This sequence comes from Cheirogaleus medius, assembly GCA_008086735.1. Taxonomy (NCBI): domain Eukaryota; kingdom Metazoa; phylum Chordata; class Mammalia; order Primates; family Cheirogaleidae; genus Cheirogaleus; species Cheirogaleus medius. The sequence continues at coordinate 64,093,879 of VBSM01002608.1, forward strand.
TTAGGCTCTTGGGCCCCACTACATCTCCACAGCAAAGCACATTAGATCCAAATGGAAAGATAGTTTATTTATAGGATAAGCAATGTTCTATAAAGCATTTATAGTTTCCTGGAACACTGGCAGAAATTTAGCTAGACAGATAATGCTATACCTAGACCTGTATAGAAGTTTGAATATTTGCCTAATTTGGATAGAAATATCTTAATGCTGAAATTTAAACCATTCTGAAACATTTGAGTTTGTTAGTCAACGTTGAAGTAAATGATTTCATATACTATATATTATGTACTTACTTACACATGCAAAAACCAAGCACTTCTCTTTAGAATATCAGGATAATGATCTACTATTTTTCTCAGCCTTCAGCCAAAATCCCTAAGCAGTAGGTAAAGCCTCATTCAATGTCCTGTTGTGTTTTTCTTGCTCATGTCCCTGGCTGGGCTGTAAGCTCCATGGGAACAAAGACCCAGTCAGTCTTGTTCTCTTCTGCATCTTGACTGTCTAGGAGAGTCCCCACATAGGATAGGGGCTCAGAAAATAACGTTAAATGAATAAATAAAGGAACTAGAATAAAAGTTACTGTGCTGTGATGGTTACTTTTGTATGTCAACTTGTCTAGGTTATGGGGCCCAGATATTTGGTAAACAGCAGTCTAGTTGTTGCTGTGGATGTATTTTTGTTTTTTAGATGGACTAAGATTTAAATTCATAGACATAATGAAGCAGATTAACTTTTACAAATTGGGTGGGCCTCAGCCAATCAATTTAAGGTCTTAAAAGAATAGGCTGAAGTATCCCAAGGAAGAAAGAAATTCTGCCCTCAGTCTGCTTTGGGCCTCAGGATTGCAACAACAACTCTTCCCCGGATCTCTAGCCTGCCAGTCTGCTCTGCAAATTTTGCACTTGCCAGCTCCCACAGTCATGTGAATCAATTCCTTAAAATATCTATCTGTACACATGCATGTGCATATTTGTGCACACACAGACACACACACACAATTGGTTCTGTTTCTCTTGAGAACCCTGACTAATACATACGCATTTTATTCTTATTCATTTCCAGGTCATGAAAACATATTGAAGAGTCTACCCAATGTCATGCAAAATGATAGCTTCTGGCTTTTCAATAGATGTGACTGCAGCATTTCCAGTTCAGCTGGGGATGTTTGCATGGAATCAGAATCCAGGCTCTCTGTTCATCATGTTCTTATTTTCTTGTCCAACACTTCATCAGAGTTGTGAAAGGAAGGGTTAAATGAGCATTCTTACCTACTGTGAGCTTCTTCTGGCAGCCAAACCACCAACTTGGAGTTCCAGATTACAAATCCAATCTGCTCCATATGAGTGATATGCTGGCTGCATTGCTGTGTTCTCAAGCCAATCTTTCAATCATTTTATTTTCTAATCCAGTTTGTATGGCTGTACCTGGCTAATTCATATTCTAATTTCCATATCAGCAGCCAATTATGTGGATTGTCTCACTACAGCCAAAAAGATTTAAATCAATTTATGGCATTAAAGGTAAGCAAAGTCAAATTAAATCATAATCAAGGCTTACTGGTTAAATTTCAACATTTGCAGAGTTGTTTTTTAAAAAAAAAAAAAAAAAAGACACAGAACCCATTTGAAAGGTATAAATAAGACAATGACCAAAAAATGAAAGTGAGAGTGTGTTAATGATGTTTTTTTAAAAAGGCTAAATTGTCTAAGAAATGTTTCTAAATTGTTTAAAATAGAAAATAATTTATCAACTCAATCAAGAGATTGGAAATGTTGCCAACATCTTGTTATTTTCACTAACTAAGAACTAGAAGATTACATTAAGAAGACCATATAAATATTATGGCTTTATGGATGCTAAAAATAGCTTGGAGAGAAAATACCGTAAAATGTATTTGAACTCAGCTTGGATGGGACACAGGCAAGTAACAGAAGTGCTGTGCGTGGCAGAGTACACATTTGGGTTTGGGTTTGCCGGGATGGAACAGTGATCGGTGAACTGTGGGAACAGTGAGATGGGAGGGAGGATTTAGAAAGTAGGGGTGGGAACTTAAAGCATTATCAACAAGAGGTTGAAAAGTGATTAAAAGGACAGAGATATTGTACGTTTCCATATGCTGGGAATCTGATTGGCTATACCATACATTTTAACACATTCATTAGAACTTTGCATTTAATATTTCTAATTACTCCGTATCACAACATACTATTATCCAAAACAGGTAATGTGGATCTTACCCTTCAAATTCCCCCATTATACCAAATCAAGCCAGTTACAAAGGTGTTTCTACTTGTATACTTCTTCCTACTGGAAAATTAAAACTGATTATAGTTTGGTTAATATTTCATGTGACCTTTCTTCCAGATTCTCTATTCTAAGCAGGATGCTCTTCTCTCACTGACAAATTCTAATAAGCCTCCTTCTTCTCAAATACGTTTTTGCACATGCAAAATGTGTATATTTCACTTTGTTCTGGGAGTTTACCCTCCAGACTACCCCCAGGATAACTAGTTAAGCTATAATGCTCAAAACCTAGCCTCCCCCCGCCCCCCAGAGATGTCATTAGGGCTCCTACAAAGGGAAATGAGATTTGTGGACCTGATTCTTGGAACTCCACCTCCTGTTTCACCCAGAGAGCTTGGCTGTAAGCCTGCTGATTTTAGATTTTGTATGAAAAAGACTTCAGTACTCTCAAGAAAAAAAAAGAAAAGAAATTGAAGACTGATGCACTGGGCTATTTTCTTCCTCAGGTTCTGATCTGTACCTTTGAAGTAGGGAATAATGTAAAGTTATGCATACACATTTAGAAGAACAATTTTATTTTCAGGGATGAAACATGGCAGATATTTTTAAATTTGTGTAGTACTTGTACATTTTATAAGTGTGCTCCATAACACTGAATTTGAACACTCAACAGGTAAGAGTCTTCTCAGTAAAATTTGTGTCTTCAAAGTGGGACAGAGGTACATTCACTTCTGCTTCACTATCTGTTTGTCAATTGTTCAGGAACTTGCAGGCTTATTTAGAAACTGGTCCTGACTTATGTGAGTTTGAAGAATTAGTATCCTTGTTTAAGTCCTTTCTATACTTGTTTTCCAATGTCCTTATCATATAGCAAATGAGGGTCTTGTGACAATGCAGTGTGTGAGTGACAGAAAAAGCTCATAGAGATTTGATGTGGAATATGACCCTTATATATATTTATTTTACTATTCTCTCAAAGGTAACATCTGTGGGTAGGAAGAATAACGCCCCCCCCCAGTAATGGCAGACAATAATGGCCCCACAGAGATATATACATCTTAATCCTAGGAACCTATGAATATGTTACCTTATATGGCAAAGGGACTCTGCAGATGTTATTAAATTAAGGATTTTGAGATGGGGAAATTATTCTGAATTATCTGGTTGGGCCCAATGTAATTATAAGGGTTTTATAAGAGAGTAGCTGCAAGGTTAGAGTGAAAGCAAGATTTGTAAATGATACGTCGGTGGCTTTGAAAACGGAAGAAGGGCCTGTGATCCAAGGAATAGAGGCAGCCTCCAGAAACTGGAAAAGGTAAAGATATAGATACTCCCCTAGAGCCTCCAGAAAAGAATGCCTACTGACACCTTTCTTTTAGCTCATGGAGACTGGGACTGAACTTCTGATCCTCAGAATTATAAGATAATAAATTTGAGTTATTTTAAGCCACTAAATTTCTGGTAATTTATTATTGCAGCAATGGAAAATAATACAACACCCATCAGAACTGCAAAAATTGGACAGGTGGATAGCATCAAGCATTGGCAAAAACGTGAAGAGATGGGAAGCTTGTATGCTGCATGTGCACGTATAACCTGGTGTACTCATTCTGGAAAGCAATTTGGAAGTACTTAGTGGAATTAAGTAGGCATTTGTTCTATGACCTAGGAGATCCTACTGTTTTATACATATTCCAGAGAATATTCTCATATAGTTCTCTAATGATAGTTATATTCAAGGATGTTTGTACGGCATGATTAATGTTAGTAGGAAGTTGAAGGAAACCTAGGTGTTTATCTCTAAAAAGATAAGGTATAAGTAAACTGGTGAAATGCTGTGCATAAATTAGAAACGTTGGGCCAAATAATTATATCTACATAGTTAGATCTTCCAAACAAAATGTTAAATGAAACAGAGTTTTTTTCTCTATTTATATAATGCAATAGCAATAGCATAGATATATTTATTCACTTGTTGATTTATATTAGTTTGGACTCATGGAGATATATTTTACTCTATGGGTTATAATTCAATACTATTTTCATTTATTTTCTTGCTCCAGTTATTCCATTTTGACCATAGGGAGCTCTTTCAATGCTCCGGTAGCATATTAGTTTTTAACTGAATTAAATTGCTTATATCTTTACCATAATCTTTTCAGAATATTTATATAAAACTTGACCGCATTACAAGAAGAAGAAAAACAAAACATTTTGGCTTAGCCTTAGCATATTTTTAGAGAAGTAACAATGTGATGAATTAATAATCAATTGAAATCAAATGCTTAATCCTAGTAATGTAATACCTCCCTCCTCATGTATCAAGTTTGGTTTTCAATACGTTGAGGATACTTAGCATGTTAAGGCTCATCTGTGAGGCTGGGTGTGATGGTAACAGACATCCCTATGAAAGACAGAAGAGGGGCATCCTGTGGCGACCAAGGGCTTGCTCAAAAGCACATGTGAGGCAACCCCTGGACTCCCAGAGATAACTCTGGGTACTTGGGCACACACTGGGCATGAACATGTGAGAATGGCTAAGGCCAAGGGTAAAGGTAGCTGAAGTTGTATAGTATAGTCAGGAAGGAAGCAACATTAAGTAAAATAAAAATCATATGTTAATTTCTAAGTGTTAGCACTGTCTCACATAGCTAACTTATGTTGTCTCTACGCATGGTGAAAGGTCTGTCCTAGAAGATTCCTAACTCAGGGTCTGGAAATAGCTTTTTCTTTACTCACCCCCTCCACTCCCATTGCTCACTTCCTGCTTCTTGACCCACAGTTGCTTCCTCCTCCTCCCTGGGTCTCAAGAACACTGCGTATTCCACGTCTTGCTCCTGCTTCTCTGACCATTTGTTCTCAGTTTCTTTTGCTGTTTCCTTCCTATTGCCCAACCTCTAAATGGCAACATCCCAGCACTCAGTCCTCGCACCTCATCTCTTCTTTGTCTACGCTCCCTTTATTTGTAATTGTGTTCCATCTCTGAGCTCTCGATTCCACCTGTACACTGACAATTCCCAGATTTATATCCCCAACCCAGACCATTTCCCTGAGCTCTACAACTGTGTATCCAATTGCTTACTCAATATTTTCTTTTGGACATCTAAGAGTGACATAAAAATTGACAAGTCCAAAGCTAAACTGCAGTTTTCCCTCTGCCACTCTGTCCCCACCTTAGTCTTTTCCACCTCAGGAAATGGCAATGCCAATTGCCCAAGTCAAAATCTTCTGAATTATTCCCAACTCTTCCCTTTTCCCAAATCCAAGAAACAATCCACTGGCAAGTCCTTAAGTTATATATTCAAATATATCCCAAATCTTTTCATTTCTTAGCACCTCAATTGCACCACCTCAGCTGAACTATTACAATAGCTTCCTAACTGGTCTCTGTTCCTCCTTCGCACCCCTGGAGAATGTCCTCAATAAAGTCTTTCTTTATGCGTAGGTCAGGTCATGTTCATGCCTCTGCTCAGAATGCTCCAATGGCTCCCAGAGTAAGTTCCCATCCTTACAATAGCCCAAAGGCCTCCACATTGCATGACCAGCCACTCCCCTGTACTTCTCCAATCCCATTTCCCACTCCTCTCCAGCCACACTGACCTGGCTTCTTTCTGGACCCCAGGAGGGTGTGCATCCCTCCCGGCACTTGCATTTGCCAATTCCTCTGCCTGGAGATCATTTCCTGTGATGGGTGTGACCCCTCCCTCTTTCGGGTTTTGCTTATGAGCCATCTACTCAGTGGTGTCTGCCACCTAACCAGTTTGCAGCCACTTTTTACACCAGGGACTCACTCTCTCCTTCCCTTCTTTATTGTTCTTCCGTAGTATTTAAGACTATCCAGCATACCGTATATTTTACTTTTCTGTTTATTTTCCATTGTCCCCTACTAGAAAGTCAAAGATGTTTGTCTCTTTTGTTTACCATCACTTCTACTGCACCTGGAACAGTGTGTGGCACGTCGTATATGTTCGGTCTATTGCTGAAGATTGAATGAATTAACAAATGAATTTCTTTGGCACTTGACCAGTCACAAATGGAGCAGATATCATTACCTCTGTGTTGAAGAGCAGCTCAGTGTTTGTCAAGGCTGAATGCACGTGAAAATGCCGCTCTTTGGAAGGGATTGTCCTCTCCCTGCCTTAATACTAGCCTACAGCCAAGTGAGGAGGTCTGGACAGTGCAGCCACAGGACAAGGTCCAGAAAAAGGTAAGAAGCTGTCAGGAAGAGGAAGCAGGCAAGCACCAAAGAGAACCCTCGCCTGTTCTTCCCACTCTCTATGCAGACAGCGGGCTCCGCTGGCCGCTGCCACAGTCTGCAAGCGATTTCCAACAGAGCTTTATTTCAGCTTAGTGGCCTCGTGTAATGTGAATAAAAGGAATAAGGCAGGTTATTCAGGTTCTAATTGCTACTTGCACAACTTTTTCCTAATTGCATTTTCCACAGACAATTTGTGCCAAAATGAACATTCCACTAATGATGCTGGCAAGACAGTTTGTCAAACACTGACACCTAGTGAATGTTACTATACAGACCTTGTTCTGGGCTCTGTTTCAGGTCCAAGAAATTCCACAGACATTCAATTTAGAAGGCAGTCAAATCTCATTCACCTACTTTCAGTATTAGACTTGGCAGAGTTTGACTCCAAAGTGGCGCTCCCGCTCATGGCTGGGCCCCTGCTCACGAGTGAGCGTATGGCCTTGGAATGCTGGCAAAAATTCCAATCTCAGAAAAACAACCAGGACAGAAGAACTCCTGCACAGTTGCCCAGAGAGCCTCTCAAGTCAAACAGAAATCTTTCATTTTTGTTAACGGCCGTGGTGCGCGGGGAGCGCGGCCCCTGCCCGTCCCCTGCAGCAGGGCGGAGGGCTGGGCTGTCGCTGGGCTGCTCTGAACGAGAGTGTCCTGGAGTCTGAGAACTGGCACTTCTGAGGGCCCCGCTGCCAACTGGTATGATTTAATTGAGGAATTTTAGACCCACAGAGAGACAGGAACTTTTGTGAGATATGATGGAATCTAAATGGAACTTGGGATCACACAAAACTGGGAACGAATGAGAGTGCCACCAGAGTGGCATTTCGCTTATTTACTGAGCTTCTCTGCAACTGAGTTCACAATGCTATTAAAAGAAGAGAGAGCCATGGCCTGTGGTTTTGAGGAGCAGTGTATGAGATGTGCATGGAAAGAGCTTCATACATGGCAGCGTCTGACTTTTTTTCCTGCTCCTTCAGGATCAAGCAGCAGAGCGCTGGGCAGGGCCTAAAACACAGTCCTGTCTTTGGGTTCCATGTTTTATTTCTTTCTATTTTTGCTCTGCCTTGGTTGCAAGTGGAGAAACCATGGAGCAGAAAGGGTGTGCACCCACCACCTCGCGCCTCCTCCCCTCCTATAGCCTGATGCCTCAGACTCACAAAAGCCACACTGACACTGCCCAGGGAGGGGCCGATGACCCCAGGGTTCCAGCCTTTTTCCTGCTGGCTTGTAAGGGGTGTGCTCTCCCATCGCCTCTCTGAGGTGGAGCGGTGGTTTCTGCTCGGATTAGGAGATGGGCTCTGCACCGGATTGCTCAGCCCCAGACCCCCACTCCACCTCTTACGAGCTGCATGGCCTCAGCCAAATTTCTTAAACTCCCTCTGCATCAGTTATCCCATCTGTAAAATGGGGGTAAAAGCAGTACTTACCCCATAGGGAGATATATAGAGATTGCTCAGCTAATAATAATTTACTGTATCACAAAGAAACTCAGTGTGTGGGTGCTGTGTGGCGTGTTCCCTAGAGAGGCACACGCAACGGAATCCCAGCACTGGACTTGTTTGTTTATGTGGATTTGTTCTGGTTTGGCAAAGTTTAGATTAGGGTACTGTCCAGTTCTCTGTGAAGTCTAGAAGTCCCATCTTATTCTTGGTCAGGTAGCAGCAATCCTGTGTGGACTTCTAAGAGTGACTGACACTAGCTCTCATTCTTTCCTCCCCTGTGCTCCCCTCCCCTCCTCTCCACCCCCCTTCCCTGCTCTCCCACTCCCTTTCCTTCTTCCCTTCCTCTTTCCCTCTCCCTCTCCTTTATCTCCCTCTCTCAGTCTCAGCCTCTCCCCTACCCTTCACTATCTGAGGGAAGCTGGACTTTTTTCTCTCATGGCTCTCTGTTCATCTTCATTCCTCTGTCCTGGCTGCCCCTACTTTGCCCTGCAGTCTCTCCGTGTTTACAGGGAACAGCACAGGAGTGTTCGTGTGTGTCTGTCGTTTCACTGGTGACATCAAATCAGAAATGCTTGCCAAAGCAAGGCCGTGGCTTCCCCATTCAAGATTTGCAAGAATGTACACAGTGACCACCTGGGCTTCCTCAAAGTTACTCGAACAGCAAACCCCAAGACGGGAAATGACCTTAGTGCAAGTGAGGGAACTCTGGAGTGCCCAGAGAGACAAAAGCAAAAAGTCCTCTTGGTCTTTGCCAAAATTACTCCTTTGTGCTTCTTTTGTTATTTATTGATTCAGAGCTCATGGTGGACAGTTTTCTTAGCACGTTACACACAGCATTATATAAATATGTCAGGGACATTTTAGTCCTAGAGGCCAAGACCCTCATGCCACTTATTGGCTAGTGGGGCTCTTCTGGGCGCCCTCGGACTGTGTCCTGGCCCGAGTCTCCCTGACGGTCTTTTGTTATTATTAGGAAGCATTTTAGCCATGTCAAAAGGTTAGAAAGGTAATATCATATAACTGCCATCTGCCAAAAACTGTGACAAATACAGCTTCTTCTTGCCTTAATATCATTTAATAAAGCTGCAGGGACTTTTTTAAAGTTATGTGAGAGGTTTTCTTTTTTACCACATAAACTTCAGTGATGTTGTGTTTTAAGTCTATTTCTTGAATAGATATATCTTGAATTTAGCTTAATTACATGTATTTTTTTACTACTATTATATTTTGTGTTTTCCATTTGTGTTGATATTTCTATACTGATTATTTTCTCCTTTTAAATCTTGTTTGGATTGATCAATATTTTCTTATTCTTTATTGTGCTTTATTGATTTAGAAGCTATCTATTCTGTTTTCCATTTTTATACTTATTTAAAAATTTTTACTTACTCATGGACACTTAAGAAAGTAAAAAGCTAACCAATAGCTTTCTTTTTCTGAACAACAACTTAGAATATTCTAACTTTGAGGATTGTGCACACTAAGTTAGTTTTTGGACCAATTTACTCATTATTCTTCTCATAGTTTGTACAATAATTGCTATACTAATATAACCACAAATTTACAAATTCCTTTGCTCATCATTGTTTCTTTTACCTCTGCTCTCCTTTCTGGGAGAATTTAGAATTTCTCAGGTGAAGATATTTTGGTGAAAAAATTTCTCAATATTGTTCTTTTGAATATGTCTTAATCGTATTCTTGTTCTTGAAAGGTAGTTTTTTTATTGTTTTATTTTTTGGGCTATAAAATCTAAGCTGACAATTATTTTCTTCAGCATTTGTAGGCTATTATTTCTCTTACTTCTGCTTTCAAGGTCTTTTTTGCATTTTAGGCAATCTACCTTTTTCTCTAGAATTGCTATTAAGATTATTAATAGCAATTTATTTTTCTCTAGAATTGCTATTAAGATTATTACATCTATAGAATACTCCAGTTTAATTATACTGTATTTAAGCATGAATTTGGTCTTATTTATCTTGCTTGTGATTTAGCATATTTTGTGGCTCTGATAATCTTTATCTTCTATTACTCTGGAAAATTCTCAGCCATTGTCTTTCAATATTACCTTTCATTTATCAGCTTTGTTTCATCTTAAAACTCTAACCACAGGCATATTGGCCTTTGTTATTCTTTCCTCCATGTCTCTTATTTTTTTCCTGTTTTCTGCTTTCTATTTTATATAAAAAACATATAGTACTGTATTAAGAGCAATTACTTTGAACTATAATTGAGTTAATTATGTTTATTCTCTACTATGTCTGATATGGTATATTAACTACTCCTTTAATCGTTTAATTTTAGTGACATTATTTTTTTATTTTGAAGAAATTCCATTTACGTTTTTTTCAAATCAGCCTGGTATATTTTGAAAGTATCACATTCCTTTCTTTTATTTTTATTTCTTTAAACAGCATAACATTCTCATGTTATTACTTATTGATGATTCCATAGTCTACTTTGGAGTATAAATATGCTGTTTGTTATATTTAATGGCTTGACCCTGATAGCTGAAATTCTCCCATGTCTTATGCTTTGGGCTATATGTTTATGTTAGGAGGGACAGAGAGCTTTATTTAAGAAAACCTTATGTGCGGGGAGTAGTAGCTGAGGCAGGCCCGCGAGGAGATTAGCTACTTCTCCCCACGGAGCCAAGTCCCTAAGATAGGGGCCGCCACAGAGGATAAGGAAATTGATAGGAAATAGAGAGAAATAAAATAATACACA
>VBSM01002608.1:64107118-64117950 GCA_008086735.1 Cheirogaleus medius
TTCTTTCTTCTAATATCTTCTAGTAGCTGTCTTTTCTGTAGAGACGCTCTGTCTCCTCACAAAAATTCTTCGTGTAATATTTTGCCATCTATCCTTCCTAATAACTGCTGCAGGCTCCTGGGTTCCCACTTCCAAGTTTCTGATTTGCTTATGGCTTTGAGTCTAATCATCTGGGCTATTAATAGATGTGTCCATTCACTAAAAATAAATGCGCAAGGAAGTTCCACTTCTGGTGGGACAAGGAAAAGAGCTCCATGGACCTACTCCCCAATGAAACTGATGAAAAAAGATTTTAAAATCTCAACCATTTAAAGTTTCTGGAAATGGTCCCAAGGACATACAGCAAAAGAAAAAAAAAAAATTATTCAACAAAGCCTACTGCAACTTGGTAAGAGCAGTGAGAATGTGTGGCGTTTGAGCTACAACCGGCTTCCTCCTCCGCCCCCGTCCAGTGTGGGATGGACGCGCACTCCAGATGAGTGTGGCCAAGGACACAGCTTTCTCTCCCCTTAGCTCCCAGTCAGAGGGCTCTGGTACTTTCCTAAGATGGGAAGAATGTTAGTCTTTTCTCCTGCCGTCCCCAGCTACATGCCACAGAGGCTAAGTTCTGGGCAAGTACAGACAAGAGTTGGGGGCTCTCTTTCTCCAACTAGCCTCCACACATGGGACAGAAGCTTCACCTTGGAAACAGTGAATTCTGGAGCCCTGTCACCCTTGTCCTGGCCCTTACTGCAGAGGTCCCAGGCCAGGAGTGGCAAGCTGAGACCTGAGCCCACTGTGCTCAACCCCTACCCCATTTCTGAATGTCCAGACCCTAAAGCAGACATGTCATTCAGAAACAAGGTGTCACTTTCTCTGCCCTGAGCTTCAGGGGGGTCAGAGATTTTACCCAGGGAGAAAGAGGGGTCACAGAACAGCTGAAGCTCCTTCTAAGGGAACTGACTTCATTTGTAATAGAGCGTGGGGAAGTTTAAGCCCAAGAGCACTCTCAAAAAATAATGGATGTTGTGGTAAAACAAAAACGATTAAAAGGAAACGTGTAGATTCATTAGAGATATCAGTTAAACCATAGCCAGCTAGTTTACTAGAGAAAACTGGTGAAAGTTTAAAAAAAGTTAAAACAGTTAAGAAGAGCCCTCCTGGGGTTGGAACACATCTGAAATACCTCAAAAACTGTCCCTAAAAGGATTCTGAGTTTACTTGGCTCTGTCTGTGGCACAATTTATGCCCCAGGGCACTCTTGAAAACAATAGAGCAATCAGCTGGCAATTGATGGTGCTCAACAGCTGGTTGTGGTCAGGGAAAGAGACAGTTAAGGAGAGCCCTGCCAGCCCGCTGCCACCCCACAGTCTGCTCCAGGCTGCTCCCTGTAGGACCCACATTGGAGGTTTCATGCTGGGGCTGGGATGGGATAGACTTCACTAAAGGAATCAAGCCGAAAACTAAACAAACAAACAAACAAAAAATAGCAAGGCCTAGAGTAGCAGGCTGGAGAACCAGTACTAGACTTGCTATCACATATTACCTAGATGTCTAACTTCCAAAAAATAATCGCATGACATGCCAAAAAAAGGAAAGTCTGACTTATATGTGGAGGAAAAAGCAGACAACAGAGACTGGCTGTGAGAGCAACCAGATGTTGGATTTAACAAAGACTTCAAGTAGCCATTATAAATATGTTCAAAGAACCAAAGGAAACCAGACTTAAAGAAATGAAAGAAGGCATGTTGACCATGTCTCATTAAGTAGAGAATACCCACTGATAGAAATTATGTATATATACACACATATACATCCATATATATATATATATATATATATATAAATTCTTGAGTGGAGAAGTAAAATAGCTCCAGAATTGAGTGAAATGAAAAATCCACTGGAGGGACTCAACAGCAGAATTGAATGGGCAGAGTAGAGAATGAGTACACTTAAATATAAAGCATTGGAAATTGTGTACCCTGAAGAATGGAGAGAGAAAGAAATGAAGAAAAATAAACAGAGCCTCAGAGAAACTTGGGGTACCATCAGGCACACAACATCAGCCAAACGGGAGCAGCAGGAGGAGGGGACAGAAATGAGCAGAAGAAATAGTGGCTGAAAACTCCTCACATATGACAAAAAATGTTAATCTGCACATCCAAGAAGCTCACTGAGCTCTAAGCATCTGGTCTAAGAGTGAAGGTTACACGGGCACAAAACAAGGCCGTCACTCTCCCGCAGTGTTAGAAGGGAGTATAGAAAAGACAAAAAGCAATCAATATCATTTGTAAAATCACAAAGTAATCAACTCAATTTTTGTCTTAGCTAATAAAAATTTATTAGGTCACACATCAGCAAGAATTTTACATTGATGAGAATCCTGAGATCCTGCAAGACCCTAAAGTACCTTCATAATCAGAAAAGATTAAAAATAATCAGTAATAATTTAATAAGTATACTTTGTTTTATTCCATTATAAATACAATAATTTACTATTATAAATATTAGCTTTGTTGACTAAAATATTTGATTAATATAAAATATTAACACATCACATAACACAGCACCTCATGTATAAGACAGTTTCAAAGCTAACCCTTCTCCCCTTGGGGATAGTGTGCCTTGCATGCAGACAGTTAGGGTTCGAGAGGTTTTAGAGGCTCTCTTTCCCAAATGCCCTTCTCCTAAGACTTATTCTTTCTAATTAAGACTCCTCACCTCCAAATGCAAATGAGAGAAGGATTCTATTTAAAGCTGGATTAATCCTTTATACAAATATGAATGAGCTAATGCTATACTTCGTGAGGACAAGGCAGAGAGACTGGAAAAACTCAGGATACCTAAGAGTGACCCAGATTGGAAGAGGACACAACTCGAGCAGTGCCTGGGGGTATGAGACTCAACTTTGACAAGTTTTTGACCTTTTCTATCCTGCTCATTCAGGGGCTTTTGAAAAGTGAATTACCTTTTAGTGAAATAATTCAAATTTGCTAAACTCATTTATCTCTTTAGTCCACAAGTATTTTTGAATGGCTACAATTTGAAGTAATGACAGAAAACCCTATAAAGAAAAAACCAGTGTTCTGTAGTGAGCCACATGCATTAAGCTATGTCATAATCATAAAACTAATACCAGCCCCGAGGCTTTTTGTTCGATACAATAATAACAGTAGAGACAGGTATTTACAGAGAGGACTAAGCGCTTATAGTCTAATGAGTTAAATTATCTACATTCTTTTGTGGATTGTGAAATTGAGAAGGAAAGGATGACAAATTATGGAGAGGTATACTCCTTATAAGCAAGTCTGTAATCAAGTGGTCTCAGGAATGACCTAGTGTGAGGCAGGCCATGGCTCTCAATCCACCCCACATTGCCTAATAAAGTGTTATGGTGATAGCAGCTTCACTCCTTTGAGTTAATCTCAGCATCCCAGGCCTCTAAGGCACAAAAGTATGGTCAAAAAAAGAATGCATATTATTTTTCATTGATTTATAAAGTCTGTTGGAAAATATGTCTTTAACAGAATAAAAATAAACTGTGTTAGTGAAAACATAAGTCTGATTTTCTTTATCTTTAATTTTTTTTTTGACTTAAAGTACACAGAGGAGAGACACCCATCAAACCTCTGGTGGCAAGAAGGGTCAGGAAGGCTAATCATTGATGCTTGCCTTGTAGGACAAATAGAAATGTGGGGTGGGGAGTGTAGTCCGAACAAACAAAGCCAAATGCACAAAAGCCAGTGGTCCAAGTGAGCATGCTATATGTCCTTGTGCGGGGTGGGTAGGGTCAGTGCAGATGGTCAGCTTTCTTGAAGGGTAGAGCGTGAGGGGGTGGTGGGGATGAAAGTCCCAGCTGTTAGAGCTGTGGCCGCAGAAGTCAGACAGACATCCTCCCACGCTCTAACAAGAGCTGACAGTGGCCTCAGCTTAAGTGGAGCCAGTGGGAATGACAAGTAATGAAAGAATCCTAGAAATATTAACAGGAGGTAAAGGCAAGAGAATGTGGTGTCTTTCTGAATATAGAAGAAAAGGCTGGAGTCAAGCATTTGCCCTAGTATCTGATTTAAGCAATAGGGGCCGGTATTGCCAGTCCCTGAGAGGGAGCTGCGAATGAAGGAGTGCCTTTGGCAGGTGTGATCAGGGCAGATGAGGAGTGGAGGCAGAGGCCACCATGACTAACAATTGTACAGATTTCAGTTTCATCTTTACATGACATAAATTTTGTGAATCCTATTCCCTTTTCTGGTCTCTTTTGTTTGGAATCGAACACTTTTCTCTAAATTTCAACTGAAAACTCTAATAAGAGAGCATCAGAAACACTCATAGTTGCTATCTGAAAGGCACCCACTCCACTCGATCAGGAAGTGCCCACAGCTGAGGAACAGCCCAAGCATTCAGACCAAAACAAACTCTTTACCTGAATTATCCAGACAATCAAAACCAAAACAGTGAGAGATATTTTTCTGTTATTCGGAGAATGGCCTGAAATCCTTCCTTTGTTTGATCCATGTAGTCAGAACGAAGCTTAAACAATGTTATAGAGGAACAATGAATGTTTAAAATCAATCTCCTTTAATTTTAAATAAATAGAATTTGTTTTCCTTAGTGACTGCAGTTAGAACACGTTTTAGATCTTCAGTCACGTCCAAGAACATCCAATAACACTAACTAGGATCCAGAATTTTTTTTTTTTTTTACAGACCTTTGATGGTAAGTTAACTTGATCTTCATAAGAACTGCCTTGGCTATTGTCAGAGTGTAAGTTAAAATGTCTGAAGTTTGAGAGAAAACAGATCATCTTGAGAAATCACTTTGGATGACAAGGGAACTATAATGTTAGCATTCAAACCACATCAATCATGGGGGTGGAGAACTACTACTAAGTGCCATATGAAAATAGTTGAGTAGTTTCCAAAGGCAGGGAGAAATCTATGGCAAGCACTGTAATGTTTAGTTTTAGGGGTGGGGTTCTTTCTTTTAAAATATTTTAAATCATTTTTAAAAGATACATTTCCTTATATGTTGTACTGGCTGATTTTTTTTTTATACTGGCTAAGAATAGTACCTTTGCTAAAAGAGCTGGGCTGTGTTTGGTTGGTAGAGGATACCTATACTATTTGAGTAAGAGACATGTTCTAGTACTTCTTGCTCCAAAAATTACTCTCTGACAATCTATTTTATATTATATTATGAAATTCCACCATTAGAAATTCTTTTTCCTGAGGAAGGATAACAATTTATGATTTTTACAAATCATCTGAGAGTATCCTTTACGTGCAATAGCAGAGGGCAGAAGGTAAAAGAAGCTTAAGACAGAGGAGGTGAAGGAAATGAAATTGGGTAAGATCACAGGAGCTTTTGAGAGGCCATGAGAAAAGGATGAGAGTAGGGGCAATGGTGGTTGAAAAAGTGAGTAGAAGAACATAAAACAAGTTTTCAGACTTCGCAGTTTTTATGGAGCTGGATCAACAGTCAAAAGATAGTAAAAGATTAGAAGGGAGTTGAGTAACTTGACAGTATGTCTGATTATTACTGACCTTCTAGATACATAGATGCGCACACTACCAATACATACACATGCATTTATTTATTTACAAAATAATCTTTACATGTATCAGAGATAAAAGAATGTGTGGATATCAGCAAGTAATGATGTAACTATCTTTTTTGTATGTGGTGCCCCATGTATTGCCTGATAAAGTTGTATTGTTATTAAGGGTCCTTGAACACAGGATTGAGCAGTTCTGTCTTCACTGGCCCCAATAGCTTGAGATAACTGTATCTGCTGTGCAGATCTGTCACTGGAGGGCAAGAGAGGGCAATTCCAGTGAAGGTGATGCAAAAAGGAAGTCGTGGGACTCCAAAACATCAGGTACCGTAGCCCACTTGATATGGAGCTATGTAATGCCTTCATAAATATTTCTTTCTTTGGACATTATATTTAGGCAAAACACAAAGGATAAAAACAGGAAGGGTCTTGACCTTTCAGACCTTTAAAATATTAATATTTATCAAATAATCTCATAAAAGAATGGAATTTAATTACAAACCAAACAAGTGCTATGAAGAAAAAGGAACATGACTTACAGGATAATATAACAAAGATACCTGGCATACATACATGGAGATGTGGAGGGGAAAGATGGACAAGAAATTCTTATTTGAAAATGAAAGTGTTGAGCAGAGATCTGGTGGGTGTGTAGCAATAGTTTCTCTAGATGAGTAAGGAGAGAAAAAGATATGTATGTCGAGATAGGATGAGAGAGAGAGTGCGAGCCAGGAACCAGGAACAAAATGACAGGAGGAAACAAGGTGCATTCTAGGAAATGAGAAATGGCAAGTGCGGCAGCTGCGCATAGAGGAGAAGGGAGAGTCGCTCAAAGTGAGTGAGTAGGCGGGGAGCCAACTGTACAGCACTTCAGGCCCAGTTCAGGATTCCTTTTTTATCCTGAAGGGAATGAGAAGCTGATAAAGTATTTTAAGCAGATATGTTTTAATAAAATTTGTGCTAAGTGTAGTATGTAGAATGGATTGGAGAGGAATAAAAATGGCCAATTAAGAATCTATTGCAGGAAACCAAATACAAATGATGTGTTATATGATGGTTGAGATGCTATTCTTGGGAAGAGGACCCAGTGTAAAGAGAAATATATTTTGGTTTTAAATATGTTGAGTTTGAGGGTACTTGAAATACCAAAGAAAGAATGTTAAGTGGCAGCGAGATATCCAGATTTGGAGCTCAGTGAATACGTCTGGAATGGCTGGAGCCACTTAACACCTCTTACTCCATTTGTAAGAAGAAACTGGCATACTGAGAGTAGGAGCTCCTCTGAGCCAGACCAAGTTTGCCTTCTAACTATGCAGAGACCTTAATTAATGTGTCTATTGAATTCTGGTTTGCATTTCTCAACTTTATCACTTGCAAGCCTAAATTTTATTGTATGGCACATAAAATGAGCAACCTAAGCGATTTCTCTTTTACTCTAAAGGTAGAATTTAAAATTAAATTTACAGATTTTTCACAGTGTTGTTGACTGAAAAGAAAACAATTAGCTTCCATGGACAGATTCATAGAAAAATGCCCAGTTATTTTGACCATTCATTCAATAAAATATTTATTGGATATCTACTATGGGCAAGATTCTCTTCCAGGTACTGGAGATATAGCAGTAAACAAAACAGAAAAAAACCCAAAACCTACTCTCACAGTAGTAAGCTGTTGGTATATGATACAATATGTACATTAAGCAACATGAATAAAGTTAATATATAGTATAGTACGTTAGATAATGATAAATAGCAAAAAGAAAGCATCAAGTAGGGAAAGGAGTTAGGAAATGCATGTGTATTGAAAAGCCTCAAATTTTGAAAAGAGTGTCCAAGGAAGACCTCAGAAGCCTTATTTGGAAAAACATCATGAAGAACTATGAGGGAGTGAATTATATGGATATCTGAGAGAACAACATTCCAGACATAGAAGACAAATAGCGAAATGGCAGATATAAATTATACCATATAGTCAGTACACCAAATTTAAATGGATGAAATTATTCAACTAAAGGGCAGAATTTGATAGATGGATATAAAAATGATTCAGCCATATGCTGTCTACAAAAGACAGCATTATTTGAATAGCCAAAAATGGAAACAACCCAAATTTCCATTGATGGATGAATAGATAAACAAAATGTGGCTTATCCATACAAGGGAGTTCATTCATCCATAAAAAGTAATAAAATGCTGACACACACTATGCCATGAATGAATCTTGAAAACATCATGCTAACTGAAGGAAGCCAGACACAAAAGGCTGCATGTTGTATGATTGTATTATATGAAATATTTAGAGTAGGCAAACCTACAGAAAGAGAATGTAGATTAGGGGTTGACAGGAGGTAGATGGAGGAGTAATGGGGAGTGACTGCTTATGGCAGAGGGTTTTATTTTCCAGCGGGGGATGGGCTGTAATGAAAATGTTCCAGAAATAGTGTTGATGGTTGCACAACCTTGTGCAATATACTAAGAATCACTGAATCATACACTTTAAAATGGTGAATTTTATAGTGTGCAAATTATGTTTTAAAACAAATAATTACCATAGTTCAAGAAAGCAAATGACATAGCAGATTGGAAAATGGACCAAATAGAAATTATATAATTGGAAAAAACAGTCATGAGAATTAGAACTACTCAGTAGTGAATAAATAGCAGAATAGAGACAGCTGAAAAGACAATTTGCATACTGGAAGAAAATGTAGAAAAAAATATCCACCATGAATGACAGAGAGAAAAAGGATGGAATATGGGAAGATAGGATAAAAACATAAAAGATAGAGTTAAAAGTTCTGACACAGATTTAATTGGAGTCCCAGAAAGAGAAGAGAGAGAGAGAAAAACAAAAAGAGTGGAAGCAATAGTTGAAGAGATTATGCCTAAACATTTTCCATAACTGAAACAGATTCAGGCCATAGATTCATGACTTCCAAACAAACTCCAAGTGAAGTAACAAAAACCCACCCAGATATATAATGAAACTGCTTAAAAACCAAAGATATGAAGAAAAAAATCTCAAGAACAGATCGGGAACAATATCAGATTACTATCAAAGGGGCAACTATTTGACTGACTGTTAATTTCTTGAGAAATAAGGGAAACCAGAAAACAAAGAAAGGGTATCTTCAGAGAGCTTGAGGAAATAATGACCAAACTATAATTATGACCCCATGTAAATTTTATTTCAAGAAAGAAGGAAAGTAAGATATTTTCAGTTAAGGAAATCACCAGCACAATAGTATTTTTAGGATAAAAAAGCATATTCTTTGGGAAAAAGAATAAAATATCAGATGGAAAGTTACAGTAATACAAAAAAGTGACTAGTGATAAGATCGTTAGTGAAATAGAGGATAGATATGAAGAAATTACTCAGAATGCAAAACTGTGAGAAAAAGATGAAAAATATAAAAGAGCAACTAAGTGATATAAGGGACAGAATGACAATATCTAATATATGTTTAATTGCAGTCCTCCCCAACAATAATTGAGAAGATGAAAAAGAGATAATATTTGAACAAATACTTTGAAGACAAAATTTTACAGAACTGGTGGAAAATGATTCAGGAGCACATTGTAGGAAAAGTACAAAGTAAAGATCTTAAGACAGACAATAAAAGGACAGATTATAAATAAAACTGACTGAGAATGTCAACATTTAACATTTAGGGAATCTGGAAGAGAGTGAATTATGTCTTGAGGAATGTAAACGAATTATAACTGTTGATACAAGTTGTATTCCCAGGTACATTTTCTTTGAGAATAAAGTTGAAACAGACATTTCCAGACAACCCCAACCAAACTTATATTTTATTACCAATAGGCCTTAAGTAAAGAAATTTCTAAAGGCCTATTGGTAACAAAATATAAGTTTGGGGTTGTCTGGAAATGTCTGTTTCAACTTTATGATAAAAACTCTCAACAAAATAGGCATAGATGGCTCATACCTTAAATTTATCAAATCCATTTATGACAAACCCACTGCTAATATCATTCTGAATGGCAAAAAATTGAAATCATTCCCTCTTCAAACCGGAACTAGACAAGGATGCCCATTATCTCCTCTTCTATTCAACATAGTGCTCGAAGTCCTAGCTATAGCAATCAGGCAAGAGAGGGGTATTAAGGGCATCCAAGTGGGGGCAGATGAGATCAAACTCTTGCTCTTTGGCGATGATAAGATATTATACCTAGAAAATCTCATGGATTCATCCAAGAGTACCTAGATTTGATAAATGAATTTGGTAAAGTTTCAGGTTATAAAATCAATATACACAAATCAGAAGCATTCATATATGCCAAGAACCATCAAGCAGAAACTCAAATCAAAAATGCAATACCCTTTACTATAGCCCAAAGAAAATTAAATATCCAGGAGTATACTTAATGAAAGATACAAAAGATTTATACAAGGAGAACTACGAGACACTAAAAAAAGAAATTGTAGAAGATGTAATCAAATGGAAAAATCTACCTTGTTCATGGATTGGTAGAATCAATATCATTAAAATGTCAATATTACCTAAAGTGATCTACAGAATTAATGCAATCCCCATCAAAATACCACCAGCATTCTTTACAGATCCAAAAAAAAAATAATTTTTCACTTTGTATGGAATCAGAAAAAACCTCATATAGCCAAAGCAATCTTAAGTAAAAAGAACAAACTGGGAGGCATCAGTCTTCCTGACTTCAGGCTGTACTATAAAGCAATAATAGTTAAATCAGCTTGGTGATGGCACAAGAACAGAAGCATCGATATCTGGAATAGATCTGAGATACCAGAGATGAAACCATCAGTATACGGTAACCTAATCTTTGATAAAGCAGACAAAAATGTACAATGGGGAAAAGAATCCCTCTTCAATAAATGGTGCTGGGAAAACTGGTTAGCTATATGCAGAAGATTGAATCAGGATCCCTACCTCTCACCTCTCACAAAAATTCACTCAAGATGGATAACAGACTTAAACCTAAGGCATGAAACCTTAAGAATCCTAGAAGAAGATGTTGGGAAAACCCTAGCAGACATTGGTCTAGGCAAAGAATTTTTGAGGAAGACCCTTAAGGCAATCACCGCAGCAGCAAAAATAAACAAATGGGATCTCATCAAATTAAAAAGTTTCTGCACAGCCAAGGAAACTATCATTAGAGCCAATAGACAACCCACAGAATGGGAGAAAATATATGCTCTCTACACTTCTGATAAAGTTCTAATAACAAGAATCTATCTAGAACTGAAAAGGATTAACAAGAAAAAAATCAAACAACCCCATCAAGAAATGGGCAACGGAAATGAA
>VBSM01002608.1:64127644-64151912 GCA_008086735.1 Cheirogaleus medius
GCCTCGGCCTCCCAGAGTGCTAGGATTACAGGCGTGAGTCACCACGCCCAGCCCACTTTTGCTTTCTTAACAGGTCACTTGTGATCACACACAAAAAAGCTGATACTCCTCTACTTCCCTCATGTTCAAAGGATATTCACAAGTAAGACATTACACATCCCCATGTACAGTTGCACCTATAACATTTTATTATAAATAATTGTATATGTATATGTCTTCCTGACTAGTTGTGAGCTAGTTGAGGTGTTTTATCTTATTTCATTTCTATCTCTATCCCTATCATGTGTCTAAGGGTGACAGAGATTTCGTAAATGTTTTAACTAAAAGGAACCATATAAAAACACCTACATTCATAATACATGCTAGAATGCAGCAGTGGTGCTAATAAACACACTGAAACTTATATATTTAAGGTTTGTTTTTTAATATTGAAAGAAGTCTCCCTTGGAAGCCAGAAATATTCTCATAATTTGCCTTGTTGTTTTTTTGTTTAACTCCTTGTTATTGCCTCAGTGTCTGACCAATTAAATAAATATTGTCAATAATGTTAAATCATCCTTTCAACCTATATTCATTTTGGGGAAAATTCAATTTGAAGCTAAGTTTAGTGAAGAAAGTGGGTTTATTTATTTGGAGTTCAAAAGGAATTGTGATAATAATGTAAGATTTATTTTCTCTTGTGTAACTCGTAAACTGGCTTTGATTATAAGTTTCAAAAAGACATTTCAATAATGATGGCTGAGTAATAATAGTCTTTCAGAGAAACCATGTGCCAAGAAACACCTTATTTGGAAGTATGGAATCTATTATTGTTTTTTAAAAAGTTAGTAGCAGTATTTTAGGCACATTTTACAACGGTCTTATTTTTTCCAAAAAGGCAAAGTGAAATAGCTATTAGATATTCTGCAATATCAAGAGAAGACATACCGAAAATAATACACACTGGAAAAAGTAGTCGTGTCAAAACTTTTACTGAGGTACTGAAGATGTATCTTGACCACATATCCAAGTCATTTCTGCTAGTTTGCATTGCCTGATGTTGCCACAGATGAGAAATCAGTGACTATTGCATCTAGTATATTTCTTGGACTTAGGTAACAAAGAGACCCAACATAACTTTTGATTTTGCTTGGATTACTGTACTTGAACTTGCTCTTTCAACACTCATTCATTTAACAGATAAAACCCTTTGCTAGCTGGGAAACAGTAAGATCTTATATACAGTACTAATTATCACCTAAATGCCTAATTATAGAAAATCGATTAAACTTTGAAATAATAATTAACAAGATACAGAAGTATATAATTAGATGCTAAAAAAAAGCAGACAAGAAAATAAGTGCTACAAGAATTCAGATACATGAGTGCTTAAGTAATATTGAGAGATTTTAAAAAGAAATTGGACTCCAAATAGTTGGCAGTTTTGGAAGGAGATGGTGGCGTGAAACACGCGGTGAGCCGTGGCGCTGGACCGGGCAGTTTACGGCAAGGAGCAGTGGGAGAAATTGATGAGAGGCATGACTGAGTAGTCGAGAGGGTGGTGTAGATCAGAGAGCAGGATGTAGCCAGGATGGGAGGGTTGGGCATTTTTGAGAAACGGAATGATCTACAATTGGTGTTTAAAAAATATTAATATGGCTACAGAATGGGAAATGGATTAAAGCCAAGAGAAATTATAAAAACAGAATTCCAAATAAGAGTTTATTGCTGAAATTATCAAATGCCCTATCTGACTCAACCAGCTTTTATAGTCTCCACAACTATGACCATGCATAGTTAGGCTTAGTTTCATCCTCAGCTGAAAAATAACACAGATACTTCCTAGATCTATATGAGATGTCTCTAGTACAGGCAAGTTTTAAAAACGTGTGGTAGGTTGGGCAGCACCCGGGGCTAGGTGAGAGGGTGGATTCTATGTTGACAGCTGGCTGCCTGCTATTTACCTAGACTATTAAAAATATATAAAATGAAAAGACCAGGGGCTGGGCACAGTGGCTCACTCCTGTAATCCTAGCACTTTGAGAGGCCAAGGTGGGAGGATTGCTTGAGACCAGGAGTTCAAGATCAGCCTGAGCAAGAGCAAGACCCAGTCTCTACAAAAAAAAAAAAAAAAAAAAAATTAGCTGGGTGGGTGGTACACGCCTGTAGTCCCAGCTTTTTGGGAGGCTGAGGCAGGAGGATTGTTTGAGCCCAGGAGTTGAGTTGCAGTGAACTATAATGAGGTCACTGCACTCCTGTCTGGGCATCACAGTGAGACCCTGTCTCAAAAAGTAAATAAATTTAAAAAGTTAAAAAAAATAAAAATATTCATCTTCATTCATTAATTTATGTAAAAAGCTTATAGTGACATACATCCAATGAAATTAATATACTCATTTTTAATAGGAATATTTTCTAAAGTCCTTGGACTTATCATTATCTTCTAGGTGTCAAATATCCTCATTAAACTTGATAGTTATTATATAACTTGAGATTTATGATTTAACTAAAAATGATAATTTTTGGTAGGAAATAAAAAAAGAAAAGGATGTGAGATACAGCAATGCTGATGAGAAAAATTGTCAGACAACCATTTTTCTGAGAATCTGATTTTTCAGATTCTCAGAATTATTCTCATTTGCTTTGAAAAATAGTACAGTAACAATTATAACTGGACCTGATCAGAAATGATTTTCTTCTAGGTTTCCTTTGTTCAAAGCAAGTTGTATTTTTCAGATTCATCCAAATAATCCAGAGGTGATACCGAGTTTAACCCTTTTGTTGTCAGGGCTCCCTTCAAACACTTGAAAGTTGATATTGTCTTCATAAATTCATAAAAGTTCCAGTTAATAAAATTTTAAAAATTCTGCAACATTTCTTTCAATATTGCTTTTCTAACCTAATCAAGATTTTGTTAGCCCCCGTTCTTATCAAACTGAAAACTGCAGAAGTTAGGTTTTCTGACACAGAATAAATAGACCCCTAGCCTGCCTGCCAATGCGAGGTCCAAGGGTAAGGAAAATCACCTTAGGCGGCAGTTGGGGTTGAGTTATTAGACACTCTTTAGAAGACAGGAGGTTAATTATGATGTTAAAGCATTCTGGGACCCATCTCCACCTCTTGAAACCCCTGATGTATCCAGCTGAGTTGTGGGATGAGACTCAGGACAAGCAAGCTGGGCTGCAGGCCGAGTGAGGCCCCTTCCTGAACACAGCGTCATCCTGCGTGGGGAGAGGCCGGCCTCTGCAGGCCACGCTCCGTGGGCCTGAGGGTGTGGAGAGCAGGAACAGCACTGAGCTCACCGGCATTCAGCATGTACATACAGCTCTGATCTCCCTCACTTCCCTGGAGAACTTGACCAGTTTGAGAATTCTCCTTATCCTAAAGTACACAGAAACGTTTCCTACAGTCAGATGTATATGGTAGTTGTAATATAGCACATTTCATATTTTGTGACTTCAGTGTTAATGAAAATGTCTACGGTTCCTTTTCCAACTATTTGTTGCTCTAAAATTAGACCTTCTTTTAAACATGAGTTTTATATTTTAGTAAAAGGGTGCTTCCACTGCACTCCAGGTGACAACTGGTCCCACCTGTGTGCCACAGGCACAAGGCTTCAGTGAGCATCGTGTGCATGTTCCTTTATATGCCTCTAAGAGAAATTTGGAGGGGGGTTGGCTAAGGCCAACTGTATACCTCACTAACCCTAAGAGAGTCTGGAAGTTGCTGTGAATTTCTTCAGTGATGGGGCAGGCGATAATTTTCCCTAGGCATTGAGGTGAAAAGCAAGATCAGAACTTATTAACTTTCCTCCAAACTACCCTTTCTCTCCAGGCCCCAGCTGCTGCTGCTGCCTCCCTAACTCCTCACACCTGCTCCTGACAGACTTCAGTCTCCCCGGGCAAACTCTTGATTCTGTAATTTCTCTAGGCTTTATTCAGAGGAAGAGAGTTAGGACCCACTTATCAAAACAAAGAAAGTTCTTTGGAAGTGGTGCCCCTTTCTTTACCATGGCTCAATTTAGGAGCAATTTAAGCTCAACAAATTTTCTTTTAGCCCAGTGTTACTCAAATGTCCTCATTTCACTCCTTGGAAAAATATTATAAAGGAGAGAAACAAGGGTGCTTTTTATTTAAGCTCTTCAAAAAGAACACATGCATTCCCAGTAAAGCTGTAATTCAGGTGTTTAGGATTTAAACTGAGAGAGGGAAAAAAGAAACCAATATCAGCAAAAGCCACAGAGAGAACATAGTCTTCTAGGTAATGAAAAACAAAGATTAAGAGGTAAATCTTATCAGCTAATGGAGAAAATTGTGCCTAAGGACAGAAAGATAAAGAACAAAGAGGATAGTTTCTTTGAAAAACTCTTGGGAGGAAACTCCTATCTTGCTAGTGCTTGTAGATTCTTACCTCATCCAGCTCTTGTGATGGTAAAGACCTCTCACCATTGCCACCTGCCCATTGGCACCTAAGGTGAACAGATAATATAATTGTTGCTTGGCAATTAATATGGTTTGAAGCTCATTTTAAAATTATTAACTGTATGAAATGCTTCTTTAAATTTTGTGCATTAGGGATTTCATAGTTTATCACTTCTACAACTAGATAAACTAAAAATATTATTCTGACAATTAGTATTAAGTGCATCTGTATTTATGGTGGTGTTAAATCTCATATAGTATTAGCCAAGCAAAAATGTTGCCATTGAGTCAATGCACAGAAGTTTTAAGAAAAATGTGCTCATACTTTTGCAAAATTTATTATCAGAGTAGCAAATACAGAAAGTTGGCGTTGAATACCTTCTATGAAGTTACAAACATAAAGAGACAACTTTGAATTCCTCATCTGGAGGAATTCTAATTCCTAGCTAGTCTACTACTTTCTCCTTTGGAGGTCTTTAAATTTGCATCCCTCTGGTAAATTTATGTGGATTTAAAGAAATAATCAAATTCTGAAACTGAAGTTGCATCATATCTTTTAGTCTCACTCTATACACATTGGTCTCTGTGAAAACATTTATCTTGCCAGATGACCTCAGAAATTTCCAAGGTTGAACTACATTCTCTTCCCATTTAATTGAATATGTAGTGCACAGAAAATAAGTTCCTTTTTGTCCAAAAGATGCAAGCTTTTCTTTCAAGCAAGTTAATTTTATTTGCATATACTTACATACTACGAATTAAAAGTTTTTAAATTATTAATTTCCAGGAAGTAAAAACAAATATAACCTTAACCAAATTTTCTTTTAGCCTGGTATTATTCAAATGTTCTCATTTCTGTCCTTGGGAAAGATATCATAAAGAGGAGAAACAAAAGTGCTTTTTATTTAAGTGCTTAAAAAATGCACACAGGTATTTTCAATAAAGCTGTGTAATTCAGGTGTTTAAGATTTAAACTGAGGTGGCGGGGTGGGGAAGAAACCAATATTAACAAAATCCAGGAAGAGAGCCAGCTTCTTCTGGATACTGAAAAGCAAAGATTAAAAGGCAAATCTTATCAGCCAGTGGAGAAAATTATGTTTTAGAACAGAAAGATAAAGAGAAAATAGGATAGCTTCCACTGCAAAAGTACCCTGGAAGTCCTTAAGACATTTGAATTCCAGTTTGAAAACATAAAAATACATAAACAAGTTGGCTATTTTCTGTGCTTCTTTTTGAAAAATACATCTTATTCAAACTATTAACAGTTTGTACCAACTCATTATAAGAATAATGTCCATTATGGGGTGGTTACTAATGAGAAGAATGCCTGATTGCAACTTATCTCAAAGGAAAGACACTAAAGTACAAAAGGACTTCATTACACAATGATCACAATAAAAAGGCAACCATTTGACTGAGATCTCAGATCTCTGGTACATGGAAAGATTATGGTTTAATCTTAGGTTTAGGCATAAAATATTCAAAGAGAACATGAAGCCATTATGTCTATAAGGTATTTCTGAGCATTTCTTCAGTGACTATACTTTTGCAGAAATTATATTTCTGAATGTATTCCCCACTTGGTTCCTGAAGTACAGAAACCCATGTTGGACCATCAAGAACAGGGCCCCCGAATTCTCACATTGATATCCTCTCACAAAATCCTTGATTAGGAATTTGCTTTTAGTAGCCTTTGCATCTTTATCATAGCCTAGGAATGAATTGCTTATGATCACTTGGAATATAGAAAGGCAACATCTCCCGAAGGATAAAAGGGAAGAAAATGGCATTTGCCCTCTTATTCATTCCACAGCATATGCATGTACTATCGACAGTTTGGAAATGCAATTCTCATCGTTCTTAAAAAAATCATTGTCAGTGTTTATTGGCAAGAAATATTCCTTGTTTGACTTGTGCTAAAAGGTAGGATTACAACTAATCCCAGGTTATTTAATGAGATTGCCATAGACAGAAAACCAATTGGTTCACACATTACATATCTGCAGTGCAACTTCCCATAATCCATTGGGGACAGGCTCATCGCAGCCAAACATCTCCTTTAGAAAACGGGACGTCTCTACACATGCAGCCGTAACAGGGTATCTGGCATGGAGATAGAAAGCAGTCTTGGAAACAAAGGAAAGCATTATAGAAATTCTCAAGGTCCTCTTACCCTGCTCGTATTCATGAGCGTCCTGTAGGGAAAAATGATGGCCAGAAGTTGGAGCACTCAAGGATTTGCCAAACATTGCAGAACATTTCCAGTGGTTAAGATTTGTTTAGTGGAAGCTATGTAATGAATATATTGATTATGAGTGTGTGTTTGTGTGTGTATGTGTATGGTTTGGAAAGTGTAGTGGTTTCCTAGGGCTTCCTTAACATTTCCACAAACTTGGTGGCTTAAGACCGTAGAAACGTATTCTCTCTCATAGTTCTTGTCGAGAAACCAAAATCAGGATGCTGTGGGGGGCTGTTAGCAGGGCTTCTTCACTCCCCACACAGACTCTGGGGAAAAGTTCTTTCTGTGCCTTGACCAGTGGTCATATCACTTCAATACCTTGTGTCTTCACATCGCCTTCTCCTTTCTGTGTCTCTTATAAAGACACTTGTCATTGGATTTGGATTCCTCCCAGATAATCCAGGATGATCTCCTCATCTCAAAATTCTTATTTAAATTATGTTGCAAACCTTTTTTTTTTTTCCCAAATAAAGTAACATTCACAGATTCAGGGTTACCGTATTTTTTAGCTTTCTGTGACTTCATTGTTGCCACAAAGATACTATACTAATATTTATTTCACCTCAGGTGAGCAACAATGGTGTGCTGGGAAGAAAGCAATTTTAGATCTAATTTGGCCTTGATATGCCACACAAGATCATCTAGAATTGGTTTATTCTTTTTGACACTGAATATCAAGAAGTTAGATGGACTATTAAACTAACTGAAGCAAAAACACATTAGTGAAGATCATGGTTATTTTGGAAAATACTGAAAGAAGTCTGGTTTAAACTCATAGGTCTCTACAGGCAGGGCTCAGGCAGCCTGTTCACTTGACAACACTGCGACATTTACCTCAGAGGAGACCCTGCGAGGTACACGCCTCAGTGGTCTTTGTGTAGATAAAGGCAAATGCATTTCCCTCTGTACATCTGGAAACATCAAGTACTTTAATTAGAGCAAAATGTTTGAGAAATTTCCTCTAAATATTAAGCTTTCCAATGCCAGACCTACTAGGTGATCACTCTGTCCTTCTGAAAATGTTATATTTGAGAGGTCACTAGTGAGTTCCAAATACTAGAAGTTCAATTTGTGTTGAAGACTTCATAAAAACTGCAAAATGTACTTTCATTTTAATCACTGGCTTATAGAAGAAATGAGCCTCGCAGTATTGTATGGACTTTTTTTTTTTACTTGCTTCCAGAATCTTATGATAAGATTTACAATGATTCTATTGAAGAAAAAAAATATAAATCTTTCTCAGGATGAATTTTTACTTAGCCTCTATGTAGCTATGGTAAATATAATTCTTTATTTCTTGTTAGTTACTTTCCTGTGGAGAACTCTGTCCCTTGGTGATAATAGAAGACAATTTAAGGATTGTCTCAGAACACTATGATTTTGTATGTCCTCAAGTTACTCTCAGACTTTGAAACAAGGATCTAAGGGGTGAGGTCAAATGGTCTCAAGGTAAGACGTGCCATTTATTCTTCAGCACTCCCCAGCCAGCACTGGGAAATTGACCAAACTTACTCTTTCACAATTAGCAAGGAGGCACATGTGCAGCTGTTATAATGATACTCATTATAATGATATTGCATTTATTTTGTAAAAGCTTTTATTTAGAACAATTGTACAAACATCTAGTTGACCAGTAAAAGTGGGAATACAGCATAATACTATTTTTATGGCTCACCATTTTAACAAAATGCCAGTTTTATAGTAATGGGATGTCGGTATCCCTCGGTTCCAAATGTGCGTGGCATGAGTTGGAAAGAGCCCTTCTCTCTCAGTGCCTCTGAAAATTTCACTTGTGTTTCTTTTTCTAGGTTGGTTTCCTAACTTGAGCTTCCTTTATAGCAAAGCACTAGAAACATTCTCATATCTTACTTGTTCACTTGCTTTTACCTTTTTCCCTGCTTGTAATGGGTATTTATTTTCCCATAAGTGGTCAGATTTTGGTTCATGGTGTAAATAAAAATATTTGTGATTTATTTTTAACAAAAATGTCAGTTTTTATATTTTTACATATAAAAATTGTTGTGGGTAATGACATTGAATGTATGACACCAAGATAAATGATTTTTGTGAACGTGCTATTATGTGTAATTAGAAATTGTTTGGATATGTAGAGCTAGTCATTAGTGAGAAAGAAGGACCATTATACAACTGGAAGAAATAATAACATCCACATAAATCAAAAGGTACTAAATGTCATTCATAAGACGTATTGGAAATATCTTTGTTCACAGGAGAAAGTTCATGTTTTTATTTAACATCTGTAAATTTCTAGCCAGTAATTAAATACAAATAGAAGGTTTCTCCTAAATGTTGGGTTAAATATCTATTTGTCTTATAGCAAAACCAAGGTTATATCACGTAGTAAATTGAAAGGTACTCTTCACACAGTGATAGCAGGGAGGGCTTAAGGATAATAATTATAATTATGGAATAATATATAATAATATAATATGTTATATTATTCATAATATACTATAAATATACATTATTAATTATATTATATATTTATTAATTATCCTTTATTTGATGAATAATTTTAAATTTTAAATAATAAATATTTATTTATTTGACAATTATATTATATTTATTAATTAACAATTATTTATTAATATTTTGATTATTAAATATTATTGATTAACATATTAATTATTAATATAATATATTAAAATATAATACAATGATCAAGATGTTCAATTGTTTTTATGATAACCATTTTATTTTATATAACACAATTCTCTAGGCATTTTTTATTTTAAATTTTCTTTTCTGTTGTTCATAATAATTGTGCACATTAATGCATTAGGTGATCATGTGAAATACATCTTCTGTGGTATCACAGATCAATTGAAGGCCTCCAATGACAGTCTTCCTCTTAAATCAATGTTAAATTGTTGAAGCCAAGGAATCACTTTGAATTCAGGTTAGTTGAAAAGTGTTCAAGTAGAGGTTAGAAAAATGATACATGTTCTTACCTTTATAATTTTAGATAATAATTTACCTTTAATATTTAGTTGATATCCTATAGAAGCAGGGACCAAGAACGCTTGATTTTATTTGTGCTATGTTTCAAACATCATACATGTTTGGATTCTTAATGAATTTGAACCTTATGTTAACAGCTTATTCTGACCATCATATAATCTTCTAGTTTACTCAGACTCTATTTTTGTCCCAAACTACAATCAAAAACTAGCTGTTTATAATTTGTCTCAGCTCCACATCTCCTCCATTCTGAACTTGCTCATTTCAAGAGGCAGAACTCTAAAATTTTATTCTTTGTGTCTATCATCTTTTAAGAAAAAAAGAAAGAAATCCATTTCTGAGATAACCTAGGTCATGCTTAAAAGTAAATAAATATGTCACCCTCATTAACCACACAAACAAAGCATTCACTAGCAACTTTTACTGCGTGGTCCATAGAGCAGATATATTTCAAATTTTATGGACAATTAAAGTATGATAAAACCATATACAACATCTGGGACTTGTGGGAGAAAAATTTTGTGAGATCCATGCTATGTACAGCATTATCCTGCCTGAACTGCCAAGTTATAGAACTTGGTAGTTAGAGGTGAAATGAAAACTTATCCTAGGTGTTGAATCGTCTTCTACAGTTGTTCTTCAGTGTAAGATGGGGATTGGTGTTAGGACCCTCCCTCCCCTGCATATTAAAGTATGCATATACTCAAGTCCTGCAACCACGCTGGGGAACCTGCCTATAGGAAAAATTGGCTCCTCCATATAGGTGGGTTTCACATCCCACAAATACTGTATTTTTGATCCACATTTGGTTGAAAAAAATCTGCAAGTAAGTGTACCTCTGTGTTTCAAACTTATGTTGTCCAAGGGTTAATTGTATTACAAATAATTTCTTTAAATGCCTAAAAATTCTAAAGCATATGCTAATTTAGCATAGTTTGATTCTAAAAACAGAGAATTTCATGAATCATTCAAGTTCCTTTAGCAGAGAAAACTGAAGAAAGAAGTATTAATTCTTCATATCTAGATCCTATAATCCTGTTGTTTATGAGCTGCTGTCAATTCTAGGTTATAGCATTCACAAACACTGAAGTGATGAAATGTTATTGGAAACTCCCAGAAAAAAAATTCCTTTGGTAAGAATCCCTAAACTACTGATTATAGAACCAATCATTTATATAACTAAATGCCTTTGCCTATCTATAGTAAGAATTAAAATCCATGGCCAAGTTAAAAAAAATCTAATCTAAATAGAAGTTGAGGGTAAGTTGGTTATATATGAATATATGCAAATATATATTAGTGATATATCATGTTTAATATATAAAAGAACCATGTTTAAAATATCTTTTTAATCCCATACAGTACTTAGCATATATAGCAGACAACTAATAAATTTGTTAAAATGCAAAAAAATCCTTCATATTTTTATGCATTCTCTTAGATTGGTAACTTAAAATGACAAATTTACAATGGCAATGATTTAGAAAGTAAGGGCCATCTCCCCTGCCTCATTAGAGTCTAATCAAATCCCCATTTTTATCTTCAATGCTCTAAGTCACGCACTGTGCCACAACATGTGACTCATTACTCACACAATGTGCTATAAGCCAGCAAAGTCAGTGGAATATAACAAAACAAGCACGGGCTTAGGGAGTCAGTCTGGAAGTGGGTCCATATACAGGCTTGGTAACTTTCTAGTTCTATTAATTTGGGTAAATTATTTCAATTACTTTGAAGAATAAAAATACCTAACTTGCATAAGGGATAGCTGAGGCTGTATATACAGTTATTAAGTATGAAATGTCCATGAAATTTAGTACTTAAGTACTAAATTTGACAGTTGATATCTCTGACATTTTACTTTGACACTTCTTGTTTTATTTTTATCATGAAGGTACATCCTCAGTCTTTCAAATGCACAGTTTGGCTTGTGATTAGCTTTCAAATTTTTTTAGAGCAATTTTTGGGAAACTATGGATAAGTCAAAAATTTGTATTATTTTCGAATGTGAGTTTTGTCGTGGAACCAATGCTGTGCAGACAGCTCGAAATATCAACGAAGTGTTTGGGAAGGATGTGGCTAATGACCACACAGTATGTTGATGGTTTGAGAAGTTCTGTTCTGGTGATTTTAATCTTGAAAATGAGCCACAAGGGGCCTGAGACCAAGGTGGATAACAATAAGCTGAAAGCTGTAGTGGAAGCGAATCCATCTCAACCTACGCGTGAATCAGCAGCAAGATTTGACATTACTATTCCAACAGTATTGAACCGTTTGAAACAAATGGGCAAGGTAAAGAAGCTGTACAGATGGGTTCCGCATGAATTAAACGCGTCAGAAGAGAAATCATCTCCAAGCTTGCCTCAGTTTGCTGTCATGACATAAAGGTGAACCATTTCTGCACCATATTATTACGTGTGATGAAAAATGGATTCTTTTTGATAATCACAAGCGTTCGGCACAATGGTGAGATAAAGATGAAGTACCCAAACACAGTTCAAAATTCATAAAAAAAAAAAAAAAAAAGCTAATGGTATCTGTTTGGTGGTCCAGCACTAGTTTCATCCACTACAGCTTCATAAAACCTGGTCAATCGATTACAGCGAATGTCCACTGCAGCTAATTGGAGGAAATGATGAGGATGCCTGCAATTAAGCAGCCAAGATTGGTCAACAGAGACAGGGCAATCCTCTTGCAAGACAACGCTCGACCACGTGTAGCACAAACAACACTGCTCAAACTGCAGCAGCTGGACTTGGAAACAGTCTGTCATCTGCCGTATTCACCAGACCTTGCACCAACTGACTCCCACTTCTTCCAGGCTTTGAACCACTTTTTGCAGGGAAAAATACTCAATTCTCAAAAAGCTGTAGAAAATGCCTTTTGCAATTTCATTACCACTTGCTCTCCAGGCTTCTACGCTGCTGGCATAAACAAGCTACTGTTAAGATGGCAAAACTGTGTCAATAGTTTAGGCACATACTTTAATTAATTGTATTGCTTCTTGTTTGAGATATAATAAACTAAACTTTTGATTCAAAATCGGACAGTTCATATTTAATGACTGTGTGTGTGCGTGTGCGTGTGTGTGTGTGTGTGTAGTTAAAAGAGAAAATGACTCAATGTCAAGCCCTAGCATGCTGCCTAGGAGTCAATAGATAATGACTTTCATTAGAAGCAGGAGAAGACAGAGAATCTGGATAGAGCAGTTTCTTTTCTCTGAATCAGACTCACAACTTGGGCACTATTAACATTTTGAGGCGGATAATTCTTGGTTGTGGGACATTGTCCTGTGCATTATAGCATGTTTAGTGACATGCCTGACCTCTACTCACTAGATGCTAGTAGTACACCTCCCTCTCAACCCCTCCCATTCCTCCCCACTCCCCCACCTACTACCTTGGTTGTGACAATCAAGAATGTGGGTGGGGATTACCAAACATGCACTGGGGCAAAATCTCCCTGAGAACCACTGGTCTGCCTGAAGAACAGAAGCCACTGTCCAGTAATCTGGGATCAGCCCTGGGGCCCTGTCCTTCAAGTTCACCCTTGGCTAGTCGCGCAGTTAATGGCAGAACTCCTCCCGTGTCTAGCAATGTGGTCACTGTACATTCTGGATAGTCATTCCAGATCTTACTGGAGGAAAATTTCCTCATCATGCAAGCTGTTTCTAAATTAGAATAAAATATCAGGAACACAGAGAAATGAAATCAGATATGTTATTTAATTACTTAGTGCTCAGTAAATTCCATGTGAATTTGCAAAGAAAATACTATTTTGGGCAAATAATTTATATATAGTAATTACCCTTGTTTATGTAAATGTCCAAGACATTTGTTCGATTTCTAAAATTCAAGGATACTCAGAAGGAAGTAAAACATGTCTTTGGCATAGCAACATACTCTGCCTTCCACATTAACAATTCTATTTTCTTAAGTGAGCTTCAATACATGCTGTGTGGAAGGACTAAAAAAACTTGTTGTTATATAATATAATTGCTTTCACAGATAAATGATTACTTTTATTATCTTTTTTTTTAAGGAAATACAACTTAAAGATTACCATAAACAGACTGTTAACAGTTTTAACCACTCTGGTACCAGCGTCGACTATAGCCGACAGCCACGGATGAAGGCGCACAGCGACTGTAGCCGACAGCCGTGATGTGACTTTTCTAATTTTTCATTTACCAAAATAAAATTGTGAACATTTAAAAATAACGTAATGAAAACATATATGTCTATGTTACCTATTCTGATTTACATTACAAGTAAAGCTGCCTGGACAGCACAACAAGCTTCCAGTGCTGTGAAGCTTCCTCACCACACAAGAGCGGGACGGCCGCGTGGTGGATGCGCAGCTCACACTGCCGTGCGCGCTGTGGGCCGCTGCGGGCCGGGCTCGCGCCGGGGAGCGCCGCGCCGCAGGGGTTAAGGAATATAATCCATCAAGCCTGTTGCAGTAAACTATGAAATGAAGACAATTTTTCAAATATGCTATTTATAATTTAGTACGTGTCAAATGTATGCATTGGAACAGATTATATTTATAACTTTTTTATCTTAATGAGAATGGAAAAATGATTCAAAAGTAGGGGGAAGAAAAATTTGTGATGTGATTATGAGGAAGGTCAAAATATTCTCATCTATATAAGCAACCTGTAAACTAGCTCAATACTGTGGGGGCTGAGGTTGGCCCCTGGAGTTTTGCTGAAAATCACTGACAGGAGGCAGATTGATTAATAAAAAAAAAAAGGCATACATATTTATTTAATATGTATACACCTTCAGAATGAAGACCCAAAGATATGGGGAAAACTGTCCATTTTCATGCTTAGGTTCAACAAAATATGGACAACCATATAGAAATACGATTATACCCGGACAGTGCGGTCTGATGCTCATAGCCCAAGTGGAGAAACCCAGCAAGTCCTGCCCATCTAGATTCTTTCTGGCCTCTCTGAGCTTGCATTCCTTCCTTCTGGGTGTGGGCAGAGTCCTCTCTAAAATGGGGGTCTTCTGGCCTGCAGTCAAACAAGGTAGGTCAGATAATTTTTTTATGGCCCAGTTTTTACACAGAATATTTTTAGGTTTTATGGCTGGCTTTAGAGAAAAAGGGTTCCGGTTTCTATGACCTGCCTTGAGGAAAAGGGCTTCTAGTTTTTATGACCTACCTTGGGGAAGAGGAATTCCAGTTTCTATTGCTAGCCTTGGGGGAGAAGGAGAGTGAGAGGTAAGAGGGCAGGAGAAGGTCAGAGAAAAACTTTTGCTTCTGAGGCTGCTTCTGAGGTGCTTCATTTTGGGGTGCTGTTTTTTTGAAGCCCCACAATACAGTGCCTGGATTATTTATCTCCTTATTTATGCTCAGCTTTGACTCCAAATAAGTTAACTATCATAAAATACAGCAAGATTATTCAAGTGCTCATAATAAAATTAGAAAGAAAAAATAAAATACAACCTTAAGCACATATAATTGTCAGTAAAAATCTAGTTAAAAATACATTTATAAAATTTAATATGTTTGCTACAGCTGTTTAAGAAATTTAGCCAAGAAATGAGCAGAACATAAGTAAAATTAAGAAAACAATTCTATTATAATAGCATCAAAAGGAATAAAATTCTTACAAATAAACTTAAAAAGAAATATAAAACTTATACTCTAAAAACTACAAAATATGGTTGAGAAAAACTTTAGAAGACCTAAATAAATGGAAAGACATTTCATGTTGATGGATTAGAAGATAATATTGTCAAGATGGCAATATTCCCCAAATTGATATACAGATTCTGTGCAATCCTCACCAAATTCCTGGATGACTTCTTTGCAGAAACTGACAATGTGATCCTAAAATTAATTTGGAAATTCGAAGGACCCAGAATAGCCAAACCAATCTTGAAAAACAACAAAGTTGGTTGATTCACATTTCTCAATCTCAAAACTTACTTCAGAGCTGCAGTAATCAAAATAGTGTGGTATTGGCTTAAGAATAGATGATAATATAGATCAATGGAATAGAATTAGAGTTCAGAAATAGACTCTTGGATTTACAATAAATTAATTTTCAACAAAGGTGCCAAGACTATTCAATGAGTAAAAAATAACATTTTCAATAAATGGTCCTGGGTTAGCTAGGTATCCACATACAAAAAATAAGGTTGGATACCTAGCTCATAACATACATAAAAATTTCACTCAAAATTGATCAGGGACCTAAATGTAAGAGCTAAAACTATTAAATTCTTAGAAGAGTTTATAAGAAAATTCTTCTAAAACGCTTAAAACAAAACATAGGCGTAAATCTTTATAATCTTGGCTATGGCAATGGTTTCTTAGATATGACACCAAACACGCAAAAACAAAGAAAAAATAGATATAACCATTTCGTGCTTCACATTACACCTCAAGAAAGTGAAAAGAGCACCCATAGAATAGGAGAAAATTTTTGCAAAGCAGATGTCTGATAAGGGACTTGAAACTAGAATATATAAGGAAAAAATGCAACTCAATAATAAAAAGACAAATGCAATTAAAACATGGGCAAAGTGTCCAAATAGACATTTCTTTAGAGAAAATATACAAATGTCCTCATGTTCAATGTAATTATTCATCAGGGAAATGCAAACAGATATAGATCCACAATGTGATACCCCTTCCAAACTCCTAGGATGGCTATAATCAAAGAGACAGGTAATAACAATTGTTGGTAAGGATGTGGAGAAACTGGATGGAACCCTCATACACTGATAGTGGGAATGTAAAATTTGAAAAAACAAAAAAACTTTGGAAAAGCCTAACATTTCCTCAAAATGTTAAACATAGAGCAATTCCCCTTCTAGGTAGATACCCAAGAGAAATAAAAACATATGTCCACACAAAACTTGTTCATGATTGTTAATAGCTGCAGTATCTACAATAGCCAAAAAGTGGAAACAATTCAAATGTCCATAAACTGATAAAATATGGTATATTGATATAATGGCATGTTACTCTGTAATAAAAAAGAAATAAAGTATTTATACATGTTGCAACAAAGTGAATCTTGAAAACATGCTTAGTGAAAGAAGCCAGGCACAAAGGGTCACATACTATATGGGTCCATTTGTATGAAAAGTTATTCTGTTTTGTTTGGTGATGGTGAGGCAGTTGTGGTCAGAACAAGAATGTCTCAGGAGAGACTTCCCTAACTACCTATCCAAAGCAGTTTCCTAATCCTTTTCTGAACATTGCCCAACTCTAATCTTCTGCATAAAACCAATCAAAATCTGATATTTTCCTAATTTATTTATACTTTATTGTCCTAACGCTGAGAAATAATTTATGCAAGCCAAGACCTGGTCTTGTTATTCATAGATGTATCTCTAGGACCAAGAATGGTGCCAGGCATAGAGTTGGCCACTTAATAAATATTTGTCATTTATCAGACATTCACCATAAGGCTATGGGAGAATCAAAGAAAAAAATATTAAACAACAATGACCATTTCTTCATACTGGTGCTTTGTTCTTTTTTAAAAAAAAAACTTGTTTATTCATTTGTTTAAATTGACAAATAAAAATTATATTTATTTATGGTATGTAACATGATGTTTTGAAATATATACAATGTGGAATGCTTAAGTTGAGATAATTAGCAAACACATTACCTCATATACTTATTCTTTTGTGATGAGAACATTTAAAATGTACTCTTAGAGATTTCCAAGTATACAATACATTATTATTAACCATAGTCAGCATGCTGTACAATAGGTACTGATATTTTGAATGTCCTATTACACAATGCTTTGTGGAAACCTTACATCAGCCCTCAGAGGTCAGCAGCATCACTTCTATTTTTAGAGAGGTCAACAGTGTGCTTGAGATCACACAGTCTGTACCAGAGCCATTTCCAGTTGACATTTTCTCCCCACAAATGTCATGCCTTTAATGATTTCACTGTTCTATAGCCAGCTCTCAAACAAGTACTATTGGGATTTGGTGGTGTCTGGTAATGCTTTAAGAAGGAGGGATATTTTTTATGAAGATTTTTTGTGTTTATTGAATGTACTTATCCCTTTTTATAAAGATGTAATTGGTCCCAGAATTTCTGCTCCTGGGCAAAAACTTGATTTAAATAATCATTAATCTTCATTATGATTAATATAATAGAATGAAAAGGTAAACTTCAACATGTGTAATTATATACTACAAATTTGTAACCTTATACTGTAAATAGATATTATTTCTCCAGTTAAATGTAGTAATTCCTAAAGCTTTACTAACAGCTATAACAGCAGCATTCACTATTTTCTAAGTTGTTTGGAGACCCCTCTAATTAGCCCGGAGGGATATTTTTAACTGGGTTTTGAATAAGAAGACGGATTTTGTCCAGGTAATTGGGTGGCATGCTGCCCAAAAGTGTGGGAGAGGAGAGCACAGAGCTTGCAGAAGGCAGTGAGTGGTTCGATTTGACAGGAGTCCAAGATGAGCTAGATTCTGAGAAGAGTTTGGAGAATGAGGTGAATATTATGATTAATTTGTTGTTTTTTTGCAGAAATGGCTTGGCCAGACCTTCAGAGTGTTATTTTATTTACTTCTCTCCTTACACTCTAGCTAACTAAAGTTCTTCTTTATTCCTAGATAATATTTTAAATATCTCTTTGGGATGCATTCATTTATTCCACTATAGTTCTAATTTTTCTCTCTGAGATTAGGAAATGTAAATTCACTTAATATAAAGTGGTGAAACTTTAACATGTTCTCAAAAGGTCCATAACTTATAAATAAATCATTAGGCTCCCATGGCTATTAGAAATGGATTGCTGAGTAAAGAGAAAAAATTTAGGCTAAGTAACAGTCTGTTAATAGACTTTCCACTTAATATTTCAAGAGATATTGTGACCACGTTAACAGAGCTAAGAGAATTAGAATAACTGCCTCAGAGTTCAAGCCAAGACAAAAATAAAAAGAAAAGTCTACTATTTATAATGTATTTGAGAGCTGAACCAAATTCTCTTGCTGAGTTCGAAAAATGCCATGTTTTTGTTGTTGATGACAATCTGATCAATGTATAAATCAGTAATTTATGGTTGGTTTTGTTTTTCCATATTGAATGGAAGATACTGCTGATGACCTCTATTGTAATCTATTATGGAAAAATATGCCGTGGGCAAAGGACATGGACAGAAACTTTTCAAAAGAAGACAGAATAATGGCCAACAAACATATAAAAAAGTGCTCAACATCTAGAATCGTCAGGGAAATACAAATCAAAACCACAATGAGATATCACCTAACTCCAGTGAGAATGGCTTTTATCAAAAAGTCCCAAAACAACAAATGCTGGCATGAATATAGAGAGATAGAAACACTCTTACACTGCTGGTGGGACTGCAAATTAGTACAACCTTTGTGGAAAGTAATTTGGAGATATCTCAAAGATCTAAACATAGAAATACCCTTTAATCCAGCAATCCCACTACTGGGCATCTACCCAAAGGAAAAAAACCTCATTTTATAAAAAACACATCTGCACTCAAATGTTTATAGCAGCACAATTCACAATTGCAAAGATGTGGAAACAACCCAAGTGCCCATCAATACATGAGTGGATTAATAAAATATGGTATATGTATACCATGGAGTTCTATTCAGCTATAAGAAACAATGGTGATCTAGCACCTCTTATGTTATCCTGGGTGGGGCTAGAACTCATCTTTCGAAGTGAAGTATCACAAGAATGGAAAAGCAAGCACCACATGTACTCACCAGCAAATTGGTTTAACTGATCAACACTGAGGTGCTCACATGGAAGTAATATTCATCAGGTGTCGGGTGGGTGGGAAGGGGTAGTGGGGTACACTCACAACTATTGGGTGCGGAATGCACTGTATGGGGGAAGGGCATGCTTGTAGCTCTGGCCTGGGTGAGACAAAGGCATTACATGCAACCAAAATGTTTTTACCCCCATAATATTGTGAAATTTTTTAAAAAGAAAAGAAACAAATAAATAAATTGGAAAAAAAAGATATGCCAGTCTTTAGGAGAGATGCTTGAGAGAGATACATTTACCATTTTGTTAACTCTGTGACAAAAATCATGCATTCATATCTTTCATGTATTTATAGGATGTTCCTAGTCATCCAGGCTCAATGTAAGCTATTTTGAGTCTCTCCCCTTTACATCAAAGTAATTGACAAGTTCTACATACAGCCTGTCTTAGTCGGTTTAGGCTGCCACAGAGTAGGAGGCTTAAACAACAAAACTTTATTTCTTGCAATTCTGCAGGCTAGGGAGTCTTAGATCAAAGTGCTGGTAGATCAGGTGTCTGGTGAGAGCCCTCTTCCTGGATTGCAGATAGCTGTCTTCTTGTATCCTCACATGGCAGGGACAGAGAGGAAGCAAGCTCTTTCATGTCTCTTCTTACAAGGGCACTCGTCTCATTCATGAGGGCTCATGACCCTTATTACCTGCCAAAGTCCCCACTTCCAAATATCATCCCATTGGGAATGAGGCTTCAACATATGAATTTGGGGAAACACACCTATTGAGACCATATCACAGCTTTTATCTCAGTTCTATCTCCTCTGTCTGCTTCAGATCCCCTTTACCTCTGATCTAGATCACAGCAAAAGCCCTGATATCCACCAACCATGCCCATACTTTCCCATTTCTGTGCTGGACCTTTCAGTGCTGCTTTTGCATGGAGCTCCCAGCTTCAGCCGTGTTGCCTTCTGTCGACCTCTGTCTTTCCGGGTTCCTCTGAAACACCATTAGTTTAAAGAGATCTTTCTGCCTACATCTCCCAGAAATCAGGTGTGCTACTATATCAGATATGACTCTCCTCCATTTTTCATTACTATGAAAAACACTTTAGCTTTTTAAAAATATCAGTTTCGGAGAAAAGCTACCCCATCATTTTTGTAATATTTTCTCATGCTTAAGTTTTGTTTTTCTATTTCACATAATACTGGGGATTTGCTCATATGGCTCATATTTATTTCTATACTGGTTAACCTCCTTATTTAGAATCTTTCTGGAAAGAATTATGATAATGACTATGAGATCATCATTTGCATTTTCTGTGTTATTCAAACATGTCTGTACGATGCAGTAGTTCTATTACTTAGCCCTGTACCGAGGTCAAAGTAGAAACTCAAATAATTGTAGTTTGTTAGAAAATCTGCAGTTCTATTGACAAATTAGAAATCATCTACATATTATGTCTTACCAGAAACTTCATTTATGAATATTCCTTGTTGCTCTAAAAGGTGCCTTAAAAAAGAAGATTCCATTTGCACTTTCATGGAACATCAACTCAATGTAAGACTATATTCTTGGTACCACATGGAGTACAAAGAGAACTAAGACAGTATATGGTTTCAAGGATCTTACTGTCAATTATAAGCATAAGATAAGAGTACAATGTATCACAGATAATGAAAGCTGCAATTAGAAGCACAGAAAATGTGCTGTGGAATTTAAAATAAGAAGAGATTATATTGGGTTAGAAGTTAAAAGAAAAATTTCACAGAAGAGTTGACACATCATTTAGGCACTGTGGCAGGAACTGCTAGCTGTCTACCTGAATATCCATGGCCCCCCTTTTCCTTCTTAGTACCAGAATTCTGATTTTTAGCTGAGCACATTGATGCACAGGAAGAAAGACTGCATTTCCCAGCCTCCCTTAAAATTAAGTGCAACCATGTGACCAAGCACTGGCCAAAGAGATGCCAGCAAAAGTGTTAAGTGTGATTTTTGTGAATGTTACTGAAAGGCAGCTGACTTGCCAAGAGAAATCTCTTGTTGCCATTTTGCCTTTTGTCTGTCTTCTGGCCCACAACTCAGACAATGGCTGAGTTCCATAGACCGTCTCGAGTCATGAGGTGACTTGAAGGTGGAAACCTTGTGCCGGCCTGACAGACCAGAAAGATAGGAATTGGAGTCTGATGAAAACATGGAATGGACATTCTACCTCCAGATTAATTTTATACAAAAATAAAATAAACTTGTAATTTATGTAAATCCCTATTATTCAGGGATATTCTGGTATATATGGCTGAAACAGATCCTAATCTATAAGCTCTGGAGCGTATCACTAAAGGGAGGCAGAGAGGAGGGTTACTCTAGCAAAAGGAAATAGTATTCTTCTGGGGGGGGTTATAATTTTACCTTTATTCTCATTTTGGTAATTTCTGTAAAGCCTCTGGTGATACTTCTCGCGGCCCCTTTCCTTCCAGTAACACTCCAACATCAAGCAGCAGTCGAGCTCAGTGATCAAGGATGTGGACTCTCAAGTCAAGCCCTGCAGGTAGGATCCCACCTTGGCCTTCTTATGAGCCAGGCAACTTTCAGCAATTAGTTAACCTTTCTCATTTCTTCATTTTCAAAATCTAGACATAAATAAAACCCAATTCATAGAGTTTTTGTGAAGATTAAATTACTAAAACATGTACAGTGAAACTCACAGGACAGTAATAGGCTGCAGTAAGTACTCATTAAACGTTAGAGAGAAAAGTGGCTATCAATTCAAGATGGCTTGTTGAGCATCAGTTGTATGTTAAGCTCTATATTCAATGTGGGGACAAAGAGGCAAATGAATCACATCCCTTGCCTTCAAGAAGTTCACAGTGCAGTCCTCTGTGGAGAGCAACATACATCTGTGTTTTGGGTGATGATTTTCTCATAGCTCCATATCCTGTGGACCACCTCGAACTAGTCTAAGTTAAAGAACAATATTTAATCAGTATATAAATTATACAATTCAGTTCACCCTCTCATGGCAGGAAGAAATACCCTGCCATGGGACACGGGAAGATCAACATGATAGTATCATGAGATCTTTCCCCCACAAAAGGAAAAAACAGACTGGCTCTCAATATCTTCCAATTAATGATAACTCATTTTAGGGAGACCTGTGAATGAATAATAACAGAGTATGACAACATTAAAAATGTCTGATATGACAGCAATTTGTGTACGTGCCAAATTAAATTTTATAAACTTTTTAAAAAAGGATTTTTGCACAATTAAAAAAATGACAATGCAATTTCCACATAGCTTCTGCTGCCTTTTCCTGTGTTTATAACTGAGAGATACTTCCTCTGTTGTCCACAGGGCTTTTCACCACTTCTACTCAGCAGAAGTGGCCAAATGAGTCAGTTGTTTAGAAATTGAACATTATTATACATGTAGCCTACCTAACTCACAATGTGCCTACATACAGCAGTAAGAACACTGACTCCAGCATTGTACTCTAAGCTCTCAGAGTACATTCGTAGTGGATTCTGACTTGAGATGAACATTTTCCACCACTGTAACCCCTTACAACACACTCTCCTCAATCACTGGGAGTAATTATAGGAATCTGGATAAAGAGTTCCACCCAGCTAGGGATTGGGTAAAGGGAAACAGGAAGAGAAAAAGGAGGCCCCCGGGGGGGGTTGTTCTGCATCAGCTCCAATGACATCTCTTACAGGTCCCTGAGAGAGGTTCCCCTCTCCAGGCCAGCCCTTCTGGCTGCAGATCCTTTCCTTCCTTTCCTAGGCCTCTGTCCTATAAAACTA
The DNA here is from genome assembly GCA_008086735.1 of Cheirogaleus medius. Taxonomy (NCBI): domain Eukaryota; kingdom Metazoa; phylum Chordata; class Mammalia; order Primates; family Cheirogaleidae; genus Cheirogaleus; species Cheirogaleus medius. The sequence continues at coordinate 64,150,809 of VBSM01002608.1, forward strand.
AAGCTATTCTCTAGTCTCCAGTCCCTGAACCAAGGACACAGTCCTTTGGAGCAGTTTTCAACATGTTTTGTTTTCTTTTTTTTTTTTTACTATGACCCATAGCAATAAACATTTGACATTGTAATGAAATGAACATGTACCTATATGTATACAAAACTGAAACAAAAGTTTTATGGAACAAATTCACCCTGCTATGTGATATGCATATTGATATTTTCTGTTCTATTCCATTCTATTAAAAAATGTTAGCCACAGCTCACAGAATTGATTTTATGGCTGATTTACAGATTACACCCCCACAGTTTGAAGAACTGTGCTTTGAAGGATTTTAAAAAAATTTTGTTAGTAATAAAGTTAAAAAAGTCTTAAAACTAACACAAAAATTTCACATCATCTTGAAAATGTCACTGTACTGGACATTTTGTTTATTTTGACTATTTAGGCTTTGAAGCTCCTTCCTATGGAAAATTCTCCACCTTATAAAATTTGGAGAGACAGGGCCTGTTTCCTATTACAAAATTCCTACTGTCCAGACACACTCTTTCTCTGGCTCCTTGAAGTCAGGGATGAGCATGTGACACTTCCAGGCCCTTGGTCTGGAGCAAGAATCCATTCTGGCAGCTTAAATTAGTAGAACAGTGCACACCGTCCACTGCCGGATGGGCCTGGGTGCCAGCCGCTGCAGCCAGCATGCAGCAGGAAAGACAACAGTGTCTGCGTCCGCAGGGTGTCTGGTGGTGTGGTGTTAGCTGTGGTCATCACGCCCAGCCTTTTTTCGCTTTTGCTTTGCCCATATCTGATTCTCTAGCCTTTCAAACAATTCCTTTTTTGTTTAACTCTTGTCACAGTGTAAGTTGGTTTCTTTGATTTGCACTCAGTTGCAATGAATTTCCCTAAGGTTTATTTAGACATTTAGGAATTTTAGCTTTGCTTTATGCAAAAGAAGACTCTCTTGGAGATTCCTTGCAGAATCCATATTAGAGGCCCAGTGAAGGGAAAGATGGGAAACTGACAGGTGAAAGTTGATTGGGGGATTGATAACATGGCTTTCTAGTGAGACAGTAAGTAGAAGAAGAATTCATCCTGGGGTTTTTTCACTTTCCT
>VBSM01002608.1:64155799-64170368 GCA_008086735.1 Cheirogaleus medius
AAAAAAAAAAAAAAACCTCATGCCCGAGACAACTTAAAAACTGGACAAAATATATGTAAAAAAAAAATGGTTTCCTAGGCTTTGGAGGTCTGGCGATGAAGAACAGTGATCCCTGAGAGATGAAGGAAAACAAAATGAGTGAACCCCACAGCTGTCCCAGTTTACCGACTGGAGAATTTCAGGACATAAAACAGGAGAGAGCACTAGGGAGAATCTGACAGTTTCCCTGAATTGAGGGGATGCAGCCCAGAATCCAGGGAAGCCAACAAAGCTAGAGGTCGCAAGGCATAGAGAGTGTCAGAGGAGACAGGTGCCCAGAGAAAGCTCTGAATCTGCAGAGAGCACTATTTGAATCTTCAACTGAGTTCAGATCAGTGCATGCATGTGAGTACAAGTGTCCAAGGTGGAGGAAAGAGCCAACCAAAAGGATAAGGGAACAATACTCAAATCTCACACAGGGCCAGCTATGACTTCTATTTCGGCCACCCAGAGTGGAAGGCCTCATCATTCACAGGGCACTGGCAGTCAGAAAGGTTTTACCTCAGTATTAGGGGAAAATTAGCCCTACACTAATCATCACTCTGGTTCTGCCCAATAAAGCTTAAAAACAAGTCTCAAAAGGCTCAAACTATATCCATGTTTCCTGCCAACAGAAGAAGATACATTATTTACAAGTGCCATAGGAACATTTGTGGACCATATTCTGGGCCATAAAACAAATCTCAGTGAATTTCAAATGATTCAAATCATACAAAGTATGTTCTCTGACCACAGCAGAATTAAATTAAGAATCAAAGAGAGAAAGATATCTGGAAAATTAGCAAATTATTTATAAACTAAATGACATCTTTATAAAGAACCCATCAATCAAAGAAGAAAGAAAAAGGGGATCATAAAGTATTTTGAACAGAATGAAATTTATACAACATTTCAAAATGTGAAAGATGCACCTAAAGCAATTCTTAGCAGAAAATCAAAGCATTCGAGTTCCACTTTAAGAAATTAGAAAAAGAAGACCAAATTAAACCCAAATAAGCAAATAAAGGAAATAAACATCAGAGGAGAATTCAGTGAATCAGAAAGCAGAAAAATAGAATCAATGAAACTAAAAGTTGGTTTTTGAGGAGATCAATAAAATGGATAGATCAATAAAATCTAGACAGATTCGTCAGGAAAAGGAGACAGAAGAAACAAACCACTAGTCTCAAGGAGAAGTAATATCAGTTCAGATGCTACAGATACTCAAAAGGCTAATGGGTGTATTCGTTTCCTAATTGCCTCTATAACAAATTACATCATCACAAATTTAGTGGCTTATAACAACACAAATTATTCTCGTACAGTTCTGTAGGTCAGAAGTCAGAAATGAGGTTTCCTTTGCTAAAATTAAAGTGTTGGCAGGACTGCATCCTTTCTAGAGACTCTTGGGGAGAATCTGTTTCTTACCTTTTCCAGGTTCTGGAGATTGTTGAATTCTGTGGTTCATGGTCCCTTCCTTTGTCATCAAAATGAGCAGTGTGACATCTTTTTTTTTTTTTTAGGCAGAGTCTCACTCTGTTGCCCCAGCTACAGTGCCGTGGTGTCAGCCTAGCTCACAGCAACCTCAAACTCCTGGGCTCAAGCGATCCTCCTGCCTCAGCCTCCCGAGTAGCTGGGACTACAGGCATGCACCACCATGCCCGGCTAATTTTTTCTATGTAATTTTAGTTGGCCAATTAATTTCTTTCTATTTTTAGTAGAGACGGGGTCTCGCTCTTGCTCAGGCTGGTTTCGAACTCCTGATCTTGAGCGATCCACCCGCCTGGGCCTCCCAGAGTGCTAGGATTACAGGTGTGAGCCACCACGCCCGGCCCACAGTGTGACATCTTTAAATCTCTCTCATTCGAACTCTTTTTGTGTCACTCTTTCACTCATAAGGATCAGTGCGATTGATTACATTGGGCCTACTTGGGTAACCCAGGATAATCTCCCTATCCCAAGATTCTTAATCACATCTGCAAAGTCCCTTTTACTATGTAAAGTTACATATTCACAGGTTCTGGGGATTAGGAAGTGGACATGTTTGTTGGGCCATTATTATGTCTGACAAAGTAGATAATACTATGAACAACTTTATGCCTACAAGTAAGACAATTTAGCTGAAATGGACAAATCCATTCAAAGCAAAACAAAACAAAACAAAAAACTACAAAAGCACACTGAAGAAAAAATAGATAATCTAAAAACCCTCTTTATCTATTAAAGACATTTAATATGTAGTCATAAAAGCTCTGACAAATAAAACTCCAGGCCAAGATCACTTCCCTGATGAATTCTACCATTTAAGGAGGAAAGTAATACTGATTCTACAAAAACTCTACAGAAAATTGTAGAGGAAGAAATACTTCCTAACTCATTCTATAATAGGGAATATTACCTTGATAACAAAACCAGAGACACTGCAAGTAAAGAGAGATAAGCAGAGACCAATATTGATCATGGACGGAGGTGAAAAAATTCGTAACAAAATGTTAGCAAATAAAATTCAACAATATATAAAAAGGATAATATATCATGATCAATCAGAATTTATTCCAGGAGTGCAAGGTTTGTTTTTATACTTGGAAATTAATGAATATGATTCACAATATTTTTAGACTGAAAAAAATGCTGTGTGATCATCTCAATAGACACGGAAAAAGCACTTGACAAAATCCAATGTTCATTCTAAATAAAAATTCTCACCAAGCTAGGTATAGATGAGAACTTCTTCAACTTGATTCAGAGTATCTATCAAAAATTTACCGTTAACATAACACTTAATGGCAAAAGTTTGAATGTTATCCCCCTAATATCAGGAATAAGGCAAGGATGTCCATTCTAACCACTTCTACTCAACATTGTACTGGAAAATTTGCTAACACATTAAGAAAAAAAACAAAATAAACAATAAGAGCATTCAAGTTTAAAATGAAGAAATAAATCTTTTATTGACTAGTGGCAGGATCTGTATAGAAAAACTTACAGAATATGCAAAAAATTTAATAGAATTAATAAATGAGCTTACCAACAGCTGCAGGTTACAAGAGCAACTTACAGAAATTAACTGTATTTCTTTACACTAGTAATGAAAAATCAGATATTGAATTTTAAAAAATATTTATAGTACTATCAAGGATATGAAATACTTATATATCAACCTGACAAAACCTGTGCAAAATACCTGCAACCAAAAAAACAACAAAAATTATTGACAGAAATAAAAGACTAAATAGAGAGATATATTAAAAGATCAATATTGGTAAGATTTAAATTTTTTCCCAAATTGATCTACAGTTCTAATGCATTCTTTTTTTTCTTTTTTTTAATTTCAGAATATTATGGGGGTACAAACATTTTGGTTATATGTTATGATTTTGCTTTACCCAAGCCAGGATTGGAGGAGTGCCCTTCCCCCATACAATGCTCACCTTGTCCTTTAGTTGTGAGTTTACCTGTCCCCATCCCCCTAACCCCCAATGAATATTACTACCATGTGAGCACCTTAGTGTTGATCAGTCAGTGCCAGTTTGATGGCGAGTACATGTGGAACCTATTCGTCCATTCTTAATAAAAATCTTCCCAGGACTTTTTTTTTTTGCAGAAATTGACAAAATGATTCTAAAATTCAAATGAAAATGCAGAGGACATAAAAGAGCTAAAACAGTTTTGAAAAAGAATATTAACATTGGAAGACTAATAATACCTTATTTCAAGACTTATTAGAAAGAGTAATGAGGACACTGAAAGATTGGTGTATAGGTAGACAAATAGATCAATGGAACAGAATAGGCAGCACAAAAGTAGAACCACAAATATACGGACAACTGATTTTTGATGAAGTTGCAAAAGAAATTCAGTGTAGAGTGTATAGCTTTGCAAATGGTACTGGAACAATCAGATATCCATATTAAAAAAAAAGAAGTTATATCCATACTTTGTGCCATAAAAAAATTAACTCAAAATGGGATCCTAGATGTACATCAAAGACTTAAAACTATTAGTCTTTTAGAAGAAAGCCTAAGAGAAAATGTTTGTGACTTTGATTAGGCAAAAATCTCTTAATTGTGATACAAAAAGCATGAACCATAAAAGAAAAAAACGATAAATAAAACTTTATTAAAATGAAAATCTTCTGTTCTTTGAAAGGCATTCTTAAGACAATGATTTTTTTTTAAAGCCACAGACTAGGAGAAAATATTTGGAAATCACTTATTGATAAAGGACTTTTATCTAAAATATATAAAAATATCTCTCAAAACTCAATAAGAAAACAAAAACACCCAATAAAAAAATAGACAAATGGTTTAAGCAGACATTCACAAAGGAGGATATATGATGTATATAAGCACTTTAAAAGTAGCTCAATATCATTAATCATTAGAGAAACAAAAATTAAAATCACAATATCACTACACAGATATTAGAATGTCTAAAATGAAAAAAAATTTTAACATACCAAGTGTCGATGAAGTGTTGGCAAAGCTGTGGAGCAGAGCAACTGGAACTGCTGGTGGGAATTCACTGCTGATAGGAATAAAGAACTGAGTATTCTGGAAAATATTTTGGCAGTTTCTTCAAAAGTTAAATCTATTCTTACCCTATGACTCAGACATATACTTCTAGAGATTTATCTAAGAGAATTAAAGCCATGTATGCAGGAAAAGATTTGTACAGTAATGTTCATAGCAGCTTTATTCATAATAAGACAAAAATTGGGAAACAATTCAAATGTCCATTGAAAGGTGAATGGATAAACAAATTATGGCATATCCCTTCAGTGGAATACTACTTACCTATATAAAGAGATAAACTATTTCTGTGGGCAACAAACAACATAGATGCCTCTAAAAATAAATATGCTGAGCAAAAGTAGGCAGGCCAAAAGAAAAGAGTGCATATTATATGATTCATTTATATGGGAATCTTGAACATGCAAACTAATCTATAGTGACAGAAAGTGCTGTGAGGATTTGCTTGGGATAGGGTGGAGCAGATGTGGGAGGGATTGTAAAGTGAGGAAACTTTTAGAGATGATGGATACATTATCTTGATCGTGGTGATTATTTCTCATGTATATGCATATGTCAAAACTTACGTTGTACAGTTTAAATATATATAGTTTTTTATATTATTATAACATATTTTGTACCTCAATAAGGTTGTTTAAAAAACAGAACATTTACAAGAAACCTATTTAGTAACCTGAAGAACACTTTAATTTGATTAATAGTTCTCATTATTAGATATTAAAATATACATACATGCATATATATGCTAATTCATAATTATTTACTTTGTGATGGGTTAAAACAAACAAACAAAAAAGAATCCACACTACTACTGTGCATGCCTCTGTAGTAGATCCTTCTGTATGTGTGTTGATGAATCTCTATTTTCAATCCAGTGAATAAGCACAAATTTTTCTGCAAAATCTTCTGCAATACAAGTCTGTACAGAAACCAGATAGTTCATGAGAGCACATCAGAAAACAACCTACTAGCTTTGCTAAAAGTAGAAAAGGAACTGTGAAGCAAGTGGGATAGTAAGTTGGTGAGTGAGCCTCGGCTTAGTGCTTTCGATAAGTCAAAAATCACAGCAAAAAAAAAAAATATATATATATATGTATATAAGTAATTTGTATATTCCAACCCTTTTATTTTATCTTCCAAAACCTGTCAAGCCAATCTCATAACCCTCAACTACATTATTAAATAATTAAGATCCTTCAAGGGAAAAAACAATTCTTCATGAAGACTTGTCTATTCCTTCCTCATTCGAGCTTCACAATGAATCTGAATAATCTGTAAATTTACTCCACCGTTCTTCAAACCCAATGTGAAGAAATATTCCAAGCACCATGCCTGGGGAGAACAATGCTGGACTACTTGGGAAGTTTCCATCTTGCTACACGAGGGCCCTGCTGTCTCCCACATCTGTTGCTCCACTGTGTACCCTTGTCCCTGTGCTGTCCCTCCTGCTGTATACTCAAGTGGTAGGTTGTCCCTTAAATTCTCTGTTTGCAGGACCCTGTTCCCACATTTGGGAATCCCTTTCCTGCCTATGGTGGCAGCACAGCCCAATTAATTTTCTTGCATCGATTTGGGAAGTTGACTGCCTCTGGGATATACAAGACCTGGCCTGAGACGTAGAGGGAGATGCTAAAGTAAAACTAAAGAATTAGAAAAGTTCTCAGTAGTTCAGCAAATCATCTTTTAGTGAATTAAATTTTGATGAATTTTTCATTCATTACGTTGTTCTTCGGCACGTTGGCAATTTAAAGATCGATCAAGACTGTGAGGGATGGCCAGCTGTAAAAATTGTGAGACTGCGATACGCCAGGTTAGAGATGTTGGGGCCGACGACACTTCTAGTGGAAAAGCCCAAGAATGGGTCCCAGCAGTGATATTTTTTTCAAATGGGGCTCAGGGTATTTAAAGTGTCAGACAACATTACTTATTAATCTTCCTGAAGGTATTTTATGCTAAAGAATGACAGGCTAGGACCCTTGGTACTCTGTTGATGGAGTTAAGGAACAATAATGAGCTTGAGGTGGACCCACACCCTTCCCATTCTACCTGATAATGCAACTGGCCATTGTGGTTATATGAGAACATGCCATACATCCCAGTTCTTTGCTCTTAGCCCTGAGGCTGATGAAGAAAAAGGTGCAGCCAGGTAGGATTTGTGGGCCAGAGATAGGAGGGAATGGTGAGGCCAGCGTTCAAATCTTGGGAAAAGGGAAAAGAAATTTCAAGCATATACTTTCCTGGTAGATTAGCTTGGCCCCTGAGCATCAGCCAAGGAACCTCTTTTTTACTTAGTGAAAGGGCCAAGTAGAATGATTATGGACAGATGAAAGCTATGGCTTGCACCTGCCAAGGCTCTCTGGTACATATAGACCTGTTGGCCATGGTTTTGTACATTTGCTTTACCTGCTTTGGGTCCTTTCATTTGTCATGCGGCTTCTCTAAAGCCTAGCGTGATGTTGGGATAGCCACAGTGACAGTGAGAGGAATAAAAGCTGTTATAATGAAGGAAGTGCACTGATTAAATGCCCAGAGAGAATTAGAGTACAGCAATTTTGTCTCAAAGAAGTGAGTGGCAGTCTAGTTGGTACCACTCTGGAGGTATCTCTCGGCTTGTAGTGTTCTCTGCATTTGCAGAGAGATTTGGAAGTGGGTACTGTGTAGAACTATATAAGCACATAAAATTTTTGAAACTAGGGTCCACCAAGAGAAAGTATGAATTAGAATTCTTTAATCTTATCTCATGTCATCTTGGAAGCCTGAAGACAGGATGATCTGAGTGTGCAGAGCTGAGGATGATTCATAGCAGGGGGTTGAATTGGGCAACTTTGGCTAATTTGAGTGTGAAGATCAATATGCAGGTCTACTGAGACCAGACCCCAGGGTACATGGGGGTCAAGAGCATGTATAGAAAATTCTTAATTCACGTGGTCTAGATGAATATATTCTGTACACTGTGGGTCATTATACCAGGTGGGCAATATTAGATAACCCTGAAGCCCAGATTTTCTATGCTTAGTATCTTTAGTAGTTCACCAGCATTATGCCAGAGCATAGGTAGAGTGCCAGACATAAGCTTTTCTGGTGAGATGGGAATTAATTAATTCACATCCCCTCTAGAGCCTTGTCAAGGATGGTCCTGGGCTGCACGAGGCACTCCAGTGCCTAGCCTTTGACAACTATGTGGCCAGATGACAGCAGCCAGGTCTAGCTGTGCTTCTACCCTCTCCAGATACGTCCTCTGGCCTGAGGTTCTCCCTGCGTGTTACTGTTGGAAGGTAAATCCCTTCTACTCTGATTTTTAGAGAAGGGTGCCAGTTACTATGTTTATTCCAGTTTTCAGTTTGTTGGAATAGGGTCACAGGATCTAGTGCTGACTATTTCTTCTAGACCCATAGCTGTGATGGAGTAGCAAGCTTTCTCCCTCTGTTTTTGGATATCTTTTATCAGCAAAAGAATACATTATCTAATTTGTAGTTCTATTCATGACATTTCCACATTGAAAAAGGACTACATTAGGCCTTTTGAAATCTTTCTGTGAGTTCAGAATCTAATTATAAAGAGTTGACGAGTTCGTCCTGTTGGCAAACATCAGACATTCCTTGTCTGCAACCACCAGGTTTTCACTTGATACTATATTAGGCAGCTCATGGACATCATTGATTCAATGAGCCAAACTTTGTATGTGCCTCCTGTGGCAAATCAGGACACACATTCTTATAATGGTTTGGAGAACGGCATCTCTTTGAAGTATGTGGCCTGGATTTTGTGGTCATATTGCAGTCGTATTTCTCATCTCTGAAAAGATCTGTTTGTTTAGTTTAGCTTTTGTCTCACATGTTTTTCTAATTTGCTATGTAATACACACAGGAAATTTAGTACTGCAAGAAGCATAGAACTTATGTGGATTTTGAATTACATAGTTTCATGTCAAATAAGACAAAATTTATATTCAATAGGCATGAAATATTTTAATAATAGTGTCAGAATACAGAACCAAAACCTTTATAATAGATAACATGAACTATCTTGTACATATCTGTGGGAACATTTTAAATAGTCTCTGGTATTTCCAATTTAATGAAAAGTACTCTTATTATAAGAGACTTCTTTTGCACTTCCTCAATACTCTCTTACACCAATCGTGTGCAAGCCAACAGTGCAACCAATATGGAGGGGAAATTGACAATATCCAAAAAAATCATAGGTTTGTTTGCTCTTTGACTTAATAAACTCATTTCTAATAAGCTACCCTAAAGGTACAGCTACAATAGTATGTAACATGTGTACAGACTCATTAATCGTAACACTATTTGTAATGGCCAAAGACTAGAAACAAGCCTAAGTGCCCATCAGTAGGGAGTGAGCCAAATAAGTTATGAGGTTGCCCCACAATGGAGTATCTGCAATCATAAGAGAAAATGAAAAAGATGTCTACATGATGATAGGTTGTGATCACCAGGATACATTAAGTGAAGAAAGCAAGGTGCAGATCACAGTATAAAGCAAGCTACATTCGGGAAAATAAAAGGGAGAAAAATATTAATATATATATGTATTTCTTATATTTGCAGAAATAAACATTAGCAGGATGAACTGAAAACAAAGAGAAATGTATTACTATAAATGCGCTGGTAATGAGGGTAGAAGGGCTGAGATGAAAGCCAGATTTTCTGAGTATATCTTTTTATATAGTTCTATCTTTTTAAACCAAATGCTTTACATATTCAAAATATAATATATAGTTAAAACTAAATAAAAAAGCATTTTAAAATTTCAAGTTATTTTGTTAATAACAGGGGTTGGTGTTGCACAAAGTCCTCATTTTGAAAGGTGATTGTTGAGGAAGAAGAATTAAGCGTTCATGTCACTTGCTCACACAAACTCTATTTCAGAATAATCATACAGCTCTCATCAATGAAAGAAATCTCTTCTTTTAGAAGAGTATCAGATAGTAATGTGGAAGTAATGATAGAATTTATGAATTATCATTTTTCAACCCTATGAAATAATTGATCTACTGATGAATGCTACAATAATTGAGTGAAAGATTGAAAGGAAACTGCACATTCATAGGGGTGAAGCATTAATGCCACTTGCTGGTACTTGTGAAGTAGCACACCATAAGGGGAAAGACAGAACCAGACAGGCACCTGGAACCAGTAGTCAGGTTTATCATCATCAATGGTGATGTGTTATCTGATTCCCAAGAACCAGATCAGGCTTATCCCTAGATACGACAACGTAAAGTACATAGCATCATCTGTCAAGTATTCTTGCCAAAAATGTTTAAGTCTCATCAAGTATTAAGGTCTAATTACCAGTTTACATGAAATACAGGGGACAGAGGAACATGTTAAACAAGATCAGGGAGAAGCAATCAGACTGAGGCAGAAGGTGGGACACTCTATGCTTGTTCTCTTTAACAAGTAAATCTTGGAAAAAGGTAAAGAAGTTGTGATAGGAACCATTCTCCTTACTTTAAAGCTTGAAATAATTTTGGTTTAGACAAATAAATCCTAAAACATATTTTGAAAGGAATTAAATATGGACTGATATCAAATGGTATTAAAGAATTGTTAATTTTATCAGGAGTGATCCATGGTATTATGATTCGGTAGGAAAATGTCTTTTTTTCAGAGACACAGCCTGAGATATTTAAGGGAACAATGCTATGTTGTCTGCGATTTATTTAAAATAACTCAAAAATATATAAAACAAATTGAATATAATGTTAATCATTAAATCTACTTGATGAGTATATGGTGGGGTGGATCAATATTTTATCTCTACTATTATGACCACTGAATATTTTTTACCTAATAAAAAGCTAAAAAAAAGCAAAATTGAAAGAAAGAACAGTGATTGGCATGACTTCCCTGGCCCCTTTCCTCTTCCTGATGGCCCAGAGAGAGTGAGAGCTGGAGAGCCTGTCTTGAATTCACAGGAAGAAACCACAAGTGGGTGGAGTCGTGCCAGCTCCGGATCACCACTACTAAAATAATTATTATAATTAAGCGATTGGGAAAACATTTAAAAATTTTTAAGTGTTGTAATTTGCAGAATATATTGAGATAGGATTTACACTCTAAACCTTAGAAGTCCTACTTTCCCCTCCTATACCTTTGAGACTAAATCTTAGCCCTTATGGGACATGCAAAAGTAGGGACCAATGGAACAATTCACTGCAACATTTGGAGCATTGTTAATTCCTAACAAAAGTCACCAGAGCGTTTCTTCGATTTATCTCACTAATGATCAAATGAACTGCCTCTGTGTTGGTGGCTTATATAATAAAATAGAAATGAAGCTGCCCTGAGGACTCAGAGTCAGTGGTAAAACTTTACACAAATATCTTTTCCCAACAGTAAATCTTACCAATACTAAGGAAGGGGAAATTGTCATAACCAGAAGTATCTCCACATAAGAAAGCTGTTTTCAAAAACCATGAATAAAATATTAATACATGTATGAAATATCCTCTTGGCAGGATCCCGATTGGCATAAATTTCTAGGCACAGTTTCTAATAAATGGCAAAAATGATAGCTAAGTATTTAATTTGCTTGAGAATTGTTCTCAAGACTATTATTATAGGATCACTTATTTGGTACTATAAAAATTTTATATTTTAACAAGTGTTTGATGTGTCTGACATGCAGTAAGTTAATAGCACCCAACTCTCTAACCACACACCTCGTCTTTAATGTTGACACTGCTTTATGAGTCCTTGTGTGGAAAAAGATTCTGGGCAATGACTATTCATTAATGTCAGTAAACATTAGATTACAGGGAGAGTAAGCTTCCCATTAAAACTCGTTATTATCAGATCCTAAAAGCAATGATTAAAAACTGAGCAGGACCCTGTTCTCACGCAGAGCTGTAAACAGATGGGTGCTGCGTTCAGCGTCTCACCTTCGTCTTCAGAGCCACCCACCTCCTTCACGTACTCTGCTTCACTTCCGGCCCCTTTCCCAAGCCTCAGCTGCAGTCCGGACACTCAGAGCTTCTTGGCCCGTTGAAAGCAGCCATCATGACATTTTGGCACCAACATGGCATCACTTGGGATCTCAGAGTCTCGTGCTCATCACCCAAACCTCTCATGATCCAAATGGTGCTTGCTGTAGAATTGCATCAGAAGACGTCATGAGACAAGTGATTCCGCAGCATAGAGTCAGAATTCTTAGGTGACAGTGGTAGGATCCTGTGGGCATAAGCCGAATTGGTGTCCATCACATGTTGCTATTTGTTCAATTTTACTTTAATCTACTCACTAAATAATTCATCCGCAACAGAACTGAGGTTGCAGACGGGACTAGAAGTGGGTTAGAAAGGAAAGTCAAATAAGAAATGGAGAAGGGGTTGAGGAGAGCATATGTAGATTGAAAATAAGCTTTTTCTTTTTGAATTGATTTGCATTTAGTCACAATATTTTTATTTTCAAATAAAATTAAAGAAAAACATAAAATTTCTATGTTTCATACAGAGGGAACTTGAGAAAAATGGCACTGTCCCTGGTCAAAAGTAATGTTAACAGAAATGTGTGCACCATTTACATGTGTTTATTTCACTTTATTTTAGTTAAACGATAAATTTACTCACTTGTAACTAACATTTGCTGCCTTTCCCCCATTTCACAATAATTAATTATTGTAACTAAAAATTATATCTATTTTACTTAGCTGTTTTTGGTAGTATCTAAAAGTGAAGATAAAATTTCTGGACAAAATAGAAACAGGCACATGGGCTGATATAGGAATACACACAAAACTGTTAACTGTCCCAAGATTGTCACCGATTCCTTCTTCCATGGTGAGATTTCAGGCGTGACACTGGTTTGGGCCAGTATAAATTTTTACAGCATGTATTTGTAGTTCTTCCTAATAAATCAAACTGTTTCTCATTTATGGTGCCAAATATATTCTAGACTCATTTCTATCTGTAGTTGTTAAAAATTTAGTTCCATACCTTGGGGAATGGTGTTAGAATGTCCATGTTAAGAAAAATAAGTGGAGCATAATGGATTTTCCTGAAGTGAATTTTATTCATTTTAAAGACTATCCTTTATTATATATGGCATTTTCTTCCTTCTAATGTTGAAATAAATTCTTCCTTTATGAAACAATAGTGACAGTAGATGGTAAGTGTTGTGATGTGTGCTTAATATTTTTAATTTAGCCAAATAAAAAAGAGGCAAACCTGTATTTCTTTACCCATTTATTTTTTGTACCAGGCAGAACTGATTTTACTCATACTGGAAATCCAAGAGTCTGAGACCAACTGCTCCGTATTTTGAACTGCTTGATACCAATAGTTTGTTCTTTACCTAAAAACATATTTCTAAATTGAAAAGACCAGAGCTTCTGAGTAAATTTAGAAAGCATTTTCCTCATCCACACAAAGAGGTTTTAAGAGTCTATGTTTCTCTGGGGTTCTGCACTATGACTTCAAAGTAATCATTTTCAGAATACTAGTTTTTCTTTTATTAGATAATCTGAGGTCTGCTAAAACCCAGCTGCAAATATAACACAGAAGGGAGAAAAAACTGAAGAGGTGAAGCAATGCTTAATTATTTCAATATATACCATTAATCATTTATACACACTTAAAAGCAGAGAGCTGGGAGGATGGTATCTATTAGAAAAAATCTAATTAAATATTACTCAGTTTTTTCACTTTTAGTAAAATTTCATCATTACCCTTTCTATTTACCTGTTACCTCTCCACTCTAACCCCCTCTTTAGATTTATTTATTTATTTACTATTTTTGATCCAGGGGTTTGCTCTGTTGCCTAGGCTCAAGTGCAGTGGCCTCGTCATAGCTCACAGCAACCTCAAACCTCATACTTCTGGACTAAAGCGATCCTCCTGCATCAGCCTCCTGAGTAGCTGGGACTACAGGTGTGCATTACCATGCCAGGCTAATATTTTTATTTCTTTTATAGAGACAGTGTCTCCCTGTGTTGCCTGGCCTCAAGTGATCCTCTTGCCCCATCCACCCAAAGTGCGGGGAATATAGGCGTGAGCTCTGTAGAATTTTTGGTTTGCAGTTCTGATAATTCTTTAAATCTGCGGTCTCCAACCCCTGGGCAGGGCCTGTTGGGAAAACAGGGCGGCGCATCACTGCCCGAGCTCCGTCCACCTCCCGCCCCGGCCCGCCCCCAGCTCTCTTCCCACCTCCCCGCGCTCCCCGCCAGTCCGCGGAAATTGTCTTCCGTGAAACCGGTGTCTGGTGCCAAAAAGGTTGGGGACCGCTGCTTTAAGTGATCTAACTGAAAAAAAAAATCTTGTTATTTTTAAGGACAGAGAGTATTTATACTTTGTTTTTATTTTTAAATATGGATATGAATATCAACTTAAGCTCTCAAATCAATCAATATTTTTGGAAATCTTTGTAAAATATGACATCTAGACCCTCTAAGGATATCGTTTTAATAGAAATTGTAAACAACCTATCAATATGTTTTCAAAAATAATTTTTGCAAAAGGGCAGACCTATTTTGTGGCCTGTCCAAATATTCCTTTCTCTCTTGCAAAATATCATTCTTGGATCTGTCCAATTCATAAACGCGTATCTTCTACCCCCGCATCCCCTGGTACGTGTTAATGTTTCCATTCTGTAGTTGAGTCCCGCCGACCGCTTATTCAATCAGCGATCTTTAGCGCTCTTCTCTCCGCCTCTCTCGCCCCGCCTCGGTTCCAGCAGCCCGGTTCCCCTGCGGCCCCACGCCTTCTGGGTCGCTGGCTGTCGCTCCGCGGACTGTCCGGGTCCCGCCGCAGGCCCCGTCGCGGGTCGCTCCGGAGTGCGCGCGGCCGTGCAGGTGGCGGGCGCGCCGGGCCGCGGCGGGGCGGAGAGAGACACCAGCCCGGGGCAGGGTCACTCGCAGAGGGAGCTGGGTGCGGACAGCTCCTCCCAGCGGGCGCGGTGTCGCCTGGCGCGGCGTGCGGGCCCGGTGCTTCCGAGGGAGCCGGCGGCACCTGAGGCGGGGGCGGCACCTGGGGACGGGGGCGGCACCTGAGGCGG
>VBSM01002608.1:64170572-64197867 GCA_008086735.1 Cheirogaleus medius
GGGCCGGGGCCGAGGCGTGGCCCGAGACCCTGGGTGGCTTCTGGCGGGCCGACCCTGGGAGCCGCCGCGCTTCTCAGTCGTCGCCACCCCGGCTTCTCCGGGCTCAAGTTCAGCGTCCAAGTCACAGCTGCGGGAAGGGCGACCGCGAGGGAGCAGAGCTGCCCCCTGGACCTAGCGCTGAGGGTGGCGTTCGCTCAGGGTCGCGGCGGCGCGAGGACTGGCGAGGCCCGCTGGGGAGGGTTCTGGAAGGTGCCGGGAGCTCCGCAGGCCCAGGCCGCCTGGGCGGGGGGCGAGGCGCGGGCGGAGCTGGGGGTCCCGAGGCCCGGGAGAGCCGTCGCCGACTCCTCGCAGGAACCCGGGGCTCTCTGCGCTGCGGCCGCCCGCTGTCCCGAGCCTTACCCTCAGAACCCCTTGGGCGACCCCGCGGTGCGAACCTCTGATTCTGTTTCTCAGGACTCCTCCCTCCTCCCGCGAAAAGCTGGCAAGAGCTGCAGCTGTCACCCCGAGCAGTCCGGACCTGCGGCCCCTGCGAGAGCGGCGCTGGGCGACACGGCGCTGGCGGGGCTGAGATCAGAGCTGCCTTCCGGCCCGGTGGCCCCCATGCTCTGGTCATGGCTGGCAGGACTAGGGGCTGCAATGGCCTTCCTGCACTTTGTGCAGAAACTCCTGTTCCCTTACTTTTGGGACGACTTCCGTTTCCTGATGAAGGTGGTGCGCAATGGAATTCAAGTGGGGATGTGCCAACGGAGAGGGGAGCTGCTCACCGTGCTGGACACCTTCTTGAGCCATGCCAAGAGGCAGCCCCAGAAACCTTTCATCATCTACGAGGGGGACGTCTACACCTATCAGGATGTGGACAAGAGGAGTAGCAGAGTGGCCCGTGTCTTCCTGAACCATTCCTCTCTGAAAAGGGGGGACACGGTGGCTCTTCTGATGAGCAATGAGCCAGACTTCGTCCACGTGTGGTTCGGCCTGGCCAAGCTGGGCTGCGTGGTGGCCTTCCTCAACTCCAATGTTCGCTCCAACTCCCTCCTGAGTTGCATCCGCACCTGTGGGCCCAAGGCCCTGGTGGTGGGCGCAGGTAGAGTATGGGCTATGGTCTGCGTGTGCAAAACCGCGTCCGCCTGCTTTTCTGACCTCCTTTTTGTTTAGAATAGTTCATAACTAATACTTTGGGTGTGTGATTGAGTATGCATGTTAAGGGTACAAAATAGTTTTGCAATTTATGACAGGGAGTTTAACACCTGTCTCCCTTTTCAAGCACTTACTCTGTCGTGGATTAGTAATATCACACAGTTTCAGAAAACTTTTATGAACTTTCTGCTTTCTACCATTTTGCGGGTGGGCGGTTTTACTGTTATTGGTACCTTCAGTGAATGCAAGAACACGGAGAGATAGAACTTGTTCAGTTCCAAATTTTATGAGCTCTGACAAAATGTTTGATGAGTAGGAAAGTTATCTTGACTCCATTGTGGAATACTTACATATCTCAAATTGTAACTTTATCAAGGAGGACTACATTTGCAGAACAAGAATGTTCAATCAAAAGTGCCTGAATTCCTATCTTCATGTCTGCTCTTATTTTACACTATCTGCAAGCTAGGATTTGCCTAGCAAGGTAGGGCTCCCACCTGGAAGCCAGTGGGCGGGCTCTTGGCAGACTGTAGCCCTTTTCTCTCTTCCCCTACTCCCATCCGTGCATCATTTTCTTTCTTTCAGTAAGTTCTACCCTTCCTCTTCCCCCGACCTTGGATAGGATGTCATCAGATACAAATATTTATGGGGAACTATGAAGAAAAGTCTTTGACTTAGTGCCTAATTAGCAAAGAGCCTAGGAAGATGGGTTGCTTAACAAGATGGAATTGAAATGTGAAAAGTGATATTTATTTGAGATAATCTAAAGGGTTTATGCAGATTCATTGTGCACGGGGTGGGAAGGTACAGGAAGAGGAGGATCCATGGCAAGGACCTTAGTGAAAATATTGAAGTAGTTTAGATTAATTGATACATATTGATACCTCATATAGGGTTTTTACATTCACAGAGTGGTATGGAAAAATACATTTACATGCTGGTTGTCTCTAAAAGTATAAAACTTTCTAGGTAACCTCTGTCTTATGACATCTGCACATCACACAAAAATGAGTTTAGTGATGTACAGACAAAAGGCTAGCCCCTTAAGGCTATCACTCTTCCTAGTTCTCAGCGTCCTTCCAGCTCAGCTTGCGGCCTGATAAAGTGGCAAATGTTTATTCTTAAACACTAATTTTATCTTATTTAGGCCACAGGAATAGAAGGTTCAGAGTGTTTCTTGTGTATTGTTTGTTCATTTTTACCACATGTGCAGGGGCCAGTCAAAGTGTGAATGCAGGAGGAAAAATGATCACCATTCATCTCTGGATAGAATCTCACAGCATACCCCACTGCCCACATGATTGCTCTACTTAATTAGATTGATGAATCTCTGGAGCAAGTGTAAACTCCAAATTATGCTCAAAATTGATGAAGCCTTAAATTTCCTTTAGAACAAACCAAGAAGGCCACAATATCCCTGAAAATATTTCTGTGGCCATGATGTTGAGGTCAACCTGAGAAACATCCCAAAGCAGTCTCTGGAGGGATGCCTCTTAAAGTGCATAGAGCTGGCTACCTCGCAACACAGAGCATTCAAACTTGGCTGTTGACTGAATTGTTGCTTATTTAGGACTAATTAATCTTGCAGTTTTACTTGTGCCAGCTTTACTTTGCTTGCCAATAACTAATTGCATTGTTTCCTTGTATTTGTTATTAACACCAACAGTCAGTTTTTGTACATAAAAAAATGCATTTTGGGATGCTGGAGTTTTATGCCAAGACCGGTTAGACAATTGGCTCAGTAAGTAGGTCACTGGAGAAGTCAGCCATAAATGTTACTAACCATTCTTTTTGGCATGCCTCCAAAACATGAAGTACATATGTTTTGTAAAGATGTGATAATTCTATTTTGATTAATTAATAGATTTTTCAATGAGATGTAGCTTAGACCATAGTCACTTTTCTGCATTTAAAGCTCTTACCCTAAATACTGTATTCGTGGCATCTTGAGTCTCATCAGGGAACTAAATATATATTCTTTTTAGGACTTTAAATTTCTGCATTCTTGGATTCTCACTGGATGTTTCTGTTGGAGATGGACTGTTCAATCCTTATATCTCCAGGGAGAGTATATTGAGGTAGAAAGAGGAGCCACATGGTTTACACAGATAAAGCTGATCTGAATTTTGTGTATAGTCTGCCACTCCCTAGCTGTGCCATTTAAAATAACATCATCAGCTACTCTAAGTCTCACGTTTTATTTAGTTGTAAAATGGTGATAATGTTGTCTACTCGACAGTGTAATTCTGAGGATTAAATGATGTGGCTTTTATACAGTGGCTAGCTGAGTGCCTGATTTGTACTAATTGGATCCTTAGTGAATTAAAATAGTTGCTATTAATATTATGATTGTAGAGTCATACTAGGGCTTTTAATAAGGGATTCCATTTGGATTTTGCTGCTACAACCTAATTCTGTAAGAAAGACTATTATATACACTCTTGTATCACTTAACAACAGAGTTACATACTAAGAAACACATTGTTAGGTTATTTCATTGTGTGAACATCATCGAGTGTACTTATATAAACCTAGATGGTGTGGCCTACTACACACCTAGGCTATATGGTATGGCCTGTTGCTCCCAGGCTACAAACTGGTACAGCATGTTACTCTACTGAATACTGTAGGCAATTAGGAAACAATTGTAAGTATTTGTGTATTTAAACGTATCTCAACATGGAAAAGGTATAATAAAATACAATATTATAATCTTATGGGACTACCATCATATATGCCTTCCATCACTGAACAAAATGTTGTCACTGACTACATGTTGGCAGTCCATTAATGGCAGAAGTAGGACTCAAGCCCATGTTTGTCTGACACCAAAATGTGTATTTCTCACGTTCAGCCTTGCCACCTCTCTGAGTAGGCACAGCCTCCCTTTCAATTGTTTTTGCTTCTGCCAATATTCAAGCATCATTTCCTTACAGTAAATACATGTTCAGCAGATATTATAAATAAGAACTCCAGGGCCAGTGTCCCCATGGTCAGTAAAGAAAAAAAGATGGATGCATCAGTGTTTAGAACACCACCATTTCCAGCTACTGAGTTATGAAGCTGTTGAAACTTCCTATTAGGGTCAATTGTTTTATTTTGGAATGGAGGTAATCCTTGAGCTATCTGAGTCTAAGATGGAAAAATAATGCAAAATAGCTATTCTACAAATACAATTAAAATTTTAGAAGTGTCCTAAAAAGTAAAATAGATACAATGTAAGGATATCTTAGTATATAGATAAGATAATAAAAGTTCACATGAACCATTTTTTTTGAATACATAATGCTTTCTACAAAACTTTTAAAGGGTCTTTATTTTCCTCAAACTCTTCCTCTTGTCCTTGAAAAACAGTTGCCTTTCTGGTTGAAGTCATTTGGAGAATTACAATGGCTTGATTATTAACCAGATCATTTGCCGGAATGCAACAGTTCCTGAAAACTAACTAGGCGCAAGGCTGCATGCATTATGCTGTGTTCTAGAGAAGGCATGGGACTTTTACTTTTGTGTGAAGAGAAACCCCAAATCCTTCAAAGTAGGTTGAACCATAAAACACTATCAAATCTAAAGTAAAAGAGTTCAGGGTAATATGAATATTATTTTTTAGCTATCTATTTATGGTTATAATGATATAATATGTCATATATTAGCAAAGGAGAGAGAGCAAAATACATACTACATGCATGTAAATCTGAAACTTCATGAATGCCTAGTTTGTAGCACTTTGTACCTTTTGGGAGTGGTGGTTCTAATGCTTAGCAACGTTGATATTGACACAACAGAGAAATCCCAAGCTTATCTCTACCCTCAAAACCAGTTACCAAATGGACACTAGAGAGTGGACATTTATTAGCAAAATATGCAAGTAAATTAGAAGTTACCAAGTACTCATATGTACCTGATAGTTTTTTGTTAGGTCTTTCTTTTATTTATTCATTCATTTAGAAAATAAATATTTATTGAATATGTCCTTTGTCCTAAGTCCTGAGAATTTCACCGTGAACAAAAGAAACTTCCTCAGCTCTAAGAGCCTGCAGTCTAGATCTTGACCTGTTCCTCAAGGCTGTGCCAATATCTGTCTGTGAATTGTCTAAGAGAACTGTATGGTTCTATCAGATTGCTGTAAATAGCCATAGTGTACCTGAGGCAGGTGAGTTCAGAGGAAAAGATACTGAGAGAAGATAAATAGATAAATAGATAGAAGGTTAGAGAAAAAAGGAAAGGGATGGGGAAACAAAGGGGAAAAGAGAGGGGACGAGAGAAGAGGGAGATGGCGGAATGAACAGGAGCAGAAAGGAGGACACAAAGTGAAACAGCAGGGTTTTAGATTTAGCATCAGAAAATCTGGACTCCAGCCTCCATACTGCCTTGCCTAGATGTATGAACTTGAGTGTGTTATCTGCTCATTATAACCATGCTTTCCTCATCCTTAAAATAAGGCTAATTATCTACCTCTCATGGCTGTAGTGAGGATCACAAAAATAACGTGTAAAAACAGTTTGTAATCTATAAAGTACTTTAAAATGAAAGGGATTATTGTTTATCATAATCTTTATTTTGGCTAAAAATGTCAAAGGTTATAGAGATGATTTTTAATCATCATTTAATCATTTAATTTTTAAATGATATACAGGCACCCCAACATTTTTCTATTTGTACTAAGAAAAGCATAGATCAATAGATGATAATCTTGGCAGCAGACATTATTGGAAATATCAGAGATGAAAACTTGAGGGGAAAGGTCTAGGTTTAATCTAAAACACCTTAATTTTCAATGAGTGCTAAAGTTTACAGGGAAATTTGAGATGTCACTTGATACATCTTCTCACCCAAAATATATAGATATTAGACTTCTTTGCAAGTATTTTTGAGTCTGCAGACCATGTGGGAAGGAAATAATAGTTTTATTAAAATTTTGATTTTTTTCCTAATTATCTATGTATGAAAAACCTGATGGCAACTTTTATTTTCATTTTATATAACCTGAATGCATTTTTAATAATTATATCAAAATGCAATTGACCATCCAAGAAGCAATTGGACTATATGGTACAGCACAGTCTTAAATTAGAGACCAGGTTTTGAGTCCTTGCTCTGCAACCTACTAAGCTGTGCTACCCTAAACAAGTTACTTAATTTATTTGCATCTATGTTTCCAAATGTATCACTGCACCTGCTTCTCACTGCCACTGGCAGTGCTTTATCATAGTCAGCCTTGAGTAAATGGCAACTGTTAATATTTTTGTTAATGACAATAACACTGAGAATAACATTTGCCTTGTGGCTATTGCCTTTGGCTTATTCCTGAAGACAGTTGTCAGATACTGACCATGATGGAAACTTCACCTATCACCATGGATGTTATCTAGCCTGCCTGTTTGAAATTGGTTCTATATAATTTATAAGAAATATAATTTTTCTAAAACCTACCAAAATACTGTGTTCAAGGTCCTATTTCAAACAAATCACACTATTATTTGAAGCTATCTGGAAATGCTTAACTATACGATAAGTATCAGGAGGTATAACTTAAAAATATAAGGTGAAATAGTTAAAATGACATTTTGGTCAATGACAGAATGCATATAAAGCATCCCATAAAATTACAATACTGTATTTTTATGTTTAAATATGTTTAGATACACAAATACTTGCTATTGTGCTCCAATTGCCTACAGTATTCAGTACGGGATTGCAAGTGCTATATGGGCTTGTAGCCTAGGAGCAATAGCTGTGCCATGTAACCTAGGTGTGCAGTAGACTGTACTATCCGGGTTTGATGATCAATGAGTATCATTGGGTCTTGTGTGAATGAAATGTTAAGGACCCAACAGAATACCTGGGCCATGATGTATATTTAACAAATGGTTGTGATCATTATTTTTAATTTCACAGTGGCAGACAGACGCAGGTAGTTAGAGGTCAGTTTTGCCCAGGCCTCTTTGAGATTTGTCACGGGTACAGGGCAACTAGAAGGAGACCCAGGCAATGTGTTACACAACCCTAGTGAATCAGCCTTAAGCAGCTGTGTTATTCTCCCCAGTAGCAGTACGGTCATAACTACTTCCCAACCCTAGGGGCCAAGGCTGGAGTGCTATCAGACACAAGTTTGGAGGAAGAAGGTTAGCTCCCCTCAGGCCAAAAAGAGGAGGGCTCTTTTACCATTAATAACTAACAAGGCATGAGGAAAACATCCCTGTTGGGATCTGAATCTTGCAGAAATACTACCTTGGAATGAATTGCCTTTTAAAAAATTTATAACCTACTTGCTGATGAATCTAGCTGTGTATAGAGGGTTTTGCTCTGCATTTATCTACTAATTTCTACTACTTTGCTACTGAAAAATAGCAGGCCAGGTATAACATGTGATTTTGTCCCATTTGAGTAATAATTATTCACTGGCAATAGGGGATGTGTTGGAAATAATATCAAAGGAAGTATTATAATTTTTCTTTTTTGCATAATTTTGTTCATGGCAAATGTACTGACTGTTCCCCCCAAAAGTCTGAAAACAGCTGAGAATGAGAATACATAAACCCACTTACAAACTTGTGTTTCAGAGCAGTTAAAATCATGTCAGGGAAGAATAGGTTATCATGATAGAAAGACTTGTGCTTCTGTAATACATCAAATTCGTATCTTGTTCCTTGAGAACTTTGATACTTTAAGTGAGCAAGGAAGTCCCCACTCACCCTTGCCTGGTTATATACTCTTCAGTAGGAAGAGGAATAGCAATAGTCTGATTTGCAAACAAAACTGACCAGAGTCCCCAAAAGCACCTTTCCCAGGTAAGGTCTCGCATTCCCAATTTGTTCCTCTCCCTTCCGGTCTCTGTGATCTCTTCCTTTTAGGCTTCACTTTCTATTTAATGAGTTTGAGCTCATTACATGGTCACGATCATAACCATAATCACACACAACAATAGTAGCAATAATAACAACAACATTAGTAGCCACCATTTACTAAGGACCAATACTGGGCCGGACACCAGATTGAATGATTTGTGTTTATCACTTAATTTTCCCAACAACTGTAAGAGTAGTACAGAGGCTCAGAGAAATGAAGTGACTTGTCCAAGGTCACACAACTGGCAAGTGGCAGAAGCAATGTATAAATCCAGATCCTCTGGTTGAAAATCCTATGCTCTAAGGAATCAACCTAGAATTCCAATATTTTGCTGAAACTCTGTATTTTTATTTAAGTGAGTAGGGTCCACACTATAGGTTGGAACCCATCCTTGAGCAATTTCTGTCTCCCAGCTGTTAACTTTTTCCACTCTTCAATTCCTTCTTATAGACTCCAATTCCTATTCCTGCAAACACAGAGTAAAGCCAACATTTGTGTTGAATCTTTATTTTTTAAAGTATTAGTAAAAAGAATTTATTTTTGTCACAACTGAATATGACCTGTTAGATGCATGAGAAATTTGATTCACAATTTTTTTTAATTCCAACTTATTTTTTTATCAGTAAAATGTAATATTTCACAATGTCCCAGAGAATGAGCTTCCTATGTTTAGGAAGATGATAGTTTTATTACATCCACTATCAATTAGGTAATCTACATGGATATTTATCCAAATTTTTTTCACACTGATGTTTCCACTTGAATAAAGTAATATCAGTAGTCATTATCATGCCAATACTGAAGAATTAACCATTCCTAGAACAAGGACCAATGTTTACATTAGCATTTCTGGTTATGGTTCTTAGTCTTGGCATTATTAAGCACAGTGAATTTTCCTTAATGAATATGGATGAAGGCAAAAGAATATAGCCTAGTCCCCTTAATCACTTATTCTCTATTTTATTTAAAATTGTTGTTGAGGCTATACAAACTACAGATCTGCTGGCTAGAAAGACACAAGTTGTCCCTTGGTGCCTGCCAAGTAACCCTTGGCTTTCCTTGCATTAACTCCCAAAGGCCAATGCAGTATTATTGTTTAGTCTCGCCAAGAATGTTACTGTAGATTTTAAGTACTATAGCATTCAGAAATCCCTTATACCTTATATAGCATATGACAGGAATAAGAAAATAAAATTGGAGCAGCCATGTAAAATATAAAAGTTGGACTTCACTGTCAGAGATCCATGTTAGAAATTAAGGGAGTGGTAAATTTAAAAAGAATTTAAAGAATATAAATAACTGTATGTCTCTCTAGGGAAAAAAAATGATGCCTCCTCACTTGCTTACTCAAAAGACTGTAGAAATGATGACATTTTATTTCTTTTGTGTCCCATAGGGTATAGGGCACCTTAATACTTAATATTTCCTCACCAAGCACCCACTCACCCTTCTATCTCCCTTCCTTTCCACCGGTACTCTCCTCCACAGCATGTGACATTTTCCCCTACATTAATGGCCAAATTATTAATAAGAAGGTCTGGTTCAATCTCACAGATTAACTCAACATATCTCACATCAAGAATTGCTCTTTTGTTATCCTTGCAACAGATACTTCCTAGAAAAGTATCCCTTTTCCTTTCTGAACCCTGAATTTCAACCCAGATCCTGATCTTGTCCTTCCTATGTCCTTCAGGCCTGAAGGCACTATTCTTTAGGCTATTCTAACTTCTCTTCTGTCATTTCTGCTTGACTTTGCTTCTGTCTGGGCCTTGGATCTCATTGCTACTGACAGTGGGCCCCTTCTCATCAGCCACACTCACCTGCCCGTCACACCCTTCCCTGCACCCTGGGTCTCACTGCCTTGCTGGAAGGCGTTCTTTTTCCTCTTTTATAATGGTTTCAAAGGCTTTTATCTTTATTTATTGTGATCCAGAAAAGAAAAGGCATCTCTAAGTCTCCTCACTTAACCTTTGGCTCTGAAATGGTCTTTAAACCACAATGACCCTCTGACCTCAGAGCAGTCAGGGTTCTCCCAAACGTATTGCATTGCAGCAGAACTGAACTGTTGCGACAGACAGACAGATGGATTTTTGGAATAACTAGCTACTGAGTTGCATTTCAAGAAAAATGCTTAGTGCAGTATCCTGAATTTAGATTTAAAGTATAAAAACACTTTTATTTTAAAAATTGGAGAAAAAACATAATTTGGGTAATGAAGTTTCTAAAATTCCGTCTGAATTGGCCTACTTGCATTGATAAATCAGGTGATGGATAACTAAATTTTCCTTTCAGTTTAGTGCTGTTGAAACAGAACCATAAAATTGCTGAGATATTATTCATCTGACATGAGAAGGAAATCAGTGTTTTATTTATATTTTATCCCTGTTTCAACATGCAAAAGTAACCCCAAAGTGAATGGTTTGAGATTTAAGTTTTATTTACCTATTTCTAAACTTCTGGCTTTCAGACTTGCTTGGAACTGTAGAAGAAATCCTTCCAGACCTCCCAAAAGATATCAGTGTTTGGGGGATGAACGATTCTGTTCCACAAGGCATAATTTCACTCAAAGAAAAGCTGAGCACATCATCTGATGAGCCTATACCACACGGTTACCATGTTGTCTCAAGCCTCAAGTCTACTTGTCATTATATTTTTACCTCCGGAACCACAGGTATGACCCAATTCTTTTTAAGAAGGATGCAACAAATTTGTAAAGCAACAATATTGGGCAACTTTCTGCCAGGTAGTCACCAACCCTCTGAGAAATCATGCATGCAAGAAGACGTAAGGTTCTTGGACTCTTGAACTTTTAAACTTGGATGAGAAAGTAAAATTGTTTTCACTTTTATTTGACAAGTCATCATGTTCATTTGGCCTTTGTCTCATTTGAAAAGATTTTCTTAAAGTTTGGTAGTACAAAGGACACTAGAACATCTGAACACCTTCACACATTCCTATGTTCAGTGTGTAATATTTGGCCAGCTTTTTTAAGCAAGATCTTTGGTAGCATCTCTGATTCTCAGAGTTCTGATATTTTTAGATAGTGAGCAACTTAGTTTAGATAGTTTCTAGCTATCTCCCTGGATTAAAAAATCTATTAACCTACTTGAAAACAATTCTCTATATTCCTGTGTAAAATGTCAAATCCGAAGCATAATATAGCTATAGCTGCAATTTAAGCACCTGTAGTTTGCACTTCTGATTTTTGTCAGGGGAATTGGATCATGTGACAAACAGGAAGTCTTCAAGGCATCATAGGTTTGGCAGAAGATATAAAATAGAATCAAGTAACTAAACTTCTTCTTTTTAAGGTAAACAAAAAGTAACTAAACTTCCTCTTTTTAAGGTAAACAAACTTTTTAAGGTAAATAACAATAGCAACAACAAAAAAGAATAATGAAATTGTTTGAGAATTCAAAAGAAATGTTAAACTTAACTGGTTCCTAGGAAAAATCAAATGGTATTAACGGTGGGCTAAATAGGCTTTTGTAATTAGTTTGAAAATAGTTGGGGATTTGACTTAGACATATTTAAAATATTCTATTACTCATTTCTTGTGCATAGGTAGCATTGTAAGCAACTACTATTGCACAGTACATTTTTTCTTATTTTTAAAAACTATTTGGTGCTTAATAATCTTTTAGACTGGAGAGTAGAATATATTTTATATACTATGATTAGAACAGCTTTGTTAAATAAAGTGGAAAATGCCCATATGTGTGTGACTGCTCTGTCCAGGCTCAGAAGCTTCTCCCTGAGAGTCTCGAGGTTACCTAATCAAACAGGTCTAGAAGATTGAATAATGGCAGACTGAACACATACATAGACCCTCAGGACTCAAATAATGGAACTGGAGATGATAGCAATAAGATTGTAGACAAGGTGATGATAAATTAATGCGGTGACTGACACAACAGGCCCAAGAAGCTGGAGCTTAACGGGAAGCCTTGATGAAAGTTGATTTGCTCCCATAGAACCTCAAAAAGGCTCTGGCACGTGGGTACCAGGTACCTCAAAGAGCATAAGATAAATGTGGAATTATAATCAGGAAGCTTTATAGGAAATTGTGTTTAAGAATCAATTGTAAACCTAGGATTGCTTTCTCCACCCTGGTAGAATATCTGAGTTTTATTCTCTGGAGAAGCTGAACTTCTGGAAACCCTAGGAAGAACAGAGGTTGAATACATAGGGGGCATAGAAGAAAGTCTGTGTACATCTCCAGCTACTCTTTAACAATTTGCTAATTTTACTTTTCAAGATTTTTGACTGAGGAATCTGAATACACCACATGTAAAAATTTAAAAACATTGATAGCATTGGATCCCCCAACAAAATGTCCTGAACAATGAGACTAGTAAATATGTCCCGCTCAGCACACAGAACTTCTAGTTAAGATTCTGTTTGTTTGTTTGTTTTGTGTTTTGGTGTCTTCACTTTTAAATATAAACTGACAATCAATACCTCAACTAGATATTTGAGGAAACCTCTAGGATTTCTCCTAGATTTCTCCAGTCTATCCTAGATCAAATTGAGAGCAATATAAACCAAAAGATAAAAAGGTGTTGGGAAAATCAGAGGTAAGCTATACAGGAGAAATTTTCAAAAAATTATTATCATTAATAACTTCTATAAAATATCAATAATACAAAAATAGGATACTAAAAAAAGAGGAATAGTCAGAGAACACAAGGGTTGGAAGATAAATCTCTCAAAACAGTAAATGAAAAGGTAAGAAAAGGAAAATAGGATAGAAAAAAATTAGAAAATTAATAACTCAGTTTAGGAGGTCCAATCTTCAAAAACATAAGAGTTCCAAAGATGAAAGAACAAACAAATGTCATCAAAGAAGAGAATGAGCAAAAAGAACAGAAATAAAAAGGGAAAGAGAAGAGGATGTAGAAATTATTTTTTTCAAATTTAAAAAGTGCCTAGAACTGTAAGACATGAGTAGCCTGAACAGGCCACACATATCCTAGAAAAATATATAAATAAGACTAGTGCCATTATAAGTCATCATGTCATAGACCAATAAAAGATTCCAAAAGTTTCAATAAGAAAAAAATGAAAATACCAGGTTGCATGCAAAAGATAAGAAATCAGAAAGACAAAAGATTTCTCAATATGTGTAATGGAAGTCAGAATGTTATAGAGCAATGTCTTCAAAATCCTGCATAAAAATAATTTCTTATCTAGAATTCTATATCAACTATCATTTAAGTGCAAGGGTAAAAAAAAGATATTTTCAAACATGTGAGGACTTAAAAAAAAACTTACCTTCCAAATATTCTTCATCAGACAGCTACTGAAGGAAAACATGAGCTACTGCTATAATTAACTTCTAGAATCTTAGATTTACCCAGAAAGATCAAACTGTAAGATTACATAGAATTTGAGATGCTGTCCTACACAGCAACGTGTCAAAGGGGTGTTACTAATGTCACCACGGCCCCTTTTACAAAGCATAAAGAATATATGATGTATTTTGTGTCCAATGCTAGAGTAGTTGATACCAGCACAGCCTTCCTTTCTCTCTCTCTCTCTCTCTCTCTCTCTCACACACACACACACACACATACATATTGCCTGTTCTTTTTTTTTCCTTCCAGGTCTGCCAAAAGCAGCTGTGGTTTCTCAGCTGCAGGCTATGCAGGGGTCTGCTGGACTTTGGGCTTTCGGCTGTACTGCTGATGACATTGTTTATATAACCCTTCCTCTATACCATAGTTCAGGAGCTCTCATGGGAATTGGTGGATGTGTTAAGTTAGGTGAGTTTTTATTTTCTTTTTTTAATAAGTTTTCAAAATGCTTAATAATTTGGATA
This sequence comes from Cheirogaleus medius, assembly GCA_008086735.1. NCBI lineage: Eukaryota > Metazoa > Chordata > Mammalia > Primates > Cheirogaleidae > Cheirogaleus > Cheirogaleus medius. The sequence goes on from VBSM01002608.1 coordinate 64,184,374, forward strand.
AGTGTTCATTAAGGTTTGATGCTCTCAGTAGAGTTCAGAGTGATTGTGTGCATATTATGTAATTATAACACAATATTTATTAAAGGACACGATTTTATGGCATATTCAGAGTATTTTTGAAGTGATTTGGCTACGTAGCTGGATCTGGCTATTGACTGGGCTTCTTTCCTTGTGGTCACTCATCCTCAAATAGTCTGCCTCCAGAGTCCTTAAATGGTGGTAAGAGTGTTCCAAGGGAGCACATGGGCATGACTCTTAAGGCCTAGTCTTGGAAGGCACATAAATTACTTCACCTGCATTTCATTGATCAAAGCAAGTCACAGTCCAGCCCAGATTGAAGATTCCAGGAATGGGGAAATAAACCCCACCTCTTAAAGGGAGGAAGAGAAAATCTACATTGCAAATGTAAATGCTTAGAGGGAATTTTTGAGGCCATCTTTGTAAACAGTCTCCCCCAGACACTCAACAAGTCAGTTGGTAGAGCTTGTGACTCAGTAGATTTTATTCATAAACATGCAAGATTATGGTATGTGTCGGTTACTATACCTAAAATGTATAAATAGAGATCATTTGTTACTAGTTGTATATGTGTAAAATACTATAAAGTAACTTTTTAGAGAAGCATATTTAGAATATGATCAATATCTACCATAAGTAAAGATGAAAGTCAAGACATTAAAATTTTCTCTGGACACACATTGTTGTCAAAATTGTGTTGTTAAAATTAGGTTCTGTAGTTATTGATGAACTTTTTGTTTATGCTACCATACTAACTAACTCTACCTTACCAATTCCTCACCTTAAAGATATGTTGAGGCTGCCTTAAGCTTTTAAAAATACACAGTATGTATATATTCAAGGTCAAAAGTAACTGAATATTCTTGGTCTCTATGAGGAAGGAACATGACTTTCTACAGCCATGTCCTTATCCGTGGTCCTTATCTATGGCCATGCTTTAATATTTGCAACTCTCCTACTTATTTTGACTGTTGCTTTCATCTTGTATATTGCAATAAGCATATTTTCAGTCAAAATATAGAATTACAACATGAATTTTTTAAAGAGTTCATTAAAAATAAGATCAGTGTTTTTAAATGAGTTCAATTTAAACGATCAATGATAAATTATAAACGTTTGAAAGTGAGCAGATATGTTCCAGAGTAACATCATTCGTGTTTCACGACAATTCTGCCCTTGAATTTTTCCCCCTAATGTCTGTTTTTGTCTTTTCTTACAGGTGCCACTTGTGTGTTAAAGAAGAAATTCTCAGCAAGCCAATTTTGGAGCGATTGCAAGAAGTACAATGTGACTGTGTTTCAGTATATTGGAGAACTTTGTCGCTATCTTTGCAAACAACCTAAGGTAAGAGTCATTGTTATCAGAGAAAAAAAGTATTTCAGAAAGAATAAGTATTGAGAGAGAAAAAGTAATTTTTATTTCTTTGTTTATACTTCACCTTCTTGCAGAACATAATTTAGCTGACTTACAAAGATGCATGCAATACTCCAAGATAAAATAGTATAAAACAAGTCAGAGAAAATAATAGGAGAGTGATCCAGTTATGTACTAATATGCTTTGTATTGTAGATGGATAGGATCCAGGGGTCCTCAAACTTTTTAAACAGGGGGCCAGTTCACTGTCCCTCAGACTGTTGGAGGGCCGGACTATAGTTTAAAAAACAAAACTATGAACAAATTCCTATGCACACTGCACATATCTTATTTTGAAGTAAAAAAACACAACGGGCAAAAACACCCGGCGGGCTGGATAAATGTCCTCGGTGGGCCATATGTGGCCCGTGGGCCATAGTTTGAGGACCCCTACGCCCATAATCCAATCCAGTTTGATTTTTAGGCTAATCAAAATTTCTATAAACATAACATGCTGATCAGATTATGAAATTAGACACATGCTATGTTTACAGAAAGCAATTATTCCAAGGTTACAATAACGTTTTAAAATGCCGTTCTTAAGAAAAACAACTAATGGCACTGATTATACTTGTTTTTCTATTTTTTTCTTTTGAATAAATTATTACATTAGGATATTTCTTGTTTTGTTTTACTTTAAATTAAAAAGAAATTTAATTTCTTTGATTCTTGATTTAATTAATTTGATTTGCACTTGTCTCTATACCTTGTCAATGGAAAAAAGCCAAACTCTGTAAAATAATTTTAAAGAGATTTATTCTGAGCCAAATTTGAGGACCATGACCCGGAGACACTGCCAAGAGGCCTTGGGCAAGTGGACTCGCTGTGGCTGGGTTACCGTTCGTTTTTATACATTTTCAGAGAGACAGGGGTTACAGGTAAAGTCATAAATCAATACATGAGAGGCATACATTGGTTTGGCCCAAAAAGGTGGGGCATCTTGAAGCAGGGGCTTACAGGTTATAGGTGGGTTTAAAGATTCTTTGGCTGGCAATTGGCTGAGAGAGTTAGGCTTTATCTAAAAGACAAGAAAGGATATGCTTAATTTAAGATAAAAGTGTGAGCACTCTGGGAGGTCAGACAGGAGAATGTTTTAAGTATGAGATAGGCATCTGATAGGATGCTTGAGTTAAGATAGGGGCTTTTTATCTTTTAGGTGATGATAATGCTATACTGGAATCAGGTTGAGAAGTAAACCAAAAGCTGCTAAGTGGGAATTTACCATTTGTCAGCCTGACTCAGCTGGCCTCCTTACCATATGTCAGCCTAACTCAGCTGGCCTCCTTCGGAAGGAGTTTTGATCAAAAGAAAAAGATCAGAGTTCAGTCCTCAACCTAAAGCAATCATTTCTACATTCTTTTGATCAGTTACCACCATCTGAAAAATAGATAAGTAAGCAGAGAGCCTGAACTTTGTCTTTATTGGTTTGATTTTTTACCCTCTGAAGTTATTTTCCTTTCCCTAGACTCATTTATCTCTCCAAATTCTTACTTTTTAACTTTATGATTTCCTAAACATTCCTGAGGCTACGAAGGAGTGACTCTTTCTTTAATCAAATCCACACCAGCCCCTTCAAGAGCAGAAATAGGGAGCCCTCTCCATGTGGGTGGGGCAGCAGAACCTTGGCCTTCGAGACCCACCTGTCCTAGACTAGGGGGTCTCTCACTCTCCTCTCTGCCATCACCACACCTGTGTAAGGTATAGATGTTGGGTTGGGATAGCTTCTCTTGTTTCCTCAGGCTAAAATGTGGACACATAATTCTTTTATTAATTACAACACCACTGAGACGGGGCTGGAGGTATTTCAATAAGATCTACTAAAGATATGGGCTTACATAGGGAAGATGAACACAGGAAAGAATGTGAAATTGGATAATCTGATTTACAAAATGCTTTCTTTCATTTTGAGCTTGGAGTTTACCACAGAGAGACCGCCAGTCTTCCTCCTAACCCACTTCCTCATGCCAGAAGCCATTTGTTTTCATTCTTTGTCTAGAGTGCTTTAAATAAGCAGAGATTCCATAGATCCACAGCCAAGAAATGGAGTTCCAGAGAAATGGTTTAGGTTTTTGAAACTTTTTTCTTTTCATGGAGATGTTACTTCAGATAAAGATTGTTGCCTAAAGAGTCCAAATTGAACAATAATATTGCTACAACTGCATATGTTTTCTCTTCTAGTTTTCTTAGTATTTTTTGGTAATATGATATGTGCACTAGGTTCATTTGAGCAATTAGTGCCCTCCAGTAAGACTAAAGCCACCTGCAGATGAAGTTCTGTGGCTTTAGTACGAGGAGGCACTACCAAATGAAATTCTTCATCTTTTCTAAATTGTGAGCCCCGTCATTCCTGTTTCCTTTCATAGCGACATCAGCTCATGCGAGGTCATTTTTTCAGTAAGTGTGGTTGAATGCATGCATTTATTTTCTTCAAAATTTTACCAACTTAATTAATGCTGTAATTAGTATCTTTGTGCAGTATAGCTAACACAAGTTCTCAGAAGTGAATATAAATTATCAAAGTCAATGGATATTTTTGAGATTTTTTGTTACGGCATATTTCCAGATTGCTATTGAAAGTGGTGTAAGTGATTTAGGCTCCCACAATGTGGAGTGTGCCCAGGGCATAGTGTTTTATCAGTGCTGGGTGTTAATAAAAATAGTGCTTCACGGAAAGCTAGAAGTTCCTTTAAGCCACCTTAAAAGTCCCTGAAAGATGGAGATAGGAGAAAAAGCAGGCCAATATCTAAGTCCTACCTATTTGCTTGGACTTCTCAATAACATTTTGTTTGAACAAGGGATACTTCCGTTTTTTTTCTAATTGGGAAAATTATTATTTACTTTTATTTATAATTTTATAGACTAGAAACATTAATTTCCCTCGTTAAGATTACTGGCAAGGTGAGATAGTTCTTAGCCATATTTCCCCTTGGAAATATCTCTTCTGAGTCTTTTACTCATTTATCTCTTTGGCATATAATGTTTTACCTCATCTGTTTAAATTCTCACTTTATATAATAAAGGTATTAATAGTTTTTCATATTGGCTATACATTTTTCTCAGGATTTTAAAAAATATTTTTTATTAAATGAAATATTCTTTTTACCTCTCTGAATTTGTATTGCAGTAATTTTAGGAAAATATAGGTTCAGAGAATTTGAGAGAATTGAGAATTTAAAACAATATCTGGTTGCTTTTTAATTATTAATAATTTAATTTTTAATTTTAATTTTTCACTAAATATCTTTGAAAAAAAATGGATGTTTAGGAAATAATCTCTAAATGCTTATGTGAATGCAAATTGAGAAGGAGAGAGGGAAATAACTATAGCTTTACCTGAATGACAGCTTAATTTATTTTTTAAGGCAGAGAAGCATAGTACCACCTAATCTCCTTTTGTTGACTTCACTCAAAATGAGCACAAGCGGTTTTTGGCATTAAAAATTAAGAAAAGAAGAAAGTCATTCTGTTATGACATCTTGTCCCTTCAAGGAAGCCTTGCTGTCCAGTATTTCTTTCCATGACCTTTCCGTGGATGGAGGCAGGGGTCCGCTCTGCAGCAGCACAGCAGGGGGTCCAGAGAGCGCCAGGCGGCGGACAAGCGGTGCGGTCCTTACCCCCAAAGAACTACAGCTGAAGGTCTCATAAGCTGTGGTGTGAAGCCCCACAGACATTTATTTAAAAGTAATCCTTAATTTAAATTTTTAAAAAGCAAAACCGCATTTTCTGTAAATAAATTCAGATTTGCTGTCAACTGCAGGGTAAGCAGTATTATGTATTCCAAAGGAGATGTACCTGCAGGTGAAAGTTACAGTCTGAATTGAGAGTTTATAGGTAGTTGCATAAAACTCCCTAGAGTTGGCTTGCCTTGGCCAGAAGCACTTATCCGTTCCCATCCCACAAACCCTTCCTCCCCTGCTTCTTTTTCAAAACTCCGGTTACAAAAGTTCCTTTGGCATAAACATTGGATGTGCCTCTTTAAAACTGCGGGCAGCAGCACTATCCTTCAAAAGGCCAGAGAGACTGATTCCATTTAGTCGCAGAGAGGTGGAGTATTTCTTCCACTTTCCATCTTCTAAATTTTCTATGTTACTGAAGTGCCTTTACACAATCTCTGATTGGATCTAGTTCTGTATGTTTTTAATATTAATACTGTCTTTGATGTCATCAGAGGAATGTGGTAGAACTCTAGACATCAGTGGTCCTCCGGGGTAGTCCTGCTGTAGCATTTGTCTTATTTAGATATAATAACTGCCTAAAATGCAGCCAGCATCCATAGCTAGGAATGTGCCCAGGTATAGGATGACATATGTCACTCACTCATGCATTCAGGTGACAGTGCAGATTGAGGCACGCAGGAGCACACAGGGCAAAATCAGATTGCTTTTCTCATAGAGCTTATACTCATGGGGGCAGGGAGGAAATAAACTTGCAAACACATGAAGAAAAGTTATCACAGACAATTACAAATGTTATAAAGAAACAAGACAGGACAAGGTGATGGAGAATGATGGAAAGTGGGAATGGGGCACAGCCAATTGGATTGAGTGGTCAGGGATAACGTCACAGCGATGGTACCATGAGCTGAGGACCTACATGACAAGTGGGGTCCAGGCACAGGAAAGCTGGCACTGCAGTCATGACAGAAGAAACTGAAAAGGAAGAGGCCTGCAGAGGACACAGCCTGAATGTCTGAAGAGAAGGGGGCTGCAGCTGGGCCGCCCGTCGAGCAGGTCTTAGGATCTCTGTAGACCTTGCAGGAAAAATTTGGATTGTATTCCCATCAGGGGATTTGACAAAAATGAAGGAAGACCTGGAAACAATTATACTATTTTGGTACCTATTTTGAAGGAAAGCCCACAAAACTTGTTAGATTAGGGAGAGGGAGTGAAGGAATGAGTAGAATCAAGGATGAGTCCGAGGTTTTGAGTTCAAGTGTCTAGGTAAATTAAGAACCATTTGCTGAGATAAAGAAAACAGAGGTTTGAGGAATGAAAATTAAATTTTCTATGGAACTGTTAAATTTGATATGTTAAGTTTGATATGGCATTCAGTTGAAGAAGTAAAATAGGCAGTTGGATGTAGGAATCTGGAGCCCAAGGAGTACAGAAGACAGGACCTAATTAACAAACCAAGGACCTATATTATGATGCGCATGTATGATGCCTATTTTTCAAGTTAATATTTATAGTGTAACATTTAAACTATATAATTTGTCCATAGTTTTCAATGTAGAGCACCCACATTTTGACATTCTCAAGACACAGTGTATACTTTTTAGTAGTATATTTTCTAAAAATTATATCCCTTTTCTTTATTTTGTTTTTATAAAAGGTAAGAAATTCACTGGAAGCCAGAAAACATCCTTATGATTCTGGATACTTTTATTAAAGTATATTAAAATTTTGACAAAATATATTATAATTGATTCCCATTATGAAAAGAGAGGCATTTTAAAGCATCTGTGTATTCAATAAATATTTGTTGTTCATTAAAAATCATACAAATTATATTAATTTTTCAATAGTAATGTTTAGACAATTCTGCAGTGACCACCTAAAAGTTTGCTAGGTCTTTTGTTTGTTTTGTTTTGGTTTTTTGAGGGTAACAAAATGAAAATGTTGAAAGACAAGAATCAAATGATGGCAGTGTGAGAATTTTTTAAGAGTTCAATTTGAAAGGATACCTGCTTTATTTTTTCCAAAAAAGTGTGTCATAATACCTTTCAAGAGGCTTTTTGTCATATATAGATAAGATATAGGGATAAGGAAGATGCAACAGTATCAGAGAATAAAATTCCACTAAAGGAGATTGCATGATGTTGCCTTGATCTTGGCATCTTGAACTTGTTCATTTGTTTCACCACTTATCTTTCGAATGGGTCTGAAGACAGTCTCAGGGTAAAAGCTTAGCATCACCTTGTGCCTATTTATTCTTTCTTTCCTATTGAATGTGGATATATTAAAAACATTTGATCTTTTATCATGTTTTCGCTTTTGTAGTTTCTATACAACTTCAAGTGTTTTATCATCATGTTTTCTCTTTTCTACATCTTGTAAAAGATGTGGTCTATCAAATCATTAAGTTTTAGAAAACTTTCCCCTCAAACTTTAGTAACCTTGAAAGATGACAGTTTTAAATAATATAAACTTTAATTGTTATCAAGATGTCCTGATTTAGTTTCATTACAATTCTCTGTAGTACTAAAACAATTGATTTTGTCTCTAATATCTAGTTATTTAAATATATTTATACTTTTTTTATTATTTCTTTTCCTCAAATTCTTGAAGAACACTATTATATGGTTGAGAAGGTCACCTCTATTTTAAAACCCAGTTTTCCTTAAATAAATCAAAGATGTGTCTACTATTCTCATAATATATATGAAAGCTTGACAAGGTATCAGAGCGAACTTTTCTCCTTAGAAATTACAAATGTAGAAATATGAGGGACTAAGATAAATAGCTATTAGCAGCTTAAATAGAATTTAGCGGTCAAGAGTGGAGTTAAGAAGAGGGTATTGCAAAAATGTCTGGAGGGAAGTAGTGCTTATTTAGATCAAACCAGCAGTGTAGGTAGTAAGATGGGGTTTGATTGGAGACACATTTAAAGGTAGAATCTGTGGCATTTGCTCATGGATTGGACAGGAGATGTAAGAGAAAGGAAATCTTCAAGAGTGATTCCAGAAGTTTTTCTTTTTTTTCCTTTTTTTTTTTTTTTGATTGATCACCTGGAAGAATGGCATTATCATTGACTGAGACAGTCAAGATGGGGGCAAGAACCACATTTTGATGGGAGGAGGGTTTAAAAAGTTGGATTTTGGCCATATTCGAGATAAGATGTCGGATTTCTAAGTGTAAACATCAAGTAGGAATCTCGAGATATAAAACTTGAAATCAAGGGAGAAGACAGGGCTGGAGACAGAAATTTGAGTTAAGTTGTAGATGATATTTGCAGCCAGGAATATGTCCAGGGAGTAAGAATAGAAAAGAGGAAAGGTCTGAGTGTGAGTCCTGAGTGCTCTAATATTTAGAGTCAGGAAGGTTGAGGAAGATTTAAAGCTATAAATTTGCATCTTGAGCCTGGTTTAGGTGAGTCTAATCTAAAGACATGTACTGATAAATTGGGTTCTGAACCTGTAAGGCTGAAGACTAGATTTTCAATTTTGGCATATTCACTGTGATAACAAAAAACATCTTATGAGGTCTCTTGACAGAAGGCTAAGTCTCCTCTTCCAGAGAGCCCCCACTATTGCGGTCAATCTGTTTCTACTTGAATTTCCACACTTAAGCTAACTCATTAATCCTTATATCAACTCTGGATATAATTGTTATTACACACATTTTATAGATGAAAAAACTGGGGTTGGGGCTGTTTAAGAAAGCAAGGTAACTGGCCCAAGATCACAAAAGTTATTTGACATGGTTGTTGGATTTCACACTCCCCAACTCTAAGCAGCAAAGAAACCAAACAAATTGCCCCTATGTCACATGGTGAATTAATGTAAAAGCTAGAATTAAATATTTGATCTTTTTATCTAAATTTACTGCATTTTTCCCCATCGGGAATAAATAATCTAAAATGAAAAATTCTAGTAGTTTGTCATTTGCTAAAGATTCTCGTGTTTTCTGGAAAGCCCTTATTACAGAGCAAAGATTGACCGTTTCTGACCGTGACTCCATGTGTCCATAGTCAGAAAGTGAAGAATAGACCATTTAAGGAATAGGCAATGTGAAAAATAGCAAATAAATAAATAATTCTGGATATAAATTTTCAAAATGCTAAATCAATTTTAAATATGGAAAAATCTTACATACTGTATCTATAATAACAAGATATAACTCCAAGAGAAGACAGGCATAATAGTTTCAGGGTTTCTGATTTTATATTTTTTATTTACTTTGTGACAAGATACTATAAAACTGTTAATATATTAATACTATTAAAGTTTTATTTTAAAATGATCATGATCTATTTAAGTGAACTTTTACAATCTGTACTGTATGATTTTTATTAGTCAAAGAACAACTATTTTTCAACACCCACAAAAATTACTCTAATTTTTAATGACATTCATGGAAATATTCTCAAACTATTATTTATCCTTTAAAATGGTTTGTCGGGCGGGTGGGAGTGGGAGGAGGGGATGGGTATATACAAACATAATGAGTGAGATGTGCAACGTTTGGGGGATGGTCATGCTTGAGGCTCTGCCTCGAGGAGGGAGGGGGGCATGGGCAATATACATAACCGTAATATTTGTGCCCCCATAATATGCTGAAATAAAAAAAAATGGTTTGTTAAACTGAAGGCTGTTGTCTGTGAAGGCATTGCCTGCCCAAACCCGGCTTTGAGAGGCAACATTACAAAGACTTACTGCTGCTGGAGTCTGTGCTGTCCTTTTAAAGGTCCCTCCGTTTACAGACTCTCCAATCCTGTCTAAAAGAGGTCCCATGCTCCTCCCACCAGTCCTTTCCTGCTTCAGTACAAGAAAGTTCCCTCTCTTTTTCCCTGGTTTTTCTGCCCCAGGATTCTCTGACATCCTGTTTGCTTTGAGTGTTACGTTGTGCTCATTCTATAATGCCCATTTACCTCGCTGTATTGTTTCCATGTATAATATTGGAGTGTCTTTGAAGAAATCAAACTGGTTTCTTCATTATTGTTGTTCTTATTACATAGGGCGTGTTGCTGTGACACACCAGCATGTATAATTATGAGTATGTTTTAGGGAAAAAGATCTTATATTAAATAGAGTCAAGATGGAAGAATCATAACCCCTAACGTATGTCATTTGTATTTTAAATAGTCCTTTAGGAATGAGACCACATTTTTGTGCATTAAATAGCTAGTTATGCAGGGCTAAAGAGAGAAATGATTTTCCCCTTTGTTTTCATAATTTGTATTTCTTTTCTCTCTCTCCATCTATCAAAAAACATTCTCTTCCTGAAAAATTAAGGTTAATACACAATTACCTGTTTTTAAACCGAACCTCCAGAGTTTCACTTTTCTTAGGTGTATAAAGAGGCTATTCAGCCTGGATATATTAGAGATTCTCTAAGTAGGACTGAGCACGTGCTCTGGAAGAAAGAGACTTTGTTTCCAGGAGGGCATTGTTAGAGGCCTGCATATTTCAGGAAATGAATAACTAAATTCTTGACCTGGTAGGAGGTCGCCACAGTTCAACCACTGTCTCAGCGCATAGCAGCTCAGGAGACACTGCTGGGAAAATAGCTCTCAAAGAACCTTTCAAAGAAACCAGAGCTTTGGTTCAAGCTGATTTTACTCCTTTATTGGTATCATCATGTTAGGGACAGAAAAATAAGGGTAATGGAAATCAGAAAAACAGAAAGGAGAAAGCAGTTATAGAAAAACAATAAGGAGGATATGGTTGCAGAAAAAAGAGGGAACGGTTATTTCAGTCTTAAAGAATGGGGTAATTAGGCCATGGGACACTGGCCACCAGTCAGAGAGTGGAAAAAACACCATAAGCAGGTTATGGCACGACCCCCACCGTACATGTATTAAGAAAGAATGACTGAAACGTAACCTTTAAGTCATGTCCATACCTGGAAAGCATTCAGTCCCCAAAACAGTGATGTATAGTTACGGATAGTTGTAACTAACCTTTACCTAAACATAAAGCATATAAAAAGAGAAACATAGAAGTAGACAGTACCTTCTCCACTTGTGGAGACAGACCCATTTCCCCTTAGGAAATGTACTTTTGCTTTGCACCCTTAAACTTCACTCTCAGTAAGTTCTTCACACATACTTGCTCAGTGTTGGCCATCATGCGGGCCAAGGCTTGTGACTCCTCCAAGCCCGGAGCCCAAGAACTGGGGAAACACTCCAGAGTTCAGCCATGAACCGAACCCTGACAATCACATCAATTTGTTGCATGGTCCTGAAAGCCAGAAGGAAATCCAAGACCTTGGGATCTCTGTGTTAAAAGCTGTGACCCACTCAGCAAATTCTCTTTTAAATTTTAAAAGGGATTTTAAAGGGCTGAAGATCAAATGAGTATTTTCCATTGGAAAGTGGCTTACTCTGTGTGTGCAAACATGTAAGCACCCAACAAAACTGAAGTATTCTATATGCTTTTTCAGATTCAGTGAGTAAAGGGAGAAACTACTAAATTTGAAAAAAAATTCATGTTTTTTTGTTTTTTGGGGTTTTTTTTTTGGTTTTTTGTCCTTAGCTTTTCCTTGGTTTCTTTCTTTTTGTTGGGTGTTTATAGTGCCATTATATTCTTTATTGTTGATGGTTTTTGACAATTTATGTGCCCTGCATTAAACTTAGCTCTTCCTGTTTGTCTTAAGAATTTTGTTTTGATGATTTCTTATTACTGAAACCATGGGACAGGCTTGTTAAAATAGAGCATGGGCTTTTGAGGCTTTTTTGAGCTGGTTTCCTGCTCTTCTCTCCTCTTCCCTCTCCCTCTTTCCTTCCTTCCCTCCCTCCCTCCCCTTTTCCTCTCACAAACATTATATGTTGTGAACACCTCTTATACACCTGTTGCAGGTAATGCTCTAGGCAATGGGCTACAGCAGAGGACAGAACAGTCCCAGCCTTCATAGGGCTTACATTTTAATGAGTTCAAATTCTGTCTCTATTTGGTATGTGACCTTGGATCTGAACTTCATTGTCTCCATATGCAAAATGGGAATAATACCTCTCATTCTATAGGGTTATTGTGGTGATTAAAATGAGGCAACACGATACTCTTGGACATAGGGGCTCAGACTTGTTCCCACCCTTTTCTTCTCCTCACCTGGCTGCCAGTATGGGTTTTCCTCTTCTGCTGCACTCTCTGCCTTGGTCTCTGTCTACTTTGGTTCTTGTTTGTATGTCTTTTTATTTGCATGTGTCTCTCAGCACCTCTGTCTCTGTGTGCACTGTCTCCTGATTTGTGCATCTCTGTGTGTGCTTCTTACTGTGTCTTTGTGTATGTCTCTATGTCTAGTTTGTCTCTTTTTTTTTGTATTTTTGTCTCTGTGTGTGCGTGTGTGTGTGTGTGTGAGAGAGAAGAGAGAGAGAGAGAAAGTCTCTCTGTGTGCATGCATGCATCACCATCTCTGCGTGTGAGTTTCTCTCTCTCTGTGTGTGAATTTGTCTCACTTTTGTGAATAAAAGTTCTCTGCAAAAGGATTTGGAGGGAAGAGACTTTATTCTTGTGAACAGTTGGTAAACTGGGGAAGCACAGCCTTCAGTGTAAAAATAAGGTATGGTGTGTCCCAGAGAACAAAAGGAGGGTTCAGTTTTTATAAGGCAGGTTCCTGCCCAGGTTCCCAATCATGTACATTTTTGCAAATGAAGGATTCAAACTTGCTGAGTTCTGATTGGCCAGTGCGGGCCCCAGCCTGTGGCCAGGAACAGTCAGCTGCGAAGTTCTCCAGGTGAAGCAGATGCGTGGGTTTTCCAGCGACTCAGAGTACGGGCATGTGACCTCTAGTCAGCACGTTTGGCTCTATTTTAAATTTAGGCCCAATTAGCCCCTCGGGATTCATCTTGAGGGATCGGTTCTTTCAGGTTCATACTTTGCATGAGTGTGTGTGAGTGTATCTCTGTGCTTCTCTCACAGCCTGGGGCTCTCCCTGTCTCCGGTTCACTCTCATCCCTGTCTCCGTCTCGTTCCCTCCCTCTGCCTCTCTCCTTTCCTCCTGCTCTGTGTGTCTCTCTTGCTTTCTTTCTCTGTAAGTCTGTCACTTTCTTCCTTTCTTTCCCATTCACTCTCTTTCTTGGTTTCTGTCTCTGTCTCTCATGTGCGCCCTCTCTCTTTGTTTCTCTGTCACTCTGTGTTTCACTTGTGTGGGGGTAGGTTTTATGATATGCATTTGTTCATTGCACTCGTATTTATGCACGCCCTCCTCATTCCATTCCTAACATAGCTTAGAGATTCAGTGATATTTAGGTAGCAACTTCATGTCTCAGGAAGAATAAAAAGGAATAGGAATTTATTCTAAAGAAGCCTTAGGGGGACTTACGGGTAGAGAAGTAGACTTTTTAAAATTATAGATGGACATTACCAAGATTTGGTTTTATTTTACATGATTGTGCCACGAATTT
>VBSM01002608.1:64201766-64228004 GCA_008086735.1 Cheirogaleus medius
AGTTTGCAATCCCACCAGCAGTGTAGGAGTATTCCTATCTCTCTGCATCCACGCGGACATTTATTGTTTGGGGACTTTTTGATAAAGGCCATTTTTACTGGAGATAGGTGATATCTCATTGCAGTTTTGATTTGCATTTCCCTGATGATTAGAGATGTTGAGCATTTTTTCATATGTTTGTTGGCCATTATTCTGTCTTCTTTTGAAAAATTTCTGTTCATGTCCTTTGCCCATTTTTTGATAGGGTTGTCTTAATCCCATACCCTCGAGAAACTAGATTCTGGCAAGAACCTGAAGGAGCTTGTAAGTGCATATTTCCAAGAGCCTCCCAGTAAGCGCCCAGTCAGACAACACCTTCATTTCACTTTGTGTCCTGGATCACACAAATAAATTGAACCAATGTGGACTTCTGACCTATAGGAATTATCAGATAATAAATTTGCATTGTTTTAAGCTGCTAAGTTTGTGGTAATTTGTATGGCAGTAATAGAAAATTAATACAAGACTGTTCCATTGCATTACTATAACACAAATTAAAAAAAAATTTACTATTGATAGATTTGGATTGCTTCCATTTGAGAGCTACTATAATTAATGATGCTGTGGGCATTCTTATATCTGTCTCTTGGCAAATGTATGTACATATTTCTTTCCATAGATACTCAGGAGTGGAATTGGTAGATCTTATTTTATGAACATGTTCAGCATTAGTAGATATTGGCAAACATTCTATCAAAGTGGCAGTACTAATATGCACTCCTACCCTTGGTATGTGAGAGTCCTCATTGCTGCACATTTTGGTGGAAATTTTTTGATGGAAAATTTGTAGTGCTAAAGAAAAAATAGTTTGCTATTTTTGTAAGTGTTTATTACTCATAGCGTTTTGATTTACATTTCTCTGATGATTAATGATGTTGAGAATATGTTCATATGCTTATTAGATGCTTGGATATTTTCTTTGAAGAACACCTGCTCAACAGTTTGTCAGGCATTCCCTGAATAGCAGCACAGCTACTTGATTGGCTTGCCACACTTCCATAAAACCGGTTGGGAAGGAAACAGTAAGCCCACGTGGATTTATACGGTTTATACTCGCAGCACAGAAGGCTTCCTAAGCTTCTGTTCACATCTCCTGTTTGCAGAAGTTCCCCGTCCCCATATGTGCCGTGGGGTCCAAGGTGGGACCAGGTGGTTGCTATGTTTGTGGTGCAGGTCTGTGCCTCAGCTGAGAGATACTGCCCTTAGGAACTTCCCAGTCATTTAAGGGGCTGCTGGCAGACCTGCCCTTTCTTTATATCTGAGGAAGAGTTAATAAAAATATGTAAGCACATCTTCTCCCAGAAGAGGAGGGAAGGTAAACAAATTTTCTATTTCTAATTATTCTTTTCTATCTTGAAAAGTAAATAAATTTTCTTTGTTACCCAAAAACTAACTCTAGCTTCCAAGGCTGTTTGCTAATATCCTTGAAAAGATAGTCTGATATAGATATAAAATATATGGGCATAAACATATACATGTACATATTTATTATAGTTCTATGTATGCCTATGTACATACAAACATATATCACATAAATATACATATATCAGCCTATCATTTGTGCATATATAATTTTTAATAATATAATGTATATACTATTTTCTGTATAAACATCTTTGAAAAGACAGTCTGATATAGTCAGATGCTGCATAACATCTGTTTCAATAATGTTTCAATCAACAACAGAACACTTTTACGACAGTGGTCTCATAAGTTTGTAATAGTATATTTTTACTGTACCTTTTCTATGTTTAGGTATGTTTAGATACACAAATACTCACCATCGTATTACAATTTTCGGCAGTATTCAGGGCAGTGACATGGTGTACAGGTTTGTAGCCTAGGAGCAATAGTCTATACCACACAGCCTAGGTGCGTACTAGGCTGTACCACCCAGGTTTGTGTAAGTATACTCTATGATGTTCACACAAAATGCCTAAAGATGCATTTTTCAGACCATATCTCTATTAAAAATGCATGACTGTATATATCAGAATATATATATGTGTTAATGTATATATATGTGTATGTATGTCATGAAGAATTGTCTCCCAATAGACTTTTGCCTGTTTTTCTATGTGGTATCTGCCTTTTTCTCATTAATTTTGAGAAACACACACACACACACACACCTACACATACATAAACATATGGATCATAGCTTTTCAAATATTTCTTCTTTAACATGATAAATTTTCCTCAAAGCATTGCTTTTGCTGCATACCATGATTTTTATTATGTCTTATGTTTCTTATCATTCAGTTTCAAAATATTTTCTAATTTCCATTGTAATTTTTTCTTTTATTTTGATTTGTTTAAAATGGTGTTGATTATCATGCATACATTTGGAGATTTCTAGTTTTTGTAATTGGTTTCTGGTTTAATTTTATTGTGGTCAGAGAATGTACTTTTGAGTAAAGTTTAATGCTTTGAATTTTGTTAAGTCTTGCTGTAAGACCCAACATGAGATCGCTCTATTTTGATAAATGTTTCATGGGCACTTGAAAAGAATGTGTGTCCTTCAGTGATTCATTGTACTGTTCTGTGTACATAAATTAGGTCAAGTTGGTTATTTTTCTTTAAAATTCTATATTCTTATGATTCTTTTCCTGCTTATTCTATCAGTACCAAGAGAGATAAGTTAAAATACATTTGTCTATTTCTCCTTTTAACTCTGTCAATTTTTGCTTTATATATTTGACTATGTTATTCAGTGAGTAGAAATTTAGGGCTGCTGTCTTTATGGTGAATCGATCTTTTTATTATTATTAATTGTTCCTTTTTATCTCCAGAAATGTAGACTTAAAGTCTACTTTGATATTAGTATGGTTATGTTAGCTTCCTCTCGAGTGATGGTTGCATGATATATCTTTTTCTATTCAACTACCTTCAATTTTTATGTCATCTAATCATTTACCATTACTATATTGATAATCTATTTTTACTCTAAGTTTAGGTCAGTGTATAATTCATGTTAATTAACACAGTGCTTATTGAATATAGAACAAAGTATAATCCTATTTTTCCTTTAATTCTAAAATATGAACTAGAAATAAAAATATGAGAATATTGTACATTCTAAAACAATATTTACATATAGTTGTCATAATTTTTTTTGTTTGTTTTGAAATGGGGTCTCACTGTGTTGCCCAGGCTGGTCTCAAACTCCTGGGCTCCATGATCCTCCCACCTCAGCCTTCCCAGTAGCTGGGATTACAGGAACGTGCCACTGTGCTTGGCTTTTCATAGCATTTGAAAGACAAATGTTACATCGATTCTATGGCCTCAATGTATTGTTTACTCTATGCTAGGCACTGTGTATTACTGTACACTGCAGTATATAAGTAGAATACGTTATTATCTTTTTTTTACAGATGAATAAACTGACAATCAAATTGGGAATCAACATCTTGTTCAAAATTATATAGCTAATAAATCATAGACCTGGGAGTATAAACTCAAATATTTTTTATATTTTTAAAGTAATGCTTTTATTCCTGGAAAATGCTTTTTCCTTAACTGACATCTACCAAAAAAAGGCTTCAGTAATCTGGAATTTAGAATGAGCTTCTCCCCAGATATAGGGAAACACAGACTGTATTACCCTTGGCCAGTGTTAACTTTCACTAGCTATTGGACATAGTTCTGCAACAGACTTACATGATTGCTTTTTTTACTCCCCTTCTATTATTGCATGCACCTTACTTCTAGGATATTTGTCATTTAAGTAATAATAATGAAAAAAAAAGAATTGGGAACTGACATTAGTTACAAGTAAAACCTTTTCTTCTAACAGAGAGAAGGAGAGAAGGATCATCAAGTGCGTTTGGCAGTTGGAAATGGTATGCGGAGTGATGTATGGAGACAGTTTTTAGACAGATTTGGAAATATTAAGATGTGTGAACTTTACGGAGCTACTGAAGGAAACATTTATTTTATGAACCACACTGGGAAAATTGGATCAGTTGGGAGAACTAATTTCTTTTACAGAGTAAGTACAGTATTTTCTTTACAAAAGAAATACATCAAGGTCTGGTGACTTTCTTCGTTGTGCTTGTAAATTATGGTAAATATTACCACTTTTTTTTCTGAGTTGAGAACTTCTATAAATAAAGCCGTGGCCTCTAGGTGAGAGACAGGGCTATGGGTTATGCGAAGCTCAGTCATCTCCCGTGGCTCCCTCTATAATATGGGGATGACAGCGTCTAAGTTTTGTTCCGTTTTTAAATGTAATGATATAATGTATTAACAGCAAGCATAAGTCCTAATATGTATTAATTTGACTCTTTCCATTTTCCTTAAGGATTTTCATTCCATTATTTCTAATTTTATCATTCATATCATTCAAAAAATCTGTACAGGTTCTTAATATATATATTTTCTTAAACTATTAATATGTCAAGATAACACTAAAATCCTAAAAGCAGCCAAAGAAAACACCTTTTTATGAGTAAAAAACTAGAAGTTGGTTTCTCAATAGCAACCACAGAAGACAAAAGACAATGGACAAATATGTTCAACTGGCTTGGAGAAATTACTGATGAACTAGAATTATACTCAACAGTAATATTTTTTTAATAATAAAGGTGAAAATAAAAATTTATAAAGCAAAATTGATATAACCTCAAGAGGAAACAAATCTTCAATAATGCAGACTATTTTAATAATAAACAAACTACTAATCAGCATATAAAGGCCCCTGCATCTAACAACTTCAAAATACCCATTCTTTCAAGCACTTATGAAACATTTTATAAAAATTACTGGGCCACTTAAGGGATTCCAATAAATTTCAAAGGATCAAATAAACATAGATTATGTTCTTTGACAACAGTTTAAAATAGAAATAATTTTTTTAAAAGACAACTAGATAATCTCCCATGTGTTTGGAAATAAAACATTTCTAAATTGCCATGGGTTGAAGAAAAAATCATAACAGAAATTAGAAGATATTATGAGCTCATAATAAAAATGTTACATTTACAAACTTGTGGAATCAGCTAAGAACAGCTGAAAATTTGTTGGATGGAGCTAAATATCCATATCAGTTAGTTTAAAAAAACTAAAATAAACTCAAAAGGAAGGAAATAATAAAGAGCAGAAATTAATGAAATAGAAAAGAAACATTGAGTGAGGAATATCAAAAGAAATATAAATATAACATTTTTAAAAGTAAAGAAGTGGATTCTGATTGATAGAACAGATAATATCAGAAATGGAAAGGGGGACATTGTTACAGACGCTTTAGGCATTAAAACAATAAAATAGGATTTTATTTGAATTTTATTTAGTTTAATGAGTTGATTTTATTTAGTTGAATGAGTTCATATCAATAAAGTTGAAATTATGAGATTACTTTGACAATTTTCTAGAAAATACAACTTACCAGTACTGACAAGAATTATCACACTAAATAAAATAAACATACCCCGAAATCTTACCGTAGCTCTAGACAGGTCACCTGTTAAATGTCCTGAATATTCGAAGAGCAAATAACTCTAATCTTACAGATTCTTTCAGAGAATACAAAAGGAGAGAAAACTCCCCAGCTCACTTTTTGACTCCCAAACCCGACGTGACAGTGCAAGAACAGAAGGTGCCAGGCTGGTGCCAGTCACAGACATACATGTATGAAGCAAGGCTTTGGGTGTTAATCGCTCTCTCCTCATGTGTGTTTTCTCAGTGGCCTCACCTGTGCCCTGAGAGTGGCGCTATACTATGACATTGCTGTTGATGTTTCCACAGTGCCATACTCAAGCTTTTGAAAAGAGCTTTAAGAATTCCGTAGTGCAAACTTTGGTGCATTTGTATCACTTGCATTCCTAGCTTCTTTAGTTTTATAGATTAAGATTTCTGCATAATAAACTGCCCTACATCAAAGAACACCTGGAAGCAACAAAAAACAAGTGTTTGGTTTTCTAGTTTGTGGAGATTTTCTTTTTAGTATCTGGAAGTAATTGACACATGTTTTTCAGCCGCAGTGGTTCCCTTTTTAGTTGAGCTGCCTAGTCAAAGCTGTTGTAAATCACACTAATGTTCTAATCCTAAAGAAGGTGCAAACTATTTTTATAATGCATTCTTTTAAGATTTTGAGGGTCTAGTTGACATCTCAGAAATGTATTCTGAACTAATGTATTTCAGGGAAATTTACTACAGACGTTGCTGAGTTTTTCATTCCTTGCAGTTAATTTCTCAGTTTCATTGCACTGATTCCATTACAGATTTGGTCATCACATTGAGCCCTCTTTGTGCAGCTGAATCATACTAAAGTAACCATCCAACAAGAACACATGAAGATTTATTTTGTATTACTGATTGGACTTCATTATAATTTTCTAATGTTTTAAATTTCCTGTCAGACTGTAATAATATCAATAATGTAAAAAGTCATTTTTTTGTCTCCGATTTATTAGGAAAACTTGGTTTTCAACTCAGTTTTCTTTTTCAGTTTGGAAATGAAAAAAAATCATAACTAATACCATATATATGCTAGTCTTTAATCATTTTATTCACATGCTTTTTTGTTAGATGGCAGGTAATTGGAAAAAGTTGCTCCAATAATTGTTTCATAATTAAGTGGAGAGATTCGCCAAGTGTCTCTCAGAAATGTCAACCTAATGCGAGCTTATGCCTACTGTCTCACAGGGAAACCAGCCTCCACGCAGAGATGGAAGGTTACAAGGGAAGGAGGAAAGTAAGGCAATGGCACAGAGTTCCTGTAACCCAAATGTCATTTCCATATGCTGCACTTAACTATTTAAATGCATAAAACTGAAGAGATAGTGTCCCACATGTGCCCCAAGGCAAACAATATAAAACTTTTCGTGACAATGTATTTGAGAGACAAACCCAAGTAAAATTATGAGCTTCCTTCTCTTTCCTACAGTATTTTCTCCTGGGGAAAATAATTAGGAAGGAGCAGACATGAAATCCTTAGATGAAATAAAGCTTGAAAAAAGGAATAAAATCAATCTAAATAAAAGCAACTGGAAAAATATAAATTCACATCAAGATAATAAGTCCTCTGAAATGGCCAAGAAATGTTTAGAAAAACAAATTCCTGCAGGCTCAAAAAAATTGCTGTATTATTCTCTATAAAAATAAGAGCTCAAAGGAGAGTAAGGATCAAGGAAAATATAAATCAACAAAAGGAATCCAAAAGTAAGCAAGATCAGCTCAAAGAAAAAATAGAACAAAAGATGAACATATCACAGAGACAAGACCACAGTAAAGGACTTAAAACTCAGCAAGACCGTAAGCCCTGCAGGGACAAGCTGG
The DNA here is from genome assembly GCA_008086735.1 of Cheirogaleus medius. NCBI lineage: Eukaryota > Metazoa > Chordata > Mammalia > Primates > Cheirogaleidae > Cheirogaleus > Cheirogaleus medius. The sequence goes on from VBSM01002608.1 coordinate 64,209,084, forward strand.
GTAGGGTTAAGGAGTCACATAAACACAATAAAAAGAACAAACAAATGATAATTAAGAAAAAGGATTTCGAAAACATAGATGGTGATCTGACATGTGCTTAATTGGTGTTCCTGCAGAAAAGAACAGATCAAAAAGAAAAATAATTATTTCAGCCCTAACAAAAGAAAACCTCCTTAAAGACTTGAATAGCAAAAGAGCACACTATAGTCCTGCAAAAAGTATATGGTACAAAATGATCATCGGAAAAATATAACCTGGTGAAATGAACAAAAATTAAAGATCTATAAGGAGATGATGAGGCAGAAAAAGCAAAGGATGTATAAGAGGTAACATGGGTAAAGATGGGAAGCATCTTGGGCATCTCTCAAAGTAAAAACGAAACACTCAATGCCAGAAAAAAAAATGAGAGAAATGTCTGTACCTAACAATTTTAGTTCTGGCTAAATTGCTTCTCAAGTATAAAGGCATCCAAGATGTTTTCTCAAAATCTTAATATTTACAGGAATATAATACTTTATAAAATTCACTGAGAAATTCTGGTCAACCTGAAGATAAAACAGAACTTAGAAATGAAGGAATCACCTCCAGTTAAAAGGTTGATGGTGAACATTGAAACCATTTACATATAAAGGATTGAACAGCTCTGAATTATATTTACACAGGGAATAGAAATATAAAACCCAACAATATAAAAATAATATAACACTAAGAAATGGGAGTTAGGTGGCAGGAGAGGAGGAAGTATAAGTGGTCTTTCACAGTGGTAAATCCATGGACACACTGTAAAGACAAAATATAAGATTCATAAAAAGGCTCATTTCTTAAACATTTTCATAACATTTTTTATTGACTTAAAAGTAGGCATCTTTTAGGGACAAGGAAAGTTAGCCAACTATAAAGTAAGGGAACAGTCTCTACAAGACCACCCTCACTTCTGACATTAATTGCGATTTGGGGAGCCCCTAAGACCACTCTTTGGTTTCATAATTTGCTGGGACTCACAGAACTCGCTGACAGCTGTTACCTTTGTGATTACAGCTTATGACAGTTAAAGTATACAGGTTAAAATCAGCCCAGGAATGAGGCACACAAGGCAGAATCTAGGAGGGTACCAGGGTAAAGCTCTCAGTCGTCCTTTCTTGGGGAGTCAGAACATCATTACACCCCTAGAATTGATGTGAGACAATACACATGGAGTACTGCCAACTAGGGAAGCTCACCTGAGATTCCTGTCTGGATTCTCTTTGGGGCTTGATTATGCAAATCTGGTTGACTTCTATTTCCTGCCCCTCAGGAAGTCAAGCTGGGTGACCCAAAGCCCCTACTCTACATAGCATTGTTGGTGAGGCTCAGAGATCCTTTTCTGAATCATGTTGTTACTATCTGGTTGGCCCTAAGACAAACAAATACACTCCTATCAAAACTGACAATCCAAAGGCTGATAAATTACCTCCCAGAAGATGAGGTCAGACCTGCTTTTAGGCAAGGTTAAATTCTTTACTACACAGGGATGGATATCTCAGTTCTAGGCCCAACTCTGCCACTACTTGACTTTGTAACTTTGACAAGTTACTTTCCTTTGGGTTCAAAGTCTCCTCATGTCTTAATTGAGGAAATAATTTTGTGTTCCTTTTCCAAGTCATAAACTTACAAATCTGAATATGCAAAGGCACACAAGGGTATGTATAGAAAGTCCCAGGGCTGATGTGTACAGCTGTTTCCCTAGACTGTCATGATGGACCCGCCTGTGGTTGTGCTCTGGATGTGTGCATACATACGTGGACATGAACATTTAGGGATTTTGAAGGTATGAAATCTATTTTTTTATATGTGTTACTATAATGCAGCCATTTTTATAAGAGGTCTCGTAGGGACCTCTTGAAGGCAGGAAGAAGGGAAATACTTCTAGCTGAGCATTAATGCTCTGATTCAGACTCCTTCTAGAGATGTTGTGATATATTTAATTTCACTTGAATTATAAAATTATTCAATTTTTGACCATCAAGTTCCCTATATCTGATAACAGACACACTGAACAGTAATTTAATGTGGAATTACTCTCACCCGTATGTGTGAAATAACACTAAAGCTGGTATCACAAGTTGCTGGGTGATGAAATAAAGCATGTTAATACAGGAGAGAAAGAATGGATAATGAACAGGGCAATGTTCTTGTTTGGCTGAGATGATAGAGGCAGTTCCTGAACTTCTGGAATCTTTCTTTCTACTAGTCCTTAGGCAAGTGGCCACTATCCTGTTGTCCCTATTATAGACAAGGACAGATCAACAAGGTGTCAGCTTGCATTTTAATAAAGAATTTTTATGTCTAGAATAACAATACATTTGCTTCACTGCCTCTTTCATTGGCTCTAATCTTAAAATGGGACAATATTAATTTCTACTTCCTAGAGTGTTGTGGTGATTGAGTTAAATGTAGCTCTTGAGCTCTCAGCACTGTGCCTGGCACACAGTAAGTGCTCAGTCAATATTAGTTGCTCTCATTTGTATTTTAATTCAAATTGTGATTCTAGTTCCATGCTGATTTGACTAATATTAGAAACCATAAATGTTAGTGCTTAATTTTTGATAACAAATAATACTATCACATTTATCTCACCAATATTCATCTTTCCCACTTACTTGCTCTATTAATAGATTTGTTCATTTCTCTCCTCCTCTCTCTCTCTCCCTTTCCCTTCCCTCCCTGTTTCTCCTATTTGTCTTTTCTTATTTTCTCTCACTTCATTTTATTTCCTTTATGTTAGTTTACTATTTTCTAATTTAGCTTAATAAGATTACTGGTTTCTTTGGTCAGTAAAACTTCAGTTTTCTTATAGAAAAAGTAAGGGGGTTGAACTAAACCCAACCTGCAATTCTTCCCCAGGGTCAAAATTTGGTGGATATGTGAGTCTCCATGACATGGTGATAATATGGACATTTCAGGGGCAGGGGAGCTGGAAATATTTGTGATGGGGAGAGACATCGCTTGGCTGCCAACGCGATGAGGACGTTCTAACAAATCTGTCATCTTACACCACAAAAACGTAACTCAGTGTTAGTTTAAAGGCATTTAGGTAAAAAACCCAGGGGAAAAGGCCAAAGTAGTTTTCAAGTAACTGTACTTTTTAGGCATTTGGTTACTTTTCTAGAGACTATAAGGAAAAAATGAGCCACAAAATCTTTGTATTCACATAGCTCACATTTTAGTTCTATTAAAACTTTCCATTTCAAGGGTGACTGCAAAAATGGTCCTCTTACCTGTAGTTGGTAGAGCTTGTAACTGAATGCCTGGATTGTTTCTATGTCTTGGCATCATTCATTCATGATTAAAATTAGTGGTGTTTGGCTAAGGGAAAGTGCAACACAATTTTAATGAAATTAAATGCCAGTAAGTGAATGCTGGTCACTCATACCTTCAGTTTTGATTTTCAAATAATTTGTTTGATTTTGTATCAATAAAAGTTAATTATTATAATTCTAATATTCTAATTATTTAATTAATTTAATTTAATTGATGTAATTATTCATATTCTAATTATTTATTTCAATTGAGCATAAAATCTATTACCAGTAGATGTCATTACACAAATAACCAAATGCTTGTTTAATTTTGTTTCTTCAGCTTTTTTTCAAATTTGAATTGATAAAGTATGATTTTCAGAAAGATGAACCCATGAGAAATGAACAGAATTGGTGTAGTTGTGTGAAAAAAGGTAAGACTTTCTCCTCAAATGAAGTTTCTGAACTTCCATATAGAGTTGTCCCTCAGTAGAGCGATTGGGTCCAGGACCCCGGGTGGATATCAAAATCCACAGATGCGCAAGTTTCTTATATGAAATGGCATAGTATTTACGTATAATCTACATACATCCTCCTAAATACTTTAAACAGATTACTTATAATACCTAATATAATGTAAATATGTAAATAGTTGTTGTACTGTATTTTTAAATTCATGTTATTATTTTTTATTGTACTGTTATTTTTTATTGTTTTTTCCCAAATATTTTGGAGCCACGTTTGGTTGAATCCATGGATGCAGAATTGCAGATACAGAGGGCTGACTATAATACTGAATTATGATTAGTAGTATTTGTTGAAGAAAAAATGACTAGGTCCACTATGTAATTTGTCTTTTTTGAATTTTGGTACAAGTGGAATGGTTGAATTATTAGGTGTTAGAACCCCAGCTGGGTCACTGAGATGGTAAATTGTTAAAATTGAAAATTGGTTACTATTTGGCTCATATTTTCCTTAATCTTCCACTTCTATTGTGTAACAATGGCATATGTCTAATGTCCTAGACCTGTTGGGAAAATATGATTGAGGAATTAATGAGATGTAGCTCATAAGATCATTATTTTATTATATCGCCCTATACTACTATATTAAAGACAGAAACAGGAGTTTGCAGGGTTTTGCCCTGAAGGAATGTGTGAACTCAGTGGTTCATTTATTAGAGGCTACTATCATGGAGGAGCTCTCAAATCTCCGGTAGGGATGTTTTCCAGGAAGGCTTCTCGGTATCTCAAAATATGTGAGTTTCCCTGTGTCTTGAAAGACAAGACAAGGGAAATATGGCCCACAGGATGGGAGCCGGAGACAATGAGTGCACTTTGCCCAGAGATGCACCCCGGTGGTTATAAATAACCTGTTTTATAGAGATGGGTTTCATGCTCTCTCCTGACTGTCTACCTTTAAGTCCACAATAACTAGACCAAAAAATATATAGGGTCACTATACCTCTTTTGTTATACCTTTGTTAATTGATGACTACCTCTTAAAACTTAGAAGTTAGCCCCTGACAGACTTTGTACCTTTTTGTTCACCTAGATAGATTAGAAGCTTTGAGAGGACTTTTGACCCCAACCCACTACCTGTCTCCCCTGACAACTGCATTCCCTGACATGCACATATGTTACCCTGACAACTGGTAATTCATGTCTGTGATTATAAAAACCTGTATGAATCTAACCATATTGCTGGACTTTCATGGGGATATGTCCAGTCTCCTGAGTAACCCCACTGTTATATCTGATCTTTTTATATAAAACTGTAAACTATACCTTAGACTCTGTGTATTCTTTTACTCTCTCTATTTCCTATCAATTTCCTTATCCTCTGTGGCGACCCCTATCTTAGGGACTTGGCTCTGCGGGGAGAAGCAGCCAATCTCCTCGAGGGCCTGCCTCAACTACTCTCCCCAGCATAGATCACCAAACTATAATATAAAAATTAATTAATTAACTTATTCTGGATATAGTAGAAAGTCAGGCCAACCTGAACTTAAACCTAGGCTCTGACACTTAGAAACTGTGCAACTTTGGGCAGGTTAGTCAACCTGAGTCTCATTTTCTTCATATGTAAAAAAGAGGTGACAATATTTATTTTGTGAGCTATCATTGACAATTAAAGGAGATTATGTAAATTCCTACAGAGGGCCTGGCATGGGACTTGGTTCCTTCCTCCCCTCTCTTCTGCCTCTCTTTCCCCTCCTCTACCAAGGTAGATTTTCTTACAATTTTGGGTTAGAAATTCTAATAAAAGCACGTGCCTGTATTAACTTGCTGTTATGTATAATCAAACTAGAAAATAAAATGTAGAGATGTACACTTAAAGTTCCAGTCTGAATAAATCTGGCCAAAATTACTGTTTACTGCTTCTGGATATGTTTAAACAACATTTCAGAGATAATTATTTCAAATGTGAAGATGAAGGTTGCAGGCCTGTTTTATTTTCTGGTAGCTGAAAGATTGAAAAAAAATTACAAACTTTATCTATCAAAAAACAGGTCTCCCAAATCTCTGTATTTTAAGCCTAAGGGCATTTAGCAAGCATCTTTCTCTAATTCAACTCTATGGATACTGTCCAAGAAAAAAGCACTTTCTGAAGAGATTACAAAGAACTTAAACACACTTTTCTAGTGTTTTATTTATTATAATTACAATAATACCTGATATTGGAACTTGAATCTCAAAACTGTGCTTATACAGCCTCAGAGTTTCTTTAAAAACCAGTTGACCCCAAATATCTGCTTTACTATTTTGGAATTCTCATTATGAGCTACTCAATATTTTTGTTGCCCTTAAGGCCTTATGTCTTCACAGTGTAAATTCCTAGACAGGAAACATATGAATAAACTATGACCTATTTAAATATTTGCAATCATTAATCAGAGAAGAAACTGTCACCTGTGTCCTGAAGAAGAAAAACAAAGAACATAAATTTTAAGAGCTACGTAAGAGTCTTAAAAATTCTGAAGTAAAGGAGACCTAGACTGACAGGGTATATGTTGGAGGTGGACCTGGTTAAAAAAAAAAAACAACAAAAACAAAAACAAACAAACAAACAAACAAAAAACCAACTACATTTGCCAGCTGTTTGACATTGGGAAAATTACTTTTTTTTTTTTTTTGGCCTCCATTTCTTCACCTGTAAAATGAAGACTTATCAGAGACATTCTTGCAGGTTCATGATGAAGATTAGATAGAATACATATGTGAGCACTCAGAATAATGACTGGTACCCAGAAAGTGCTCAATAGGGAAACAGTGGTAATGATTATGATGATATGATGGTGTTGGCAATTACAGTAATGATGAAGAGGATGATGATACCGGCCTCTGCTGGTGCAGAGCGGGTTTGTTTTGGCCAGTGGCATGTGTGCCTTTGGAAGCCAGAATGACCAGAAGGAGTGGGAGAAATGGGAATTGAATAATAATGCTGAAAATATAGATTGCTTTGCAGTCTTCTGGGATCCAACTCTATCTATCTAGCCACATGGATATTGCATCTGTTCACAACAGGCAAAGCAAGTAGACAGTGGCCTTCAAGACTTCTGGGCAATGATTGCTGCTCTCCTTTATCTTTTCACCTTATCTTAGAAGTAGCCTTTACCTTGCAGATTGCTGGGGGAAATCTTGGTTAACTTGAATAAGTTTGATTCCAAATTATTTTCGATAATGTGTCTAAATATAAATGAAAGTAAAATGTATCATGGGATAGGCGATCTTTTCAAAGTCTCATCTCTTTTGCATCAAGGATTAGCAGAATAGTATCCCAGAGGAACAAATCATTTTCTTAAATTTCTAATAACATATTAACTGGATCAGAGATAGTATTGTACAGAAAACTTGCCCCCAAATCACAGAGATGTAATTTGAGTTCAATACTTCATTCCTCTGGGTCCTAGGTCCTTCCCTCTGAAATAGGGATTATAATATCAATGTCAAAGGATTTCTATGAAGTACAAGCAAAGCAACAGTTGCAAAGGGCTCATGTAAGTGCCCAATAAACATTGCTATCATCATTTTATTAAAATTATTATTATGGTTGTTATTTATATAGATGTCAGTGTTATCATCTACATAATCCAAAACAAAAACAGCCATTGGTCTATCCACCCAGGAAGTAAAAGAAATTTAATGCATCATTTCTTTCCATTCAGTTCCCTTTTGGTTGGTTTTTCCAAAGTAGTTTGTGTTTGTGGTAATTTGTAAAAGGGTGCACTAGATGTAGGCACCGAAAGTAAGTGATGGCGAATCTCAAAATACATTCAGAGGAAGGTGAGATGAGCAATATTGGTTGTATTGGCCAGATATAATTTAGATATGTGTGTGGTATGTGTAACAATAATTTTAATCAGATAACTGCAAATGTGTCCTTCTCTGTTGCAGGAGAACCCGGACTTCTCATTTCTCCAGTGAATGCAAAGCATCCCTTTTTTGGTTATGCTGGGTCTTACAAACACACAAAAAACAAATTGCTTTTTGATGTTTTTAAGAAGGGAGATGTTTATTTTAACACAGGAGACTTGATGGTCCAAGATGAGAATTTCCTTTATTTTTGGGACCGTATCGGAGATACTTTCAGGTATGAAATATCTTGGGATGCACAGCTTGTTCTGTAATTGTGAACCATGCTTCTATAGAAACACCAGAGACCACATGCTTTTTAGCTTTCAGGGCAGGCAGAGCCTCTATAATGTTTTCTTACTTAAAAATTTATTGGCCATCTCTTCCTAGATTGAACTACAAGTTAAATTTTGATGTAAAATTTTATAATTATTTTAATGAGCCAGTTTAGTTCAAATCAGTGTTCTCCTTTTTTAGGATATAAAACTGGCAGACAGATGAGAAATCTAAATGGTAGGGTTAAAACAGAAAACCAGTTTAATCAAATATGGTCTATTTATTAACCTAAGGATAAAAAATTAGAACAGCAAAATTCCCCTTTGTTACATTTTTAAAAATTCTCTAAGATTATCTTAGGCCTATGAAATTATTTCACTTTACCAGCCAATGACTAAGTAAAGCATTCAACAAATGCTTGAATTAATAAGTTACTTCCTATATCCTTGCCTTCTTGTACTGTACTCTAAACTCACTTTGTGCAAAATTATGTTAATTAAAATAAAATATTTATGTGCATTAAAGGAGCCAAAGGGTTTAATACCTAGAAATTAAAGTGGGCAGGTATACTGAAAGACAACTGTAGCTTTACTTTCATCAGAGACAGGGAATGATTTGCATTTAATTGTTGTTATTTTATAAAATAAAGATTTTTGCAATGATAATCCTTATCACTACTTTATTTTCATGTGTATTATAAAACATTTTATTGTAAGCAATTATATTAATGAGATATAAAGTCATTTTAACTGAAAAACAGATGCTGATTCTGTTGAATTACTGACAATGTGCTTCCTTAGAAATATCTTTCATTTTGAAAAACTAGTTAGTATTGATCACCAGATGCTTAGAGGAGCCAAATGCAAGACATTAAAACTAAAACTGGATATCTAGTTCTTCAAATACAGGTGCACTAACTGGAATTTGTTTTTCATTTAGATGGAAAGGAGAAAATGTTTCAACCACAGAGGTTGCAATTGTTATTGGAATGTTGGATTTCATACAGGAAACAAACGTCTATGGTGTGGCCGTGTCAGGTATAAATATTTTGGAAAGACGCTCAGGATAGAATGTGATACTGTTCTTTAGTTTTATAACAATCTTACTAATTCAACATTTTAATTTTTATGTATTAAGATAAACATCTTAGTCTTGTTTTGGCAGATAATGCCCTTGACCAAGCTAACAAACTTCATGGTCACATCAGGGGAAAGGTACCAACTGAATTTTAATGCCTGTGTTTATTTTTAAGCAGAGCTTGAAAACTCTGGTCAGTGACTCACTGCTTGAAAATTGTTATAGCTTTTCAATAGTCTATTATCTTTCTCTTTATGACTAGAGTTTGTACATGTGGTACATACTAAATAGGAAAGTGATATACATTAAATGTTTAATAACACTGACTTGTATGTACTTTTAAAAAATATTTAAAATATTTTCCTCATTATTTTTATAAATATGCATATGAGGATCATCTCATGATATTGAAAATAGCACAGAAAAGTGACTTACTTGAAGTCATGGGACAGCCATTCTCCATTTTCCAGCTGATGCTTCTAAGTGCAGGGGACACCAGGGCTGGGAGTGTTTGGGTAGGGGAGCGGAGAAAGGGAATGTTTATTTAATGCTAGAGAAAGGCTCCAGAATGTTCTGATCCCCTATAAAGATCCATAGGTGATAAGCAGTCAATGAGCTGTGAAATTAATTATGGAAATACTGGTTTCCAGTTTCTTGACTTAAAAATATGCCCTTTAATTTTTTTGCATTAATGCGTAAAATGTACATTTCTGCATTTGCCTTGAAATGTTTCCTTTCTTAATATTTGTGTTAGTGGTGTTAGGGTGCAAATTATAGGTAACTTACAGTGTTTTCCATCCCATCTATTTTATTTCTGTAGCGTAGACAATTAGGAATAGACTCTGGTCTTCCTTATTCTTAAATTGTTTCTAGAGACTAAATAATATGCTCAGGGAAGAACATAGATCCCCTTATGCTATGTTGCCTTGTTATCGTTGCAATAGATTTAATGTTGCTATAATGATTAGTAGGTAAGTAACAGAATTAATTTTAAAAAATTAATCTAGTAATTACAAGATTGACTGTATTTCAAACTTTTCTTTTTAGGTTATGAAGGAAGAGCAGGAATGGCTTCTATTATTTTAAAACCAAATAAGTCTTTAGATTTGAAAAAAGTTTATGAGCAAGTTGTAGCATCTCTACCAACTTATGCCTGCCCAAGATTTTTAAGAATTCAGGTAATTTTACTGCTTGAATTTATTATCAAGTTTAAGACCGGAAAACCAGGAGGTAGTTTCATTGTAAAACAATATTGTATCCTTTAGATATGTGTATTTTATTTGTATTAGAACATTTCAAGAGTAGTCAGAAGCATGAGGATGTAGAGTTGGTGCTGCCTGATGCCATGTTTGATGCCTGGTTCCAGAGGGAGCACGATGGAATGCTAGGCCAGATTTATCTTTGTCCTGATTATAGAATTGCTCTGTTCCTCTTCAGGCAGGACCTCAGAGCAAAATGTCCCAGTGACAGTGGCAAGCCAAAGCCACATCTTACACATACCTTGCGAAGACATTTGGTGCTGAGTGCTTAGAATTAGGTTTTACCAAGGAGACACCAAGGAGTCTACAGGATGTACGTAAAACCCGAAGGCGATTGGCTTTGAGCAACTCTGTTTTTAATTTTCTTGTCACTCTGTTCAACCTCTCCCTCACCCAGACCTTGGATTTTTGGGAATTCTAAGTTTAGTTATTTTGGGATGAAGGCTCTGTCTTGTTAGGTTACTAGTATAAAGTACAGTGAAAAGAAAACAAATTTACTCAACTACTGGGTAACTTTACTTACTCAACCACTGATTATCTCTTAACATCCAATCACACAGACTTTTTCTGAATATATTTGATATATCACTATTAAACCCCTAATGGAGCAACAGACTGTATCATATTCAATTTTAAAGCATTTATCAAGCAATCCTCATCGCAAAGTCACTGCTTGTCCACTGAGACACATCATCTGAACTGTCATAAATACATATTTCATTTGCATTTTTTACTTTTCAGAGTTTTTACATTGTCTCAGATTATTTTCATAACAATTCTCTGTAATGCTAAAGATAAGTAAATATGAAGCAGAAGTAATATATTTTAATTGAAACTTTTATAGAAATGGCTGTATATTTACATACAGTTATAAGAAATAACAGAGAGAGATCCTGTATGTCCTTTACCCAGTTTTCTCCAAGGATAAAATTTTGCAAATCTGTCACAATGAGGATATTGACATAATCTACCCATCTTATTAAAATCTCTCCTGTTTGACTTGCACTCGTGTGTGTATTTTCCATACACCTTATCACCCGTGTAGCTTCTTGCATCTGTGACCACAGTAAGGATATGAACATTCCAACACTACAAGGATCCCTCATGTTGCCCTTTTATACCCACATGCACCTCCCTCCCCTCCCTCCTGACCCTACCCCATAAGTAATATATATTTTGATGGAATAGAAAGTTGATACAGCAAATAATATTTTAAGTATTTTCCCCCTATAGCTACTTAAAATTCACTTTCATTAAGCTGAAGAAAATATTTTGGCATAGGACTACTTTAGAAGGCTAGATTAGCCTTGAACAAATTTAGAAAATATTTCAGGAATATTAAACACCTAAAAAGAACATGGGCCATGACTGTTATGTTTATTATAGTATTTTCTATAGTTAGCACAAAGCCTGACACTTTATTTATTGAATAAATGTGTTATGAAAATAAATGATCTGATAAAAGGAATGCAAAAGTAAAAGTTACTTCTAACAAAATGAGTAAAACTATCTTATTAAAAATCTATTTAGTGCAAATTTAAAAAAAGAACCCTTTTTGTCAGTAATGTATAAAAATTTTTTTTAAATGTGACAATACTCAGTATAGCTGGGATAAAACTAACTTTGTCCTTTCGTTCTGTTTGTGGAGACACAAGTTGTTATAAGCTCTCTAGAAAAAAATTTGGTGATATATGATCAGATCCCTAAGAGTTTGCATATGTTTTGACTTACTAATTTCACTTTCAGAAATGTATCCTTAGGCAGTAATCAAAGATGCATAAATGTTATATATGAAGATATTCTTCAAAGTATTATTTATGGTAGTAAAAGTTTTGATATTCTCTGTAAGTTCAAGAATAAGGGCAAGGCCACTTAAAATATAATTAAATGAGATCTTATAAAATCATTTTTAAAAGTGGTATTTTGAAGAAAATTATAGGACCTAGGAAAATAAACTTTGTATAATATTAAGTTTTAAAAAAGCAGGACACCAAACTATATGAATACAGTAATCTTCCAATTTTTTAAGAAAAAGAAAAGGATATGCACGCCTGCGCGGCAGGGCCACTCCGCGATGCCCGGGTTGGGGCGGGCCTTTGGGGGCGTGGGCAGGGCAGGGCAGGGCAGGGCAGGGGCTGGAAGTGAAGTCAACTGGAATTAGTCCAGAAGGATGAGTGAAAGTAGCCAGGTCACTCGGAATTTTACGTGGGTCCCTGCATGCCATCCCATTTAAACAGGTCGTTTTTCTGTCCCTCAAACTCCCACAAAGAAATATGCTGTCTCCTTTAAATGCCTTAAAGCACAGATTCTTAAACTTTCTAGATTCGTGGTACCTGTAGTGTCTCAGTAATTTTTTTCATGGCACTCTTGGGTCAAAACAAACACCTAAACCTTTGTTTATTCACTAGTGAAATCAAAACAAATAAATAAGTATTTAGGTTTAACAAATTAGTAGCCATTTGAAAAAATAATGCATATCAATCAAAAGGAAAAATACTTTCATCTCGTTTTCAAATGACCACAGTCACTTCCTAAGGAGATGTAAGTTAGGCACTGTGCAGTTCTTCCCCAACTTAATTCCATGTTCCAACATGATTTTTGGCTGTACTTACTTTTTATTACAGCAACCACCCAAAACCCAATTTTGCAAAGATATGGCATCATTGAAAGAAAAGTATCATAAACTACTTTGAAACTATAAACTACCTTGAGCTGGTCATTTGTGAGTGGTGACCAGTGGTGACCAGTGGTGACCAGTGGGACCACAGATACCAGTGGGTTTCCCTTGGAAACTTAATATATTCTGTGAGGCTGCTGGAAACTCACTGAGGTGTTCCCAGTTTGGGTTTTAGGGTATCCTGTCCCCCCTGTGGTTCTTGCAGTATGCTGCCTCATGTAATGATTTGTGTGTCCTTGTAAAAATTGCTTGTATCTCCTTAGTGTCTCATAGCATTCTCTGTACATAATATTGAATTGGTGTTGAATCAAAGAGATAGCCTATGGGTTTTAGACCTACTTGTAATCAGTTTATTGATTATGTTCATAATTCTTATATATTGAATGAGTTAATATTTGAGTAAAGTTTACAGGTAAGTCAAACTAAAGACTTAAATATGCTGCAAGGTGATTTTTTATTTCTAATGTTTTTAGTAGTAAATGTAGAGAAGATTATTAGATATAAAACGTTATTGTTAAATATTATATTCTATAGTGTTAAATATTTTAATTACATATAATAGCTCTTAAAGATAATATTAAATGCATCCACTCATCTTAGTAATTGTTTTATAGGACAAAATGGAAATGACAGGGACATTCAAACTACAGAAGTATCGACTGGTGGAAGATGGATTTAATCCACTGAAAATTTCTGATCCTCTTTACTTCATGGATAACTTGGAAAAGTCTTATGTTCCATTGACCAAGGAAATTTATGATCAAATAATGTCAGGGGAGATAAAGCTTTAAGATTTTGTACAGTGATATTTTCACACACTTTCCTAGGGAGAATGAGAAGAGAGTATGGTATTCTTCATTATGAAATGGGGAAAGAGAACTAACATTAATTAACCACTTCGGTACCAGCGTCGACTGTAGCCGACAGCCAAAAGCTTTTACTTTTACAGCGTTTCTCTCTGCAGTTGCGGTGTGTACGTTCAGCTAATAAGTGACTACGAACCTGTGACCTTTTAACACGTCTTTAGTAGGAGCTCTTCTAGTTATTTTCCTAAAGCTGCCTGTACAGCACAACAAGCTTCCAGTGCTGTGAAGCTTCCTCACCACACAAGAGCGGGACGGCCGCGTGGTGGATGCGCAGCTCACACTGCCGTGCGCGCTGTGGGCCGCTGCGGGCCGGGCTCGGCCGGGGAGCGCCGCCGCAGGGGTTAAGTATGTGCTGTATTTCCTTAATATAGAAGAGAATTTATTTAATCAAGTAAAACTTTAATTTGTTTTAATTGATATAGACTTTAATTGATTATTGTTTTTACTCATTTGGGAATTCAGTGCATAACTAAATATTTGTCTTAACATTAAAGATTTTAAATAATGAATAAGCGACTAACAGACAGTAAAAATGTTTTTTCTAATATTTAAAATTTCTAGTTTTGAATAAATGGTTAAATTTTATTGAAATATTATATTTTTATGTGTCTTGTCCTATAACTCAATAAAATCATCTTCATTAATATGTGTTTTGGTTTTTGTTCTGATGTTTCTTTTACTGTAAATTTCCAAAGGAACTGACTAAGTGCACCCACACTCATATCTCCTTTGTTTAAACTCACATTAAGATGATTGATAGAAGAAATATAAAAATTTGAAACAGCACAGCAGAAAAACTGGGAAGCTCAAAGCATTTAGGAATTTTTGAAGATATATAAATGAGATCAAATTGACAATAAAACCAACAGAGCTGTTCTAACCACTAATACTACAGGGAAAGAATAGAATAGAACCCTGGTATCATTACCAAGATCAAAGTCAGGAAAGGCTATGAGACTGAAGAGGCTTGTGAGCAGTTAACTGGGAAGTTCGTTACAAGAACAGTCTAGCGAGCACAGCGGCACTTATCCAAAGCCGGAAACACCAGGCTCCTGTGTCTACTTCAAGCCAGACACACAAAAGCTGTTGCCGCCCAACCAGGTTCACGCGCCCACTGTCCAAAAGGAAGCCAGTCCACTGAGACAGCAGGGTTCAGGCAGAGTTTACTCTGCATAGTGCTGAGTGGGGAGATGGGAGAAATTTCTCAAATCCGCCTCCCTGAGGACTTGGGAGACAGGGTTTGTAAGGATAGTTTGGCAGGCAAGGGATCAGGCAATTAGGTTTGTTAATTGGGACAAAATTATAAGGGCATAGAAATCATTTTGTGTTGTTTCATCATGCCTGTATCTAAACTATATCTGGCCAACACAGCCAGTATTGGTCGTCTCACTTTCCTCTGAATGTATTTCAAGATTCGCCATCACTAACTCTTGGTGCCTACATCTAGTGCATCCTTTTACATATTATCACAAACACAAACTACTTTGGAAAAACCAACTCAAAGGGAAATGAATGGAAAGAAAAGATGCACTAAATTTCTTTTATTTCCTGGGTGGGTAGACCAGTGGCTGTTTGTGGCTGCCACTGTCTGCAGCTCCAGAGCCTGCGCATCCCGCGGGGCGATGAGAGCTGACGGACAGCTGCATGGTAGGTTGGTGGAAGGCTTGCTGATCTCTCAAATTCCAGGTGGCGAGATTAATGTACCCTGCGTATCCCTGAGGGGTCCCTTCCTGGCAGGCTCTGGCTGGCTGCAGACTGGTTCAGGTGTGGAAGGTTATACCAACTTCTCTTTGATTTTTCTCTAAAAAACAAACAATGAAAGACAGCTGAAACAAGAGCCTCATTAGTGGGCAGGCAAGAACTGTCTTCTGGTGAAGGGAAGTTTTTGCCCCTTTCCCAAGTGAGACTTCACGGAGCCTGGCTGCGCGGCTGAGCTGAGGGAGACGTTCTATGGGAAGGGTTGGGCAGGGGCTATCCGCAAGTCCTGTGAGCAGGAGGCCCTGAGCCGTGGCAGTGGACAGAGGCCAGCTCTCAGCGTCTCTGCCTTCGGCCTGTGCCCACAGGTGGCCAGTGCCAGCCTGCAGACAAGTGCGTGCTCTGCGGCCCTCACGCCTCGCTTCTCCGCACGAACAACAGGCCGAGGAAGCTGTGGGTCCCGAGAAAGGCAGCCCCATAGCCTGGCTCTCCCACGGTGTTGTGTCTTTGATTCTGAACATCTATTTTGTTGTTTTTGTTTTTGGTTGTGGTGGTGGTTTGTTTTAAACTGACCGCTTGGAACGAATACCTTAGTTATCTGTGGTTTTCGTGCCCTGTCCCCGCCCCCACCAGTTTTGAGTGGGGTGTTTCACTTTTCTGTGGCCTGTGTAAAGAGTCTAAGTGGCCCGGGCAGGAGGGTGGAAGCAGCCGTCCAGAAGGCCCACTGGATCCTTATGGCGATTGTTTGGTTTCAGATAGGCTTTGAGTTTTAGCAGGAATAATCTCAATGGAGAAGGCAAACAGCTATAGGTGACATTCCCTGCCCAGCTCTGTTCATGTGAGGAGTTTGGTTCTTCCCCTACTCTTGAACGTTATTATTCAGATAAGGCATTGATGTTATGGTAAGAAAGAACATGAGGAAGGGAGGGAGGGAGGGAAAGAAAGAAATATATATTTCCAAAACCAGACAAATCTAAGGCTGTGAGGTAAGGGAGTATCTGGGTTTGGGTTGCACAAAACCAAAATCCATGTTGGACAAAGCAGAGTCCTCACATGGTGATATTTTGGATGACCCACATGCATCTTGCCATTGCGTGTGAGCCCCAAGCCCTGTTTTCTGGTGCAGATACCTTGGGTGGCAGCCATTCTGCTCACGTGAACTGCATGTCTGGAGCAGAGATGACCCTCTAAGGTAATCGATTTTATGCATGTACTGTTCACTGAACAGACCTGACCGCGGACACGCGTGTGTTCGGCAGCGTTTTCATGGCAGTCCCTGTGTTTGCCGGAGACGCTGTGCTCTAAGTAGAGGCTTCACCCTGCCCATCGCTGCAGTTCGCACATTGCTCCATGGACAGAGGCCTGCGCTCTGCTCCCGTAGCAGAAATGTGCTCTGAACCCGTCGCCTTCCTCGCCTGCCCCGGGCCCTCAGCGTCAGCTCCCAGGAGTGTCCACAACCCCTTGCGACAGAAGACAAAGATGGGATTTCAGACAGAAGTTTGACTGGCTCTTCAGTTCACAAGCTTGGACGCGCTGCGGCCCCGGCGCCGGCCCTGTGCAGGGGGCCGAGGCCGCGCGCACCAGGCCGGGTCCCCGCGGAGCGGCCGTGCATGGCCGGTGGCCGCACGCGTCGGCAGCCCTCACATGCCTTTCCTCCCACCAATTTTAACATCCCAAATAACTCACTGAAGTGTCTCAAGGAGAACAAGTTTTACCCAAATGAATCCTTCTTCAGTTAACTGAGCAAATAGGTGAATTCCGACCGTCTCAAGTTTCTTTCCCCAGTTAGGGCTGCTGACTGTTCCGGTGCTGACTGCTGGATCCAGGCAGCACCCCGCCCTGATGGCACACGGAGGCAAAATGCAGCCTGCGAGGCTGGGCTTGATCCCCAAGTCACGTTCTGGCTCTTGCTGTGAGAGGCTGCCCTGCTCCGAGACAGCAAAGGAAACAGAGAATTGAAGGAATAGTCAGGGGTGCGGGGAGATTTGATTGAGTCTGTTGTTTAGGTGAATGAAAAGGCAAGGTCAGTAGAGGGTTGGGTGCTAGAGTCAGAATATGCAAATGCTGTCACATTCCTGCATGAAGCACGTCACCATTTGTCAGTTATTGCGAATATGTGTATTTTAAGCAATAAGATTCTGTTAGTCAGACTCCTCTGGGCAGTCTCAGTGACATATTTCCCATTCTGTGATTGTTTTGAAGACAGAGTGGCTCTAAACACTGTGAAAAGCCCAAATAGGCCGGGTGTGGTGGCTCACGCTATAATCCCAGCACTTACAGAAGGCTGAGGCGGAGGATTGCTTGAGCAGAGGAGATTGAGACCAGCCTGGGCAATAGTGAGAACCACAGCCACTGAAGACTGAATGACAGTCTTCCAGAAAGGAGAGAACCAGAGAGGTACCCTTCAATATCTGTGGATAAATTTTTCCTATGTCTCTGGCTGACTGATTACTCACGTGTGAGGCAGACTTCAAGTAGCCCAGTCAAGGTTAAAGCCCAGTGAGTACCGGAAGGCTGGTGTGTGTCCAGGGCTGGCTGCAGTGCATCAGCCGCCTTCAGGCTAAAGGATCTGATCTGAGATTTGAGATGCCAAGAAAAGATTTAC
Source organism: Cheirogaleus medius (assembly GCA_008086735.1). NCBI lineage: Eukaryota > Metazoa > Chordata > Mammalia > Primates > Cheirogaleidae > Cheirogaleus > Cheirogaleus medius. The sequence continues at coordinate 64,227,172 of VBSM01002608.1, forward strand.
AGTTTGAATCCAGCCACTTTAATTGCCTGCTAAAACAAAATTAAGCAAAAAGTAAACCCTCTTCAGAAGGATATATCAGAATCTAAGACCAACACAGTATAAAACACAGTGCTCAGAATATAATTCAAAATTACTAGACATGTAAACAAATATGAAAACATGACCCATTCTCAAGAGAAAAGATAACCCAGGTGTTGGAGTTACCTGAAAGGATTTTTAAAATAGCTATTATAACAAATGCCTTTTGTGAATGAAAATATGGGAAATCTCAAAGAAATACTAGCTAGAAAAATTAATCAAATGAAAATTCTAGAACTTAAAAATATAATATCTGAAATTTATATATTCACTTGTTGAACTAGCCAGCAGAATGGAGATGACAGAGGACTGAATCAATAAACTTAAAGGTAGAACAATAGAAATTATCCAATCTAAAAAAATGAAAAATGAAATAAAATGAACAAAATTTCATGGATCTTTGGGGAAATTGTGATATTGGACTCTAAGAAGTAAACATAAGAGAGAATAGGTAAGAAAATTTATTTGGAAAAAAATGTCCAAAGTTTCCCAAATTTGGCAAAAGACTTACATTTTCAGTGTGCAAAAAGCTCAAGGTTAAGGACTGAATGTTTGTGTCACCTTAAAATTTACATGTTGAAACTTTAACCCCCAATGTGATGGTATTAAAAGATGTGCCTTTGGAGGCTAATTAGATTTAGATGAGGTCATGAGAGTAGAGTCCACATGATTGGATTAATGTTCTTTTTTTTTGTGATATGATTTTTTCTTTTTTTTTATTTCAGCATATTATGGGGGTACAAATATTACGGTTA